>CM039135.1:28684664-29002554 GCA_022036555.1 Microstegium vimineum
GACACTGACAGAGGGTGACAGACGCTGCGAAGAGGGCGACGGACGCCAGTCCGACGCTAGCGTCCGACGCTCAAAAAAACAGTCCGAAACAGCCCTAGGCGACAGACGCTTGGCTAGGGGGCGGGCAGCGTCCGACGGGATGAATTTCAGCGTCCGTCGGGATCGTCCGACGCCCCCGAAAACTGCACAGTGAACCCGAAACACGTTTTTCTCTCCTCCAAATCTTCCCAAACCTACCCAAATGGTCTCCAACTGCAATCAAACTTTGTAGGCATCATTCTAGTGCAGTTGGGGAGCTATCCCGAACGAATTGTCACTCAATTTGGTTCGGATTGAGAGGAATCAAAAGATTTGGGGAAAAACTCTAGAATGAAGAACACCACAAAGAAATCACCCGATCTGCGAACTCGAGAGGTTTTAGGAGGAACCCTTCGGTGCAAAGATGCTCCTCTCGAATACGAACAACTTGGTTCAAACGGATTTGCAAGAGCTACTGCCTACAAAGGGAAATCATCTCGGGAACAAAGAGGGAGCAAAAGCAAAACGCGAAGAACACAAGCAAAACGGGGACACGATCAAGAAATCGAAGCCACCATGGCTTACGGAGGTTACGACCTTCGATTCCTCACAACAAACTCAAGTTCTTACAGAGGTTGGTGAAATCAACCTAGGGATCTCATGAACTAGAGAGAGGGTAGAGAGAGAGTTGGGGCAAATGATTAGGGTTCAAGAGATAGGATGAGGGATACCCCTTCACCCGCTACTTATTGGGCTTTGGCTATTTCCCAAAGATCCCCTAGATACAATGAGTGAACTACCTAGCCTAAGCATTGCAGTCCAAGCTCCAGAAAATATCTCCCACATTTTGAATGGACGGCCCTGCTTTCTGCCAGGAGTTGCCGTCACCTCGACGCAACCTCTAGGATTCCACCACGTGTCATCCCCGCTTCCTCGGAAGCTCTGCCTAGGTTTTGAGGCCCAAACCCAGGAAACCCGCCACCGGTAGCTTTGGGCTCAACTACCAAACCCCGAGTTTTGAGGCCCAAACTCGGAAACCGTCCTCAGATGGTTTTGAGGCCCAAACCACCAAACCACTCGACTCAAGGCACCTTGTCTTCGCCCGGTCGGACTCTGAATCCCCTGAGCCTCCGCTCGACTCGTGCGTCCACCATCTAGACTCGGCCAGCTCGGTCTACCTCCATGTCTTCTCGCACTTGCCTGTGCCAAGTACTAGCCACCACAGCTAGTCCGCCAGCGCCCATGGTCCCTCAGTCCGAGCCCCGCTTCCGCCCTTCACCGCTCTTAGTCCATCGGCACGGCAAGCCTCTACTCGACCTTCTCCAAGCCATTGACCACTGTCACTAGGCATAGCACCTGCACACCACAAGCCGATAGATAGGCACACACTTGCTTTCGCAAGGATTAGAAGTAAGCCACTCAAACTGAAACGCTTAAGTGTTGGGCAATCACTCATCACAAAACTGAACTACATGGGTACTTATCCACCATGTGTTCGCAAAACCCCGAAAAAATCACCGTCATTGAGAAAATGGGGCCAATCCATAACATAAAAGGGGTACAGAGGGTTACATAGTGCCTCACGTCGCTGAGCCACTTTATTTCCCGCCTCATTGAAAAAATTCTTCCCCTCTACAAGCTTCTGAAAAAAGTCCGAGCAATTCACTTGGACGACCAAAGCTCATACGGCCCTTGACCACATCAAACAACTGTTAACCAGCACGCACGTTCTGGTCTCACCCAACGACGAGGAAAAACTCCTACTATACATCTCTGCCACGAGGCAAGTGGTAAGCACCGTCCTTGTCGTGGAAAGAGAAGAGAAAGGGCACGCACTCAAAGTGCAAAGGCCCGTTTATTTCGTAAGAGAAGTGCTGAGTGATTCGAAAAATCGGTACTCTCACCTGCAGAAACAGGTATATGTGGTGGTCATGACTAAAAGGAAGCTATTACATTATTTCGGATCCCACGAAATAACAGTTGTAAGAAACGCACTGAACAGAGACACCGCCCAACGGATAGCCAAATGGGCGTTAAAGGTGATGGAAAATAACATTTCCTACGCCCCACGAAGCGCCATAAAATCGAAAGTCCTGTTCGACTTCGCAAGCGTAGGGATCATCCTATTGTCGCCCAGCAGGGTAACAATGAAGTACATGTTGCGTTAGCTTTTCCCAGCGTCTAACAATGAAGCGGAGTACGAAGCCCTGCTTAATGGGTTGCGGATCACAATTGACCTGGGTATCCGATGGCTCGACGCTCGCGTACATTTTCAGCTAGTAGTTAACCAGGTCATGAATCAGTCCCACTACGTCGACTCCCGTATGGCGGCCTATTCCCAAGCAGTATGAAAACTCGAGTCAAAATTCAATGGCCTCGAGCTCAACCATGTACCGTGACAATAGAACGAAGAAGCCGACGCGCTGGCCATAGCGGCCTCAGGGCGAGAATCCGCTCCTCCCGGGGTATTTGCGAACGATCAACCAAAACCATCCATTAGCATCGGAGAATCGGAGACCTCCAGCTCTCCCGACACAAACTCCTCAACGGTCGTCGGGGCTAGCGGCCCAGCCGCAATTGTTAATACCTCCATTTACACTGGCGGTTGGGTTATACCAACCGTCGGTGGTGTATACTGTATAAATAGCCACTTCTTCCTCCCGACCACTTAATGTTCTCGCCGCCACATTCCATTGGAGGCGATTTTGGAAGTCTAGATTTTTCAAAATACAAGGGGAGAGGTTTTGATCTTCATTTCTTGGAAGGAGATTGCTAAAAAGGTTAGTTTACGTCCCTTTTGCTCAATTGGAGCCACATTTAGGATCTAGGGTTTCACCATGAGTGAGACAGAAGAATACCTAGGCTATTTTCTTTGTTTCTTCAAGTGAGGTTGATTAAATTGATTATATAACATCTCTCCTCTCTCCATTTTCATGCTTGCTTTTTAATTTAGTTTATGCTAGATATATTTACTTGTTTTCATGAATCAATGTTGTGTTAAATAGAATTTATATATAGAGGGAAGTATAGTTTTTTTGTTAGTTTTTTTTATTATTATACTTAGGTTTTGTATTATGTCTTTTTATTTCTCAATTTATTTCATCCACTTTATGCACTTATGTTTCATTAATTTAATTATGATACTTAGTGGCTGGACCTAAACCCTAGCTAATAAACTCTAAGGGGGAGGTTTTGATCTTCATTTATAGAGACAAGGGGACATTTATCAAAATACAAGGGGAGAGGTTTTGATCTAAATTTACTTGGAAGGAGGTTGTTAAAAAGGTTAGTTTATGTCCCTATTGCCTCATTTAGCTCATTTTTGGAAGGAGGTTGTTAAAAAAGGTTAGTTTTGATCAATGTTGTGTTAAATAGAATTTATGTAGAGGGAAGGGAAGTGTAGTTTTTTTTGTTAGATTTTTTGATTATTCTGCTTAGGTTTTTTATTATGCTTTTTTATTTCTCAATTTATTTCATCCAATATATGCAATTATGTCTCATTGATTTAATTATGATACTTAGTGGCTGGACCTAAACCCTAGCTAATAAACTCTAAGGGGGTGAAGGACCGAGAACGGCGACCAGAGGGGGGGGTGAATGGGAGCCTCAAATTTCACTCGGAAATATTCAGGCCACTCTTCCCAAAAACAACCCAAGCAAGCATACTTACTCAACCAGCAAGATCACGACCTTAGAGAGGGTGGATACCTTTGGTGATGACCAACAGGTACAGCGGATCTTCCGAAAACCAAAAACTCAAACCGAAACACCGATAGTGAAGCTCTCAAAAATACTTATGAGAACTGCTCTCACAAGTGCTTCCTCAAGTTTCCTGCGTGATTACGAAACCAACGCAACAAACAGAACTCAATTCGGAGTCCGGAAGAGAGAGAAACGGCCAAAATAGGGGGGCGAAGAAATCCTGAAAAACCTTACTGCAAGGCCGACGGACGCTGAACAGGGCGACGAACTGAGAACGACGGGCGACGGACGCGAGTCTGACGCCAGCGTCCGACACTCAAAAAAACAGCCCGAAACAGCCTGAGGCGACGGACACTCAGCTAGGGGAAAGGCAGCGTCCGACGGGGTGAATTTCAGCGTCCGTTGGGAGCGTCCGACGCCCCCGAAAACTGCGCGGATCAGACGAAAAATGTCAGAACTTGTTCATTTCAATTCTGTTCAAAACCAAACATTGTGGGGAGGTTTCTGAGGTAGATGTGACTCTACTCTTGGAGGATCTAGTCCATCCTTCCCTCACAAGTTCGTGAATCAAATAAGAACGAGCAAAAACGGAGTGGAACACGAACCGAAACGCAAACACACCGATCTCCTTGCTCACCCCATCCTTGCCCGATTCCTTCGGGGGATTTGATCACAAGGGGTAGCAGCAACTTTCACTTCAAGTGGAATTCCAAAACCCGCAGCGAGGAGGGAGATCGAGCTGAGGGAATCAAGAACTAAAAAGCCAAATCACAAAAAACATGAGCAACCGGGGACTCGATCACAAAATTAAAGCCACCATGGCTTACAGAGTGTAAGGCCTCCGATTCCCACTGAAAACAAAGTGCAAATCCTTACAAAGGTTGGAGAGATAAACCTAGGGACCTCATGAACTAGGGAGAGGTTAGAGAGAGAGAGTTGGGGCAAAATGATTAGGGTTCAAGAGGTGGGATGAGGGATACCCCTTCATCCCCTATTTAATGGGCTTTGGCTATTTCCCAAAGACCCCCTTAGATACATGACCGAATTACCTAGCCCTAAGACATTGTAATCCAAGTCGATAACTTTCAGCCACTAGTTTGAATGGACGGCCCCGCTTCCTGCCTGGAGTTGTCGTTGCCTCGATGCAACCTCCAGGATTCCGCCACGTGCCATCCCCGCTTCATCGGAAGCTCCGCTTAGGTTTTGAGGCCAAACCCAGGAAACCCGCCACCGCTAGCTTTGGGCTCAACTACCAAACCCCGAGTTTTGAGGCCCAAACTCGGAAAGCGTCCTCGGATGGTTTTGAGGCCCAAACCACCAAACCACTCGACTCGAGGCACCTTGTCTTCGCCCGGTCGAACTCCGAGTCCCATGAGCCTCCGCTCGACCCGCTCGTCCACCGTCTTGACTCGGTCGACTCGGTCTACCGTTGACGGTCCTTAAGTACCAAATCCAACCATCAACCAGACAAGGAAAAGGATCTATATGAAACCAATACTTAGAAATAGGGTTTATACTAATAGAATTCCACAAGTTTTGGTGAATGTCTATTTCTGCATGGGGATATCAGGAAATATGGAGGAAAGGCCCACATGTCATGATTACATAGATATAAACATCATTCGTACAATCAAGAATACTCTAGAAGGGTCAAGAAGGCGCGGGAAGGAACCAGAGGCCGAGCGGGCCCAGGGGCAGGGCGCCCACCCTACCCCTTAGGGCGGCCGTCCTAGGGTTAAGCCCAATGGGCCCCTGCTCGTGGGACCACCTCTCCAGCGCCTTTGAGATCACATCTAAGCCCTCCATTAAGGTCGGTTTGATCCGACGGCTGACATTCATTTGAGGAGCCTATATAAGGAAGGCCCCCTGCCCTTGAGGAGGAGAGCCTCTCTGACCTAATTCATTATTCATCATCCATCTCAAGAGGAGAAGCCCTTGATCAAGCCCTAGAGCCACCACATCAACTAGATCTCTAGTTTAGCATAGCTATATAGGATTAGAACTAGGAGGAGTCAATCTTCGATTGGTTTCGAGATCTGTCAAGAGGATTATTGGTAATTCTCTCTCTAGTTCTTCCTTGTTATTCATTTGTTCTTCAATATTATGAACATGACTTTGTTCTACTTCATTATATTGTTTATGACTTTACTCTATTCGTTTATGTTCTTAGTTATATTGTTCTTAGTCTATTATGATTATATACTTGGTATAGTTAGATCTCAATCATATGCATGTTTAGGATCGTATAGCATTTATCCATTAGCATTGTGGGTAAATGATAGATATTGTGTAGGCATGGTGCCTAGCCGTATTTATCTGCGATTAACTCTACATTCCGGATCGTGAGGTAGTTCGCGGGAGTGACAGTCCTGTTGAGTCCTTTGTAGTCCTCCTCCCGTTTGTAGGGCAGGCAGAACAGTTCTATTACGGGGAAGTGATTTCTATGTTCTTCACTTCCTTAGTGATACTCACTAGACATGAATATCTCTTTTCTCGCCATGATTGCCAAGTGTAATTGCACTAATCATAATATGCTAGACTGTATAGTTAAGAATGACTTAGGAAATATCTTTGTAGTTCATCCTAATTCCATGCTAATGACTTGCTAGAATATCTATTGAGGTGCTTATCATTATCTTATGTGTCTACATATATGTTGATCAGTATTTATCTTTTGTCACTATTCATTCATTATCTATATATATCTTATGTGACACTTACCTTGTACTGAGTGAGATACATGAAAACTCTCCATTACACATGCAGTGATACTCATTAATTAATCATCTTTATTCATTCCTCATTTATTCCCTTAATATCCCTTCCCAGTGGTAAAAATATAAATAATGATACCTGGAATACTCCTGGTTAAAATGCTACATCGGTATAATCTGTGTGCTTGTACAAACACATTTATATTTCATTAGAGCAATTGCATATTTCAATACCACACCTCTTTGGCATGCTAGGGAGGACAACCTAGCTTAAGTGTCATAAGAGATGTCAACATCTACCTCCATGTCTCCTCGCACTCGCCGGTGCCAAGTACTAGCCACCACAGCTAGTCCATCGGCGCCCATGGTCCCACAGTCCGAGCCCCGCTTCCGCCCTTCACGCTCTCAGTCCATTGGCACAGCAAGCCTTTACTCGACCTTGTCCACGCCATTGACCACTGTCACTAAGCATAGTACCTGCACACCACAAGCCGATAGACAGGCACACATTTTCTTTCGAAAGAGGTTAGTTCAAGCCACTCCAACTGAAACACTCAAGTGCTGAGGAATCACTCATCACAAAACTGAACTACATGGGATCTTTGAGATAGTTTCCGGGCAATTGGAAACCACTCATACACTGTGTGGCTTCACAAGAAAGGAAGACACAGACAGGGGTAAACCCCTATGACTAATTGATAACTAAGTTAACGAGAATCTCTGGATTCAATCTAATTAAAATTTCTTGCCTAAGCTTTCCCCGACAACGGCGCCAGAAATGCTTGTTGGTATTTCTTATGACTATTGGATAAATCCGCAAGCGCACAAATTATACCGCTGTAGCACTTCACCAAGGAGTATTCCGAGGTATCGTAATTTATATTATCCCAAAGAAAAGCCTTGCTAGAAATGATAATTGGAAAGAGATCCTAGAGAGTATCTCAACTTAGTACCAACTAGTATAGGGGGGTAAACGATATATGTGATAGGAAGGGGTTGATTAATGAAGAATCTACGGTAAAGGATACTTAGAATGGACCTCAGAGACTAGCTAGGTGGGAGGACAACGAGAAGAGTAAAGGGACTCCTATGGACTTCACTCTACTTCAATATACTTAGCTAATTAACTAGTCTAAACACTATAGAATATCTCCTCAATACAAGTATGCTAGGCGAGGGGATAGATCAGTAGGAGGGCAAAACTCCTATCGGACCGCGCCCTCTTCTTATGGGGGCCTTACCTTTTACGAACTTGCCTAAGAACACGCGGTGGAATACAAAGACTAAACAAGGTTGTCACCTCTTGCTAGCTACCACAAACAATCCGTGTAGCAAGCGATAACCAAGGATAAGATGATGTATAAGCACCACGCTTACACACAACTTACTACTTTAACTATGATCTATAATCAAAGCACCCTATGACAGACAATGATCGCATACGGGAAAGGTCACAAGGATCACAGGCTATGGATGTAAAGGCTATTAAAGAGCAAAAGCATATAACAAGACTATATCTAGTATAGAAATGCTCAAAGTAAATACTAAGTAAAGTAAAGAGAAAGATATATATTGAATAAGATAAAGTCTTACAAAGAAGGAAAGATACAAGAGCTATAACAGACTCTCCAGAAGATGACTCCGAAAATCCCGAGCACAGCTTGACTCAACTCTAACTCCCATTCTAGACTAACTCCTAGAACAATCTAAGGAATAGAGCTTGTAGGCTTCTTCTTCATGATTAGAGAGGGGGTGTGACCCTCTATTTATAGCAGGAGGTGGAGTAGGGGCTACTTCGGTGCCACGTCAGCGATCCAGGGTCCACCCTTGGATGCAACCGACCTTGGAACCGACCAAAGCATGGATGGTTGTGATCCAACACGTGGGGAGGAGCTATGGCGGTTGGAGGGACCCCAACCGACCTAGGGGGCATTCGGTCGAATGCCTCTATGGCCACTGGGCCCTCCACTGCCTCCTTGGATTGGGTCCCACCAATCAGGGACTGAGTGGGGCCTGTTTGGGCCTCCATGTGATTCGGCCAAATCCCCCCTTGGGGGTTCTGGCCCTCCTCTACTCCCTGGTGTTGGTCCCACTCGTCATAGGTGTTGGTTGTTGGTTCTGAGTTGGTTGTCACGATTATCTCCTTGGTGGGGGTCCATGGATCCACGTGCTTTGCTTGTGAGCCGTTGAGAGGAAACATAGAGTGATCCAATGGATGGATTACACTCTAGAGTGCCTCTCTTGGATCATGGTCGAGAGGAGAGAGCATGGTGGTCCCATATGGTTGTCCTTTGCTCTATTTGTTCATTCCTATAGTCAAACACTCATGGACATGTGGAACTAGTTATTTGATAAATTATGCTCATGATGTGTTTGTTTATCCTTGATCCTTGGATTGGTGGCAACATTTTAGCTATGTAAAAGATGGTCATAATTTGTGCCAACACCCTTGATGAGTGCATTGTCAACACAAGTGCATATCAGATTTGAGCCACAAGGTAAAGCTTTCCAAATGACCAAAAAGCTAAGAAAGCCAAAAACAGGGTCACTTGAGAGAAGCAAAATGAGTTCAAAACTTGGTTTCCAAAGACATGGGCAACGGCTCGACGCAACCAAGCAAAACAAAGCTAGCCCTCAAGAAGAGGCAGAAACGGGCTCAACAGCGTTAGCAAGGCAAGATACTAATTGAAACCAACCAAAGCTCAAGAAACCAAATGAAACCTGTAGGAGCCAAACAAGGCAAGCTAGACCCTCCAGAAGAGGCAAAGGCTCAACACATCTAGCAAAAGCTCCCCCTGGGCAAAAGCGCACTCAAGATACCAAGAAGGGTAAAACGAGCCAAGTACGCAGAAGAGATACCAATTGATGGACCGAAGCAAACCAAAGCTCAAAAGGCCACAATTTCCAAATTCTCCCCCTTGACTAATGCAAGTATGAAAATGCACCATTTTCTCCCCCTTGAATGAATATGAATGAAATGCACATTTCTCCCCCTTGTTGACACATGAAGCTCATGGAAGCTCAAAACTCAAGATTTCGGCCACAAATGCCATGAAATGCAAAATGAGTGCAAAAGCTTCATACTTAGAGCTAAGACAATGAATAAGATGCTCTAAGTGATGTGATCCTGTGAGAATAGGAAAAGCTCTACATGCCCAACAAAGACTCAAGTTGAGCTTAAGATCACTTTAGAAGCTATTTTAGAGAGCATATCATGTGAGAGTAGAGAAAGGGTATCACATCCTAGAGACAACTTGACATGGCAAACAAGATAGGATCTATCTCAAAGAAAACTCATGTACAGCAAGTAAAACTATCCCTAGCAAAGTTCATCCAACGAGCCAATGACCCAACTAAATGAATTTTTCAATTTTCAGAGTTTTGTAGCCAAATTCAGCTTTAGGCACATTACAAGTTGTATGCGAGTGGTTGTAAGCAAAGTGATGCCACTGCTTACCAACCGGGCAAAGTCAAAGGACTTGACACACCGGTTTTGGTCATACACGACACCACTCAAGTATCAACCCATATGCGAAGCAGTCTCGAACACACGGTGAAGTGCTCACAAAGCAAACCCAACTCGATCTTTCCAATTCACATTTCAGAGAGCAATTTTAAATTAATTTTAAACATGGTGCTCAATGGAAGTGAATGAAACATTGAAGAGCCATAGATACAAGCTATATACAAGCCAGCCAAGAAGGATCTTCAAAAGCCTACTCATGCTAGTGCCATTTCAGAGGTGACATGGGGAATTAAATTCAGTTTAAAGATTTTCTAGCTTAGCTCTATTTCATATCATAAGATCAAAGAGAGTCTAAGTTAGGCAACACCATAGACACATAAAGCACCTCAAACAGAGCATAGATTCATTATATCGGCTATAAGTATGAAGCTTGAAATGAACTATGTCACAAAAGCAAATGAGATGCACAAAGTAATGACACCAATTAACACTAACAAGACACCAATTGAGAAGAAGGACAAAGAAAAGACAAAAAGAACGAAAAAGAACAAAGAAACACAAAACTTTCCTCCTCTAAAAAGGAAAGCAAACACCCAACTCGCCCCGAAGGCGAGAAAACGTAGCTTGATCCAAAGGCTTTGTGAGAATATCCGCAAGCTGGTTGTGGGTCTCGACATGCCGGAGGTCAATGTCGCCCTTCTCGTAATGATCTCGCAAGAAATGAAAGCGGACCTCAATGTGCTTGGTCTTTGAATGAAGCACAGGACTCGTGCTATCGCAAAGCAGAGGCACCTTAGTTTGCTCAAGACCGAAATCTTTCAAAGTGGCAATCATCCAAATCAACTGTGAGCAACAGCTAGCCGCGGCAACGTACTCAGCTTCGCACATTGACTGTGCCACGCTAGACTGCTTGCAAGAAGACTAAGAAACCAAAGAAGACCCAAGAAACCGGCAAGTCCCAGAAGTGGACTTCTCATCAAGCTGGCAACCGGCAAAGTCAGCATCACAATAACCGCAAAGAACAAGAGAGGAAGAGGTGGAAAACCAAAGTCCAAACTCAGGAGTGAACCGTAAGTACCTCATGATGCGTTTTACCGCCTGCTTGTGCGAAGTCCGTGGGGACGCCTGAAAGCGAGCACACAGGCAGACGGCGAACTGAATGTCCGACCGGGTCGCCGTCAGGTACATAAGTGACTCGATCATGCTTCGGTACTCCGTCTGATCCACCGCTTCTCCTTCCTCATCCGCATCCAAGGCAGTAGTAGTTGACATAGGCGTCGAGAGGAGCTTTGCCTCGCCCATGTCAAACTTCTTCAAGATATCCTTCGTGTATTTGCCTTGGTGCACAAACGTCCCTTCCCAGGTCAACTCTCCCATCATGCTCATCTCAAATTCCCTGCTCATAAGATCTGCAAACTTGGCAACAAGAGCATGAGAAGAACCACCAAAGATGATATCATCCACGTATATTTGGACAATGTCTTATCTACCGATCCCATTTTAAAACCCTTAGCTAGCAAGAAGGTTCGCAATCTATCATACCATGCTCTAGGGGCTTGTTTCAAACCATACAAAGCTTTGTGAAGTTTAAAAACATGGTTTGGAAACTTGGGATTTTCGAAACCGGGAGGTTGTTTAACATAAACTTCCTCCTCTATGTAGCCGTTTAAGAAAGAACTTTTAACATCCATTTGAAAAAGTTTAAAACCCTTAAAAGCCGCAAAAGCTAGAAGGATTCTAATGGCTTCTAAACGAGCTACGGGAGCAAAGGTTTCCCCATAGTCTATTCCCTCCTTTTGACAAAAGCCTTGAGCTACCAACCTAGCCTTGTTGGGCACTACCACCCCATCTTCACTTTGTTTATTTTTGAAAACCCATTTGGTACCTATGGGGTGGCAACTAGGTGGTGGAGGAATTAAGACCCAAACACGGTTTCGCTCAAAGTTTTCTAACTCCTCATGCATGCCATTAACCCAATTCTAGATCGATCAAAGCGTGTCCAACATCCCGGGGCTCAAAAGAAGCGACAAAAGCCGAATGAGCAAAGTGAGAGAGATAGGACCTAGACCGCGTGACTCGTCGGTCGATGTCGCCGATGATATTTTCCGGCGGGTTCTGCCGCTGGATGTGGTGGGGAGCCTGCCTGGAAGAAGTGGCCTCCCCCTCGACAGTAGCTGGAGCTCCCTCAGGTGCAACGGGCACCGACTGAGGAAGCTGCTCGAATGGCCCCCATGTAGAGGAAGTAGTCAGATCGGGACCGTGAGCCAAAGTGGACGTCGTAGGGTCGACGGGGGCAGCCAGTGGAGTTGGTTCGGGATCACCCTAATCGGCATCATCCTGCTCCTCCTCCACAAAGATGCTAGTGTTCACCTCATCATCACCTGCAAGCTCAAAAGCAGTGGAAACACAGGGCATTGTCTCATCGAAGGTAATCTCACAAGTCTCCATCACTCAGTTAGTCTCAAGGTTAAGTGCACGATAAGCACGAGAGTGAGTAGAATAACCAAGAAAGATACCGTCAGAAGACCGTGATTCAAATTTATCCAACTTACCGCCCTTTTTGAGGATGAAGAACCTGCACCCAAGCACCTGTAGGTGACTTACCTTGGATGGTCTCCCAAATCGCAACTCATAAGAAGTCTTCTTCTTGAAAGCTCGGAGAAAAATGCAATTGGAAACATAGCAAGCAGAACTGAGTGCTTCGGCCCAATACCGCCTAGGAGTCCTATGCTCATCGAGCATCGTCCCGGCCATCTCAACAAGGGTCTGATTCTTGTGCTCAACAACACTGTTCTACTGGGGAGTGTGAGGTGAGGAAAACTGGTGATCGAGACCCAAAGAAGAACAAAGAGTTACAAAGTGAGCATTCTTGAATTTTGTGCCATTGTCACTGCGGATAGCTCTCATGGCATTCTTAGGTAGCTCATTTTGCAATCTCAAAATTAGATCTTGAACAAGTGGAAAAGCCTCATCCTTACTCTCCAAAAAGAACACCCAAGAGTATCTCAAGTAGTCAACAACGACTACAACCACATACCACTTCCCTCCTTCCGACCTGACCTGAGGTGGACCAACTTTGTCCATGTGTAAGAGCTCGCCGGTGTAACACCCAAAAACTTGCATTCTTTTGAAAATAGATTAAAATTTAATAATGAATTTATGTGACCATTTAAACCTAGAATTAACAAGGATTTCATAAAATAAAAGTTATCATAACCTTAGAAACATTTCTGTTGCATACATGCTGCTGCATATTGTTCTTGTTTGTCTGGATTTTCAAAATTCAAACCAGAATTCAAAAAGGAGCTTTGAAAATTGTTTTGAAGTTCTAGAAAATAAAAGAAAAATGTTTCTTTTTCTCTCTCCCTCCCTTTCTTCTTTCTGGCCCGAGGCCCCCTTCTCCCTCGGGCCTCCTTCACCCCCTCACCGGGCCAGCTCCCTCCCCCTCGTGCCGAGGCCCAGCAGGCCGGCCCAGCACCCCCGCCCGCACCAGCGAACGCACCCAGCGCTGCTACCTCTCTAGCAAGCGGACCCCGCGCGTCAGCCTCAAGCCCCACCTTCCTTCTTCCTCCTCTCTCCTTTCCTTTCTCGCGCACCGGCGCCGTTCCGTCGGCCAAAGCACGATTGGCGCTCGGGATTGATCCCCTTCCATCGCTGCAGCGTCCCCGGGCTATAAGTAGCCGCGCTCTGCACTCCTCAGCATCCACCTTGCCCTCGTAGAGCGCCGCAGAGGCACCAAAACCCCGCCGCTGACCTAGCAGAGCCGCCGTCGTCGCCTCTCTGCTGCCGAGCCTCTCTGCACCGTCCGTCATTCTCCTGAGCTCCACGTCGTGGTAAGAGAGCCCCCAGGAGCTCGCCATTCCCCTCCATCCCCTTTTGTCTCGCCCGCGTGGCACTTCTCCGCGTTCGCCGGACGAGCAGAGCCGCCACCGCAAGCACGCCGCCGTTTCCGTGCTCCAATCGGTTCAACCGATAGCACCAACGCGTTCGCCGTCTCTCCTTCTACCTCCCGGTTCTTTCCGCATCGCCAATCATGCACCGTGGCCTCGGATTGGATCGCGCCACCTGCCTCCGGCAATGGCGCCGCCGCCAACTCTGTTTCCGGCAGCCGCGCCGCCGCCCTGCCCCCCTGATCTAATCTGGGCCTCTCGATCTAGATCGGACGGCTCCCAGAGCCCGATACCGGTTTGGCCCTAGTTTTTGCAAAGGAAAGCCTGAAACTTTTTAGTTCTCAACCCGCAGTCCTGTCCGATTTAAATCTGAAAAGTAATTTGTTTTATTTCGAAAATAGTTCCAGCTATTTACAACTTTTCCACTGATTTCCTTTTAATCATAAAATGCTCATTTTAACTCCGTTATGACTCATTCAAATTGCGTTAGAATCGTTCGACGCGATCTACGTGTTAGTTAGTTCATAGATCATGTTAGACAACTTTTAAAAATATTTAAATGCTTATTCTCTTTTAATCTCAAGTTTAATTTGTGAAACTTGTTTAGAGCATATCTTCTTCGTTATAGCTCCGTTTTTCGTGATCCAAATGTCTATGTAATCGTAGTGAGACGTAGTTTAGTTTTATAAACTCTTCATCTTTCTTTTATTTTGTTGGTGTACTATTCTAATCTATAGTCTTGTTTGTTTGCATGTTATGCCTCGGTATGATTGTATGTTGATGTGGTTATTTGGGCTTGTGTTGAACAAGATGCTACTCAACTGATAAAACTATGACTTATTAAAAGCTGATGTAGTTAAACCCATGTCTATCCTTTTGAGCCTCATGAACCCCATGTTATTCCTGTTGAGTACGACATGTACTTATGCTTGCTTTACTTTTCAATACTTTGGATAAAAATCCCGGATGGGTAACAAAAGATGGATCTAGTGAGGTTTTCGAAGAAGTGCTAGGCGTACGCAACCCTCAGTCAACTGTCCCTGTGAAGCTGGAGCTTGAAGAAATTTTAGTAATCATTCCGCTATACTTTGATGTAAGTGCAGTGTTAATGTATCTATGTTTTCGCTATATAACATTGATTTTGAAATTATCCTTTTCTGTTGTTGTATGTGTGGACTTCCTGGGCACACATATGATGATACTGGTTTTGTTCTTAAAACCAGGTGTGAGTCACGATCTCCGTCACAGGAGGATAGGAAGCGGCAACCATCTTGCCATGCCTGCAAGGATGGCAAACCAAATCCTTCTCGAACTTTAGCTTTGGCAATCCTTGGATAAGGTCCATTGAGCTCAGCCTTCCAAGCAAGTCAAAACTCAAATGTCCCAATCTCCTATGTCACTTCCAAAGTTCAGAAGAAGAACCGGCAAGAAGACAACGAGAAGGTCCGGAAGAGATAGTAAAATTCGCACGAAAAACCTTCCCGAAGGGTAAAATCCGGCAAACAAGCTCACCACGAGAGTCCAAAATCCGAGAGAGATTAGGCTTGAAACTCACTTCAAAACCATCATCAAGTAGTTGCGAAACCGAAAGAAGGTTAAAATGCAAATTCACAACCAAAGAAACATCCTTGAGGACAAAAGAAGAGTTCACTCGAATCGACCCTCGGGAGACAACCTTACCTTTACTCTTATCCCCGAATGTGATATACTCGGTATGGTGCACGAGGTCGAGGCTGGAGAACCACTTGGCACTTCCGATCATATGGCGTGAGCATCCGGAATCCACAAGCCAAGTCTCCTCCAGTCCTCCTTCCTACATCAATAAAAAGACATAGGGTGAGCAAACGGACCAACATTGGGGTTAGTAAACTGTGAAGGATACCAGTGTTGTCCCACTTGCCCAAAGAATGGGTTAGGAGAAAAACCAAACATCTCCTGTCCCATGGGAGGATAACGATCACCATGATGGGGCAAACGTGGTCCGCTAGCGAAGGGAGGAGTGAAGCCACCACCACAAGGCCCGTAGTCATATGGGTCACGACCGGTACCACGTCGGGCACGACCACCACGTGGTCTCGCCTCCTGAGGCCTAGCACCTTGAGGCATTGTACATCTAGGCCTAGTAGTGCGCCTCTGAACTTACGGTTCAATGCACCCCAACTGGTGGGTGGTACATCTCCTGGTTGTTCAACTCAAACTGCCTCTGATCATCTCTCTTCCTCCTATAGAAAAACTCAGCCAAATGCCCATCCCGCTCACAATACTCACAATGGTACCTTACCGCACTCTTGGTAGGCACTCTCTTGTTGGGTTGGGTGGCTCTAGCTTTCTTAGGAAGGGGATCACTAGAGATGTCTGGCATTGTGTCAAGTGGGTTGCGAAGATGATTCGGTTTGGCAATCCACACTTGCTTCTGTGGAGTGGTTTTGGGTGGCTCTACAAACACACCATCTCTCACAGGAAACTCAGAGGGGTTGGTAGGCTTAGGTGGAGTGATCTTGGTAAGCTTGGGAGTTGTGGTGGGTTTCTCATTCTCGCTCAAACCAATGCACTCACCGATCTTACCGAACATGCTATCGTCCTTCCCACCTATAGCAAAGCCTACTCCCGTGCTGCCATCCCTTTTGCATTGGCTAAGCATCATCCCCAACTGCGGCTCTCGACAAGACACCCATCTCAAGATGGACCAAAGGTATGTGTTTCCTTCCTCGGTACGCATCTTGTCGTGTCTGCACGACGCGATCTCGAGCTCCAAAGCCTCAAAGTGATCTGACTCTCTAGTGATATCTGAGTTGGCCTTCTCTAACACAGCGATCCTAGCATCCTTCTATGCCAGCTCAGAACGCAAGCCTAAGCAAGACTTGCACGCACCAAGTAAGCTAGGCCTAGCCTTCAGCTCACTGACCTCCTCTAGTAGAGTGCCATACTTGTCCTGGAGAGTGACAAGATCAGACATGTGAATGACGCAAGCATCACACTCTACCTCCTCGGTAACCACCACAGACGCCTTAGAAAAATCTAGCTCATGAAGCGCGCTAAGGTACTTCGCCTTAAAGTCGTTCCTCTCACAAGAGGCACGCTTGAGCAACGCATCCTGACTCATCAAAGTGTCATTCAGTGACTCAAGCTCAAGAGAGAGGACTCGATGGTGGGTGATAACTCGGGTGTGTCAGAGTCGTAGTCGTAGTCGGGGCCATCCTTGCGCTTGCCGACCTTGCCTTCTTCAAACTCCATGGTGCAAAAGCCACCGTGCTTGGCGTCGGCATAGAATCATAGGTCGTTGAACTTGTCCTCAACCTTTCCCTTCGACTCATCATCGCTTGAGGAAGCACCTCCGTCGGAGGAGGCATCGATGTCGCTGAGGGAGGCGAGGAAGGCTCGGTCTTGGCCTTCACCTTGTCGATCACCTTCTTGGAGGACCTTTGGTGGTAGCCACCCTTGGGCTTGTGCTTGTCCTTGAAGTGGTGCTCGCGCTTGTCCTTGCGCTTGGTGAAGTCACCCACAGCTTTCTTGGGGTAGTTTGCGATGAAGTGATCCTCATCACCGCAACGGTAGCACCCCTTTGATGCGCCACCACGCCGACGGTTCAAACGGTTGTTGTGAAACCGTGAGAATTTTGTGATGACCAAAGCCAGCTCATCATCTCCAAGAGCCTCCACTTGATCCTCTGTCACAGAAATCAAAGACAAAGCGAACAAAGAGTGTGAAGGGTCAGAGGAAGAAGACGTACTGCCGGGGCCAGAAACCAACGCCATAGATGGTTTCGATGGGTTTTCAAGATTGACCCGGGTCTAGTAGTCAATCTTCGAGGACTTGAGCTTGCTGAACAGCTCGTCCACGGTCAGGACATCATAGCCCGGTGACTCCTGAATGGCAGCCACCTTCATCTCCCACACCTTCCGATCAAGAGCATGCAAAAGCTTGATAGCCATCTTATGATCATCATAAGGCAAGTTGGCTCGATTAGCACGCATCTTGTTGACGAT
Source organism: Microstegium vimineum (assembly GCA_022036555.1). Classification (NCBI taxonomy): domain Eukaryota; kingdom Viridiplantae; phylum Streptophyta; class Magnoliopsida; order Poales; family Poaceae; genus Microstegium; species Microstegium vimineum. The sequence continues at coordinate 28,702,441 of CM039135.1, forward strand.
AGATTGGAAGCGAGTCAACATCCCATCAACAGATTCGCCAGCCAACTGAGAAAAGTTCTCGTACTCTCTACGGTATGTGTCGAAGAGTCTGGACTTGATCTGAGTGTTACCCTCATGATATCGCAAGTGTTTGCCAGATCTCCTGTGCCGTAGTGAGACTCGAAACTCGCTCAAACTCAGGAAGAGACAAACTCGAGCAGAGAATGCTACGGGCTCTTGCGTTTGACGCATGTTGCATGATTTGCAGCTCATTAATCCGAGCGCCAAGAACCACGTAGTCAGCACTCTCACAAATCTCCTAATACTTCGTATCAAGCCCTTGGAGGTAAGCGGACATACGCACCTTCCAATATGTGAAGTTTGTTCCATCGAAGAATGGAGGTTTGCCAACACCTCGCTCCATGTATCCTTCACGGATCAAGAACCATGTAAGGTGGATTGATCCTTAACCGGCTTTGATACCAATTGAAGGACCGAGAACGGCGACCAGAGGGGGGGTGAATGGGAGCCTCAAATTTCACTCGGAAATATTCGGGCCACTCTTCCCAAAAACAACCCAAACCAGCACACTTACTCAATCAGCAATATCACGACCCTAGAAAGGGTGGATACCTTTGGTGATGAACAAGAGCTACAGCGGATCTTCCGGAAACCAAAAAGTCAAACCGAAACACCGATAGTGAAGCTCTAAAACCCTAGAGAGAAGAGAAGACAGCTCACCAAAAACTACTTGTGAGAACTGGTCTCAAAAGTGCTTCATCAAGATCCCTGCGTGATTATGAAACCAACGCAACAAATGGAACTCAATTCGGAGTCCGGACGAGAGAGAAACGGGCAAAACAGCGGGCGAAGAAATCCTGAAAAACCTTACTGAAGGCCGATAGACGTTGGGCGACAGACGCTGAATAGGGCGACGGACTGAGTCCGACGGGCGACGGATGCGAGTCCAACGCCAGCGTCCGACGCTCAAAAAAACAGAATGAAACAGCCCGAGGCGACGGACGCTCGGCTAGGGGAAAGGCAGCGTCCGACGGGGTGAATTTCAGCGTCCATTGGGAGCGTCTGACGCCCCCGAAAACTGCGCGGATCACACGAAAAATGTCGGAACTTGTTCGTTTCAATTCCGATCGAAACCAAACTTTGTGGGGAGGTTTCTGAGGTAGATGTGACTCTACTCTTGGAGCATCTAGTCCATCCTTCCCTCACAAGTTCGTGAATCAAATAAGAACGAGCAAAAATGGAGTGGAACACGAACCGAAACGCAAACACACCGATCTCCTTGCTCACCCCATCCTAGCCCAATTCCTTTGGGGGATTTGATCACAAGGGGTTGCAGCAACTTTCACTTCAAGTGGAATTCCAAAACCCGCAGCGAGGAGGGAGATCGAGCGGAGGGAATCAAGAACAAAAAAGCCAAATCGCGACGAACATGAGCAACTGGGGACTCGATCACAAAATCAAAGCCCTCATGGCTTACGGAGGGTAAGGCCTCCGATTCCCACCGAAAACAAAGTGCAAATCCTTACAAAGGTTGGAGAGATCAACCTAGGGACCTCATGAACTAGAGATAGGTTAGAGAGAGAGAGTTGGGGAAAAATGATTAGGGTTCAAGAGGTGGGATGAGGGATACCCCTTCATCCCCTATTTAACGGGCTTTGGCTATTTCTCAAAGACCCCCTTAGATACATGACCGAATTACCTAGCCCAAGGCATTGTAATCCAAGTCGATAACTTTCAGCCACTTGTTTGAATGGATGGCCCCGCTTCCTGCCGGGAGTTGCCGTCGCCTCGATGCAACCTCCAGGATTCCGCCACGTGCCATCCCCGCTTCCTCGGAAGCTCCACCTAGGTTTTGAGGCCCAAACCCAGGAAACCCGCTACCGGTAGCTTTGGGCTCAACTACCGAACCCCGAGTTTTGAGGCCCAAACTTGGAAACCGTCCTCGTATGGTTTTGAGGCCCAAACCACTCGACTCGAGCCACCTTGTCTTCGCTCGGTCGAACTCTGAGTCCCATGAGCCTCCGCTCGACCCGCTCGTCCACCGTCTTGACTCGGTCGACTCGGTCTACCTCTATGTCTTCTCGCACTCGCCGGTGCCAAGTACTAGCCACCACAACTAGTCCTCCGGCGCCCATGGTCCCTCAGTTCGAGCCCCGCTTCCGCCCTTCACCGCTCTCAGTCCATCGGCATGGCAAGCCTCTACTCGACCTTCTCCATGACATTGACCACTGTCACTAGGCATAGTACCTGCACACCACAAGCCGATAGACAGGCACATATTTGCTTTCGCAAGAGGTTAGTTCAAGCCACTCAAACTGAAACACTCAAGTGTTGGGCAATAACTCATCACAAAACTGAACTACATGGGTACTTATCCACCATGTGTTCGCAGGGGGAGGTTTTGATCTTCATTTATTTTCTTTATTTTCTGCAAGTTAGGTTGATTAAGATGGTTACATAATATTTGTCCTCTCTCCCTTTTCAAAGTCAGGTATTGATGGAGAGGTCATTCTGAATGTATAAGTTATCAAGGCTAGATGCATCATACATACCCGAGGTTCATAAGTTTATTAATGTCGCTAAGAACCATGCTTGGAGAACAAAGAAGACGCACATACATTGTCCATGCATGGACTGCAGGAATGTTGTTGTATTTGATGACCATCAATAAAGCCTTTCTCATCTTGCCCGCCGAGGATTTATGAAGGATTAGTTGATTTGGACAAAGCATGGAGAGGGTAGCTCTGTGACTTATACAACAAGCTAGATTCTGAAAGTCCCATCTCCCGGCAGCAAGCTACAACCTCAGCAATGATGAGAAACATTTGATGTGTGTGTGGTTGAAGAATCTGAAAGTCCCATCTAGATTCTGCTCTAACATACGGAGTATTGTGTCAATGAAAGACCTTACACTCACCAACTACAACTCACATGATTGTCATGCCATGCTGACTACTTTCCTCCCTATTGCCATACAGGCTATAAATCCAGTGTGGATAAAGGTTGCAGTCACACGATTGTGCTACTTCTTCAACAGGATCTCATAGAAGGTGATCGACTGTTATGAGTTGACATCTCTTAAGGAATTTGCAGTGGAGACAGTGTCACAGTTCGAGATGTGTTTTCCTCCAGCATTTTTCGATATTATGATTCACCTTGTGGTGCACTTGGTTCCACAGATAGAGGCACTCGGTCCCATGTATTTACATGAGATGTGGAAGTATGAGTGTTTCATGTCAACACTTAATGGCTACGTATCGACACGTGCTCGTCCTTAGGCATCCATGGTAGAGGGGTACTTAACCGAAGATGCAATTGAGTCTGGAGGTCCATTCTGCAATAGCATCCTAAAATACCAGGATGCAATAGGTTTGCCTCCATCAAGACATGAGGGTAGGCTGAATGGAAGAGGGAGGATGGAAAAGAAATCATTAGTCCCACAAGATTACAATTCAGTCCTCGAGGCACATCACAGCATCCTTCATCAACTCTCAATAATGGAGCCTTTCATCGAGCAACATATTAATGAGCTTCGCAAACATAATCATGGGTACACAGATGAGTGGTTAATTAAGGAACACAAGAATAACTTCACCTCATGGCTAAGAGAGCTTCACATTCCAGAGGGGGAAATAATTGAGGAACGCACCATCAAGGTGTTGGCTTCTGGACCATCACGCCAGGTCACAACATGGCAAAGCTATGACATTAGTGGCTTCACATTCTGTACCAAGTCCAAGGACCAAAAGAGCATTGCACAAAACAGTGGAGTTCGATGTGATTCCTTAGATTCTAAAACTAGGGATGAAACTATATACTTTGGCTTCGCTGATGACATATGGGAGCTAGACTATGGTACATTTCAGGTCCCTATGTTTCGATGCCAATGGGTTGAAGACAAACATGTCACAGTGGACAACTATGGGGTTAGAGTTCTTGATCTAAGTAAGGTAGGCTACAAATATGATCTGTGGATAATGGCTAACCATGTTGCATAGGTCTTCTATGCTGAACAGATCCTTTGTCCTAATGAGAAGAAAAGTACCGACAAGCCGAAGCATGTAGTTATTCCTGGAAAGCAACAAGCTATAGGGGTTGATGGTGTATCTATCCTGGATGAATTTAATGAGTTCAGCAATATGTGTCTCTTTGTAGATGACCATCCAGTAAAAATAAGGAGTGTTGAGCGAAGCATCCCAAAAAAATCGCTACCTTGGGTGCGCCACGATGGACAAGGAAGAACAGTATAGCTGCCTAGATTATTATTTTTGTTATTTGCCATGTAATCCATTTATGTTACAATATCATACCCTATTTTTGTTTCTACGTGTGAGACCCTATGATTGTTTTCATGAATTGCAATATATTTCTATAATCTCGAGATTATGAACCCTTTGTGTTAATCTACACTACTACAGAATCGGCAATCACTGCCGGCACATCACTACCGGTTTTTTTTTGGGCCGGCAGTGATGCGTCATCACTGTCGGTTCATGCTCTGATAGGCCCCCAATTATTCGGGGCAAGGATTGAACCGGCAGGGAAACACCACATCACTGTTGGTTTGTGGCTTGAACCGGCAGTGATGCCTCTCTGCCCTATCACTTCCGGTTCAAGCCACCAACCGACAGTGATGTGGTGTTTCACTGTCGGTTCGTGGCTGGAACCGACAGTGAAACGTGTACAGTATAAAATATCTTGATCACCTCTCCCTCCGCTGCCCCAACAGTACAGAACAGTGCGTGAGGAGCTCCCTCTCTCCATTGTTGCGGCTGGTGGATTTCTTGACCTCCATTGTTGGCTCCTCTTCACTCTTGGATGCTCACATCTTCTAGCTCTTGGTAGTAACAAGCATATTTCCATAGAATTGTAGGTTTACATTGCTTTTGTGTGTAAATTCATAGTTTAGAGCTATACTTCATTTCATGATCAAGAAGAGGGTTGTTGCAATTTGTGTCTATATTTTTCCTAGTTGTTAGATCCAAAATTACTTGGAAAAATTGTAGCTCTTTGTTTTTATTCGGTAATTATTGCTCAATCATGGAGTAGCTAGGTTCGAAAGATTCGTCTCGAAAATTATGTATAAAATTTGTAATTAGTTATATTTTTTACTTACATTTAATACTACATGCATGCATTTATAGATTTGATGGGATGTGGAATATTGTAGGTGTTTTTAATTCAACAATAAATGATTTTTTCTAGTGTGGAATATAAATGGTAACCAAGCATTTTTTTAATTCAACAATATACTTTTGCATTAACCAAATACTAATGGTTAGTTACATTTATATTGTCGGTGTTTTGGAATTTGGAAGGGAATTAAACAAGTGCCTACATTGTTGTTCGAAAAGAGTATGCAATTAATGTTGTTTACGATGAAGCCTCCATTGTTATCTATTTGTTGTCTCACTTTTTATAGCGCGACCAAATTCAAATTATGTTCCTATGTTTCCTCTGCTCTGCCCATTTTATGTGTGCAGATATGGCTCGAGGGTGGATGTACGATTTGTCATGTACAAACCCACTGTACTTGACGGGCATCGATGATTTCATCAAGCGAGCTAGAGCCAATGCTGGGGACTCACATCTTGTATTATGTCCATGCAAAGACGGCAAGAATACGAGAAAATGGGGCGACGTGGAGCATATACGTTTGTACTTGATCACAATGGGGTTCATGAGAAACTACATGATTTGGACTTTGCATGGGGAGGTTGGTCAAAATATTGCACAAGAAAGCAATGATGATGTGCCCATGCCTAGTGTATCCCTGAATGCGTTATTGCATGTTCATGATTACACATAACATGTGCCTACCAATGATGATGTGTTTATGAATACATTAGTTGACGACATAGAGGAAAATGATGACATTTCACAACTTCTACATGATGTGCATGGGGGATTCCTTAGTGCTTCACAGTTGAAAAAAGCTAGAGATCATAAGAAAGGATGAAAAACCACCATTGTATCTGACATGTCCAATAAGCAAACTGGAAGCCAACATCAGGCTATTGGAGTTCAAATCAACGAATGGGTTGAGTGATAAAGGCTTCGATAACTTGTTAGGTATACTACATAAACTGTTCCCGAAGGGTACCGAGTTAGCAGAAAAGAATTACCTGGCGAAGCAAATGATTTGCCCAATTGGCCTAGAGGTTGAGAAAATCCACGCATGTTTCAACGACTGCATATTGTACCGTGGAGAGAAATACAAATACTTGGATGCATGTCCCAAGTGTAAAACTCCCCGATACAAGCAAGGGCCATCAAATGATGGAAGCAAGACCAGAGGAGGGCCCGTAAAGTATGTGTGGTATTTTCCTATAGCTCCACGAGTGCATAGGTTGTTTGCAAATGCAAAGTTAGGCAAATTGTTGTGTTGGCACGGCGAAGAGCGAAAGACTGTTGGAGGGACCCAAACGGTGATCATAATGTAAAAAGGTTGCATGTATGATCCTAGTGTGACACTAAGAAAGAACAAAAAGAGTGCTAAAGATCAGTTGAGATATTCTCAAATTGTCGGTTCACTCATGTATCTAGCTAGCGCAACCAGACCAGATATCTCTTTTCTTGTGTGCAAATTGAGTAGGTACATGTCCAACTCGGGTGATAATCATTGGAATGCACTTGAAAGGGTCTTGCGCTATCTTAAAGGTACAATGAGTTTTGGGATTCACTATTCTGGGCACCTAGTTGTGCTAGAAGGATATAGTGATGCGAACTGGATTTTTGATATTGATCAAATCTATGCCACTAGTGGGTATGTTTTTACTCTTGGAGGTGGCGCAGTGTCATGGAGGTCTTGTAAACAGACTATTTTGACTAAGTCAACCATGGAAGCAGAACTTACTACTTTCGATACAGCCTCTGCAGAGGCAGAGTGGCTGCGTGAGCTCTTGTGTGACCTGCCGGTGGTTGAAAAACCAATGCCAGCTATCCTTATGAACTATGATAATCAAACAATGATCACTAAAGTGAATAGTGCAAAGGATAATGCGAAGTCAACAAGACACGTTAAAAGACATTTAAAGTCTGTCAGGAAGCTAAGAAATTCCGGAATAATAACCATGGCTTATGTCCAAACCGACAAAAACTTGGCAGATCCCTTTACTGAAGGGCTATCACGGAATGTGATAGAAATTACATCAAGGGAGATGGGTATGAGACCCATGTGAGTTTGCAGTAGTAGTAACCCAACCTTTTTGATTGGAGATCCCGTGACTAAGGATCTGGGAAGAACAAGCTATTGATAAACTGAGGAGAGTATAATTATAAACCCTCTCTAAGTGAAGATGAAAATACTCTCAAAAGCAATGAGGCATTGTATGGTAGGTTGGCTAAATGCCTTAATATGTTCTATTGGCTTTCATTAGCTAAGATGCTGTCCTACAGAGCATTCTTGAAAGAACATATCTATATGAGTTCAACTGTTAAAACGTCGCAGTCTATGAGACTTGGGTAGTCTCTAGTAAACTCATTAAGAGACCACAGAGTACGACGTATATGCTCAACTCACGGAGTAAGGCCATTGGTGGTCAGGTACTAGTTTGGCTTTGGGTAAAGCTCATTCGCACAAAACTTGCAATTCAAGGTGTAGTCCATTGTTCAAGTTGTGGATGAGTGTAACTTGAGGTTCTAGGTGGAAGTTCAACTTCACAGTCTCTGCCGAAACACTAGTATATCAAACAGGAGCGAGAACAGGCAAATCTATAAATGGGTATTTGAGATCTGGTGGGGGATTGTTGGAATTTATATGGGCTTGGTCCAATAATAAATTCAGAAATTCCTAATAAATCTCAAAGGCCCATGCATGAAAACAAGAGGGGATGTGGGAACTATTTAGTACCACCTTGCTTGTGGAAGTGGAGCTATTAGTTGGACCGGACTATATAACTAGACTATCGGTCACGCCAACAAATCATAAAATTAAGAGCTAGAGTTTCTACCTCTTCTCGTTGTTGCGCCACCATAGCTACTCCAGTCCGATCGTCGACGTTCACCGACGACCGGGCGAGCAGGTCTCCGGAACCCTCGTCTTCGTGATCCTGCAGCGGGAGAAGGCGAATAAGGTTTTTGGGAAGCGCTCTTCGCGCGACTGCTCCCAATCTTCACGACGGGTCTTCTTCCATCCAAGTCAGTCGGCGCTACATCCTGGCGTATTCGTCATCAGTTGAACCGAAGTCTTCCGCCGCCGCTGATCGACATCGACGACATCGACATCGTCTTCAACAACCTGAACGTCGCTCCATCGACACCTGTATCTTCGCCATCTTCACCGCAATCTACTACTCCTACAACTAGCAGGTATAAACCTCGTAATCTAATCTTGTCGTTCATACCGTCCAATCTATCTAGAAGACAAGCCATGTTTATGCTAGTTAACTTTTGAACATGCTATGTGATATGTGGTTTAATCATGTTAGTATGCAGTACATGCTTATTCTAGTTAATCAATCTGTCATGATTTATATTCTGGTATTAATCTGAAAATTGTCATATAATTCAACAGATCTTTGATGAGTAGAGGCGGATGCACTGGGGGGCTGCCGGGGCTGCAGCCCCGGTCGTGGGCTCAAAAACAAGGGAGCAAGTCTTCAGGCCCAAGCCCAAAAACAGACCAACCCTAAGCTACAGCCCCTCCCGAACAGCATCCAGCTCCCGCATCCCGCTCTCGGTCGCATCCCGCTCAACTCCCCGCCGCCCAGAACTGTCGCCGCCCGGCTCCCGCGCGGCCGCGCACGACGCACGCGCCCCGCCTTCCGGCTCCCCGCTCCGGCGCGGCGCTCCCCGGCCTTCGGCCTCGCTCCCCGGTAGTCTGCTCCTCCGGCCAGTTCACGTCCGGTGTCCGCCCGTGCCCGGCCGCCCTCGCTCGCCCTCGCCCCGTCATCCGGCCGCCCGCTCCAACTGGCGGCCGCGCCTGGCGCCTCCGGCCTCCGCGCCTCCGCCCTTGGGATGTGTTGCTTGTCCTGATCCAACAAATCAATTTGCAAACTTTGAGATACAAAAATTAGTTGAGCTTGCTAAGATTTATACAGATGACTTCAGTGATTATGACTGTGTCAAGCTAAGAGGTGACCTTCTGGTATTCATTGATGAAGTCAGAAAGGATAAAGATTTTGACACTTGTATTGATATTGCTAGCCTTGCTGAGAAGATGGTTCAAAGTGATAGACATACACATTTTTCTTTGGTGTATCGTCTGATTGAACTTGCATTGATTTTGCCAGTGGCAACAGCAACAGTTGAAAGAGCCTTCTTCGCTATGAACATTATCAAGACAGAAAGAAGGAATAAAATGAATGATGATTGGATGAATAATAGCATGATATGCTATATTGAGCGGGATTTGTTTGTATCAGTTGAAGATGAGAAAATTCTAAAGCGCTTTCAAGGCTTAAGAACCCGCAAGATAAATTTGCCACGCGAGGGCTCAAGGTGTGTATTGTTTTAGTACATTTCATTTTATCATGCTATCTTGATTTTAAAGAAGTTTGACATTTTAAAAAATTTGTAGCATTGAGCATGGTGGTCCAAGTGGGAATTCATGAAGACTGCAGACATGGATTTTTATATTATAGAAGGCTCATTTTATTTGGTACTTCTTTATCCTCCAGAACTGCTATCTTCAATGTTATATACATCTTTGAACAATTTGAATCGATCCAAATGATTGTTATATGTCTATATATATTATTAGTGTATTACCAGTGAGCAAAATTTTTTGCCCTCTATTATTTAGCCCCCGCCCTTAGTCCGTTTCTGAATCCGCCACTGTTGATGAGGCCCAAACTTGCTGTGCGGCAGGCTTTAGGCAGCTTGCGGCGCTGCTGTCCGGGCCTAAAGACTTGGTCCCCAGGAGCTAAAACTAGTTATTTTGTAAATTTCTAATCTCATGGTCCAGTTTATGGTAGGTTGCCTGGTAACCTTGTTGTTACCACGCTGGTAACTCGGTTGTTACCATTTTGTTGGGACTGTGTAACAAACTCTTATGCTTAATGAAATACGCGCAACGGTGTGGTCTAAAAAAATAGTGGCAAAGACCATTGTACTAAGCGAACAAGATTAGTCAAGGTCGTGCCTTCATATGTGTAGCACTTGCATCTGGTATACCGTTGGAAGGAACTGCTGTTTTAGTCGACTGAATACTTTGATAAGTTGTTTGGCTGGTAATTGCTTTTTCCTTTCTTATTATTATCATAGATCTGTTTTAGTACTTGATGTAAATTTATATTAGTATTCCGAGCTTCCAGAACCTTTGCTAGGTACAGATTCTGATCGTGTATGTGTATAAGTGTTGCTCCTCTTAGATATTGTACTTGTAGCTATATAAATGACTTTATATGTTTTTTAATTCGCTCAGCTCAAATTATTGGTCAATTTCATTTACCGATAACATCCGATGGCATAATAAATAATATAATGTACTCCCTCCGTATCCTAATTAGATGGCGTTTTGGACAGCGACACGGTCTCCCAAACACAACTTTGATCTCTTATTTTTATAAAAAATATTTATGAAATAATGATATATGTATACTTTTATAAAAGTATTTTTCAAGACAAATCTATTCATATAATTTTCACATTTGAAATCTCAACAACTTAAAAGTTATTGATGATTCATATTCTCAATGTTTGACTCAAAGCTTGTCCAAAACGTCATCTAATTATGATATGGAGAGAGTATAATTTAGTGCAGGGGCGGGCTTAGGTGTAGGGCCAGTAGGGCCATGGCCCTAGTCGTGACCTAAGTGTTGTCAATGACGGCGGATAAACGACAATGAACGAGAGATCAAATCACAACAAGACACAAGATTTAACGTGAAAATCCCCTCTAATGCGAAGGGGAAAAAACATGGGCGTCGGCCAGCAAACACTCGTCACTATTATCAAGACTCGGGTTACAACGTCGTGCGGCGGCTTACAAGATAATGAATGAATCAGTCACCGTGGAACCCTAGCGACGGGTATATGTACCGCTTCGCTCCGGCCCAAGCCTCCCGGTGACGAGCCTCCGCTTCGCTCCGTCAGAAGTCGGCCTTTGTCTTGGGCAATGCATTCGGAACAAATTCAACAAACTCCACCTTGAGACAAATTCACCTTGTAGCATAAATCAACACCTTCATCCTGAACATAACAAAGAAAATACCACTGACGCCAAATAGTCTATTGGGCTAATCGACTAAACCAACTAAACTTGAGCACAACTCAAACTTAGCAACAGGCCGGAACAGGTTTAGTCATCATATCAGCAGGATTATCATGAGTACTGATCTTGCATACCTTTAACTTACCATCTTCGATCACATCACGAACAAAATGGTACTTGATGTCAATATGTATAGTCCTCTCATGGAAGATCTGATCTTTGGTAAGGTAAATGGCACTTTGACTGTCACAGAATAAATTAGTGCAAGAATCAACTCCACACAGCTCACCATACAAACCTTTCAGCCAAATTAATTCCTTGATGCCTCAGAAACAGCCATATTGAAAGCCCAAGTTTGGTTTTGGTTAATTGATGAAACCTATGGACTAACCCTGTGGCTTAAGTGTATGATCTAGCTAGGGTAATCCAGCATGAAAGATGGATCAATGTGGATGATCATGGTGGATTGATCAAGTGCTTCATGGACAAAGAAAAGAAGAAAGAGAAAAATAAAAATGGTCTCAAGGCAAAGGTATATCATAGGGTCATTTTTGGTTTAGTGATCAAGACACTATAGAGAGTGTGATCACCTTTAGAATAGATAGCCATACTATCAAGAAGGGAAAACTCGTGTCGATTGCGGTTATCATGTGCCACTAGGTCATTTGCATTGCATATCTAAAATGAACCTAAGTGTAAGAAATGAAATAAAATCCAAGAAAATATGAAGTAAAGGCTAACACTTGAGAACAAGGATTGGAACACTTTGTGTTAGCATATGGAATCTTGGATGAAAAGTTTTAGCTCGGTTTGCAACGAAACAGAGCTCTGGACGCAGGTCCAGACGCTCGGTTTTCTCGGTCCAGACCAACGCGGGCGCGTCCGGAAGCAAACCCTTCCTTCGGTTGATGATGAACAGAACGTCCGGACGGTGATCTGTATCCGGACTGGAGCTCCAGACAAGGCGTCTAGAGTTTGGAGCTTACTGGACTCTCTCTGGTGGAGTGTCTGGACGCTAAGTATGGTCTGTACAGGAGACTCCGGACGCAACGTCCGGAGTTCAGATGCTCTCGGGTGCTTATGGTGGCACGTCCGGACGCTCGACGTTTTGCTCCATACTCGCACTGTGCGTAGCGTCCGGAGCTATGTGGCAGCACCATAAGAAGGCGTCAATGGTTGTATTCAAACTGGCAGAGGGTCTGGACGCGCGGCCAATGGTCCGGACCCCCGTGCAGACAACATCCGGAGTGACGCAAGAACACGTGAAGAAGAGTTACAACGGCTAGTTGATTTGTGGTGGCTATATAAACGTTTTGGCTGGTCCTAGGTCCATCTCTTGCACCTCCCATTCATTCTTACTCATTGTGCTTGCTTGAGATAGCACCCAACTCATCTCTCTTTGCTTGTGTTGCATACTTGTGAGAGTTTGAGTGATCCAAGTGCTTTGATCATTGCATTTCATCTTAGTGGCACTTGGTCATCGTCATCGTTGCGGGATTTCTTGTTATTCTTGGTGTTTGCCAACACCTAGACGGCATGGGAAATTGAGGAAGCTTCGACGCGATTGGTGATTGTTCGTGGTTGGCTTCGTGATTGTGAGAGGGTTTTTACCCACCTCGGCGGAGCGCCAAAGGGTAACTCTAGTGGATTGATCGTGTCATTGAGTTACTCTCATTTGGGTGGATTATTGTGGCGCCCGAGTAGTGGTCTAGGCTTGTGATTGCCTATTATCCACCGAATCACCATTTGAGTGGTCACACAATGGGGACTAGCTTGGTGGCAACCAAGTGAACCTCGGGAGAAAATCTTTGTGTCAACCTTGTCTCCCGGCTACTCTTGGTATTCATATTGTGATTGGTTCTTCATATTGGCATCCATCCATCGCAAGGCATCGGTATAACAATCACCTCTATCCTCTTGTATTTACATCCATTTATATCTTCCTTAGTTAGCTTTCTAGTTAGCTTGTAGCTTGTTTAGCTAGCTCTCTTGTTTAGTTTCCTTAACTTTCTTAGTTTGAGTATATTAGAGTTTTGCTATTGTTTGATAGATACTCAAACACTAGAATTGCTTGGATAGGTGGCTTTGCACCCCTAGTAGAGCTAGAGAAAAAAGCTTCGCTTAAGTGTTTTTCTAACCTTTTCTCTAGTGTTTTATAGAATTTTTGGTGTTAGTGATGGCTCAAATATCATTCAACCATGTGGGTAGCAAACCTCCAATGTTTGATGGCAGCTCATTTGATTATTGGAAGATAAAGATGAAGATGCATCTAGGCTCAATTCATGAGAAGGTGTGGAATGTGACCAAAAAGGACTTTTTCATTCTTGATGAGTATAATCCAACACCTAGAGAGCAAGAGAATAGGCAATGCAACACCATGGCACTCAATGTCATATACAATGGCATTGACTCTAAGGTGTTTGAACAAATCAAAGATCTTGAGAAAGCAAGTGAAGTATGGAAGAGACTTGAAGATACTTATGAGGGCACTGCAACGGTAAAAAGTGTCAAGTTGTACATGCTCAAGGACAAACTATCTCACTTCAAGATGAAAGATGATGAATCAATTCTGGAGATAATTCATAGGCTCCAAGTGACTGTCAATGATCTCAAGAGCTTGGGTGAGAAGGTGAAGGATGAGGACTTCTCTAACCGGTTCCTTGGTTGTTTTCCCAAGAAATTCAAAACCTTGAGGCAAATCATTAGAAGAGATGCATTGACCAACATCACCCCCAATGAGGTACTTGGTGAGATCATGACCGAAGAGCAATATAATGAGGAAAGTGAAGAAGAAGAGGTCCAGGAAGAAGACAAGAAGAAGAGCTTAGCATTCAAGGCTTCATCATCCACGAGCAAGAGCAAAGCAAGAAAGCAAGAGTCAAGTGATGATGAAGATGCAAGTGATATTGATGATGAGACCATGGCCCTCTTTGTGCGCAAGTTTGGAAAGTTCATGAAGAATAAGGGCTATGGGGCTAAAAGAGAGAGATAACTTCAAGAGCAAGGAATATTTGAGAAGATGCTACAAGTGCAAGATCACCGATCACATGATTGCGAATTGCCCCAACCTAGTGATGATGATCATGAGAAGAAGAAGGGCAAGCATGACAAGAAAGAGAAGAAGCTATCATTCACCAAGAAGAAGAAAGGTGAATCATATGTGGTGACTTGGGATAGTGATGATTCTTCCTCTGATGATGACTCTAGTGATGATGAGAGGAAGAAATCCAAGAAGAAGGCATTGGCAAGCATTGCTATCAACATCAAGCCATCCATCTTCGACACGCCATCATGCTTCATGGCTAAACCAACTAAGGTACAATCTTGTGATGAGAGTGATGATGATAGTAGTGATGATGAGGAGGAGTACTCCAAGGAAGAGAAAATGGATATGATGGAGCAAGCTCATACTTGCTTTGAAATAAAGAGGAAGGAGTGCAAAGAATTGAACAAGAAGCTTAAAGCTCTTGAACAATCCTTTGATGAGCTCAATGGTACTCATGAGAGGCTAATGGAAGCCCATGAGAAACTTGAGAGGACTCACAAGAAGCTTGAAAAGGCTCACTCCTCCCTCCTTGATCAAAACAAGGATAAGGTTGTTGTATCATGTGATATTGGAGTTACTTGTGATATTCTTGGTGAATCATTTTTCACTCCTATCATTGTTGCACCAACCAAAACTAGCACTTCCACATGCAGATCCACTAGTGATAGCTCCAAGTGTGATGCTACACTAGTGAGTGAAAATGAAAAATTGAAACATGATGTTAATGAACTCACTCATGCTTTGGGTAAGGCATATGGTGGAGATGCCCGCTTGCTAAAGTGTTTGGGTATCCAAAGGTTCTCCCTTTGCAAAGAGGGATTAGGCTATACCCCCAAGAAAGGCAAGTCGGCCTTTGTAACTCCAAAGCCTAGCTTTGTGAGGAGCAATGGTCGGTATTGCAATAGTTGCAAGAAAGTGGGGCATGTTGATCAATATTGCAAACTTAACATGAGCCAAACAAAGTTTGATAAATCCACATCTATTCATTTTGATTCTTGTTATATGCTTACCAAGGGTAGAGATGGTATCATGGCTAAGTATGTTGGTACACCCATTGTTGGCCCAAAGAAGAAGGCAATTTGGGTGCCAAAATCCTTGGTCACTAACTTTGGAGGACCCAAACAAGTGTGGGTACCTAAGAAGAACTAATTTGTTTTGTAGGTCAATTACAAAGCTACAGGAAGGCATTGGGTGCTTGATAGTGGGTGCACTCAACATATGACTGGGGATTCTAAAATGTTCAAATCAATCAACTCCAACACCAATGATGGCATTGATAGTATTACTTTTCGTGATAATGGCAAGTGCAAGGTCAAAGGTCTTGGTAAGATTGCAATATCCAATGACTTGAGCATATCAAATGTCTTGCTAGCTAAGAGCTTGAACTTCAATTTTCTATCGGTAGCTCAATTGTGTGATCTTGGATTCAAGTGTATATTTGAAATAGATGATGTTGAGATCATTGGTGTAGATGGTTCAAACTTGATCTTTAAAGTCTTTAGATATGAGAACCTCTACCTAGTTGATTTCAATACTAGTGAGTCACAATTGTCAACTTGCTTGCTCACTAAATCAAGTATGGGTTGGTTATGGCATAGAAGGCTTGGTCATGTTGGAATGAAACAATTGAATAGATTGATTAAGCATGACTTAGTAAGAGGCTTGAAAGATGTTGTATTTGAGAAGGACAAACTTTGTAGCTCTTATCAAGCCGGCAAACTAGTTGGTAACACCCATCCCAAGAAAAGTATGATGAGCACTAGTAGAGTATTTGAGTTGTTGCACATGGATCTATTTGGACCAACAACATACATTAGCATTGGAGGCAACAAGTATGGATTTGTGATAGTGTATAATCTTACAAGATATACATGGGTATTCTTTCTCAATGACAAGAGTGATACATTTGCCACCTTCAAATCTTTTGTCAAGAGATGTCAAAATGAATTTGAGACCACCATCAAGAAAGTGAGAAGTGACAATGGTAGTGAATTCAAGAACACTAGAGTTGATGAGCTATGTGATGAACTTGGAATCAAACATCAATTCTCGGTCAAGTACACTCCACAATCGAATGGCCTTGTTGAGAGGAAGAATAGAACATTGATTGATATGGCAAGGTCTATGCTTAGTGAGTACAATGTGAGTCATTCATTTTGGTCCAAAGCTATCAATACCGCTTGCTACTCTAGCAACCGGTTATATTGTCACCCAATGATGGAGAAGACACCATATGAGCTATTGAATGGAAGAAAGCCCGACATTGCATACTTTAGAGTGTTTGGTTGCAAATGTTATATCTTTATAAGAAAGGCACAAGACTTGGAAAGTTTGACAAGAAATGTGATGAAGGGTTCTTACTTGGTTACTCAACCACAAGCAAAGCCTATAGAGTGTGGAATTCGGCTAGTGGTGTGCTTGAGGAGGTTCATGATGTTGAAGTTGATGAAACCAATGCTCTCAAGTTGAAAATGAGAATCTAGAAGATGTGAGTGGATCTCAATTTTGAAATGCTATGAAGAATATGGATATTGGTGATATTAGGCCAAGACAAGTGATTTACATTGAAGATGACAAAGATCAAGTGGTCAACTCACAAAATGTGCAAGCTAGTGGTTCTCAATTGCAAGATCAACAAGTTGCTAGTTCATCTCAACCAAGCTCAAGCAATCAAGTCCCTATTCTCCAACCAACCAATATTGCAAGAGATCACCCCATTGATCAAATAGTTGGTGATATTACAAGTGGTGTGCAAACTAGATCAAGATTGGCATCCTTTTGTGAACACTATTCTTTTGTATCATCCATAGAGCCAACAAAGATTGAAGAAGCCCTACAAGATGTTGATTGGGTAAATGCAATGCATGAAGAGCTCAATAATTTCACAAGAAATCAGGTTTGGGAACTAGTTGAAAGACCCAAGAACTACAATGTGATTGGCACAAGATGGGTATTTAGAAACAAGCAAGATCAAAATGGTATAGTTGTAAGAAACAAAGCAAGATTGGTAGCTCAAGGTTACACACAAGTTGAAGGTCTTGACTTTGGAGAAACTTATGCACCGGTTGCAAGATTAGAGGCAATAAGAATTCTATTGACCTATGCATGTGCACACAACATCAAGCTATACCAAATGGATGTGAAGAGTGCTTTTTTGAATGGATATATCAGTGAGCTAGTATATGTTGAGTAACCTCCCGGTTTTGAAGATAACAAAAAACCCAATCATGTGTACAAGTTGAGAAAGGCTTTATATGGCTTGAAGCAAGAACCTAGAGCATGGTATGAAATATTGAGGGATTTCCTTCAATCCAAAGGGTTCATCATGGGAAAGGTTGATACTACTCTCTTCACCAAGAAGCTTGGCAAGGATCTATTTGTGCTCCAAATCTATGTGGATGACATCATATTCGGTTCAACCAATCAAGAATTTTGTGAAGAATTTGGCAAGATGATGGCAAATGAGTTTGAAATGTCAATGATTGGTGAACTTAGCTACTTCCTTGGTCTTCAAATTAAGCAATTGAAGAATGGCACCTTTGTGAGTCAAGGCAAGTACATCAAGGATATGATAAAGAAGTTTGTATTAGAAGATTCAAAAGGCATTAGCACTCCAATGGGCACTAATGGACACTTAGATAGTGATTCTAGTGGCAACATGGTGGATCAAAAGTTGTATCGGTCTATGATTGGAAGCTTACTCTATGTGACCGCTTCAAGACCGGATGTCATGTTTAGTGTATGCATGTGTGCAAGATTCCAAGCCTCTCCAAGAGAAAGCACTTGAAGGCAACAAAGAGAATATTGAGGTACTTGAAGCATACACAAGATGTTGGATTGTGGTATCCCAAGGGGTCAAACTTTGAGTTAGTTGGATATTCGGACTCCGACTATGCGGGATGCAAGGTTGATAGAAAGAGCACATCGGGAACATGTCAATTGCTAGGCATGTCACTTGTATCTTGGTCATCAAAGAAGCAAAATAGTGTTTCACTTTCTACCACCGAAGCCGAATACATAAGTGCTGGTAGTTGTTGTGCTCAATTACTTTGGATGAAAACAACTTTGAATGACTTTGGGATCAAATTCAAGCAAGTGACATTGCTATGTGACAATGAAAGTACGGTCAAGCTCACGAACAACCCGGTTCAACATTCAAGAACAAAACACATTAACATAAGGCACCATTTCATAAGGGATCATCAACAAAAGGGTTATATTACAATTACAAGTGTTGGCACCGATGAACAACTTGTCGATATATTCACCAAGACACTTGATGAGAAGAGATTTTTCAAGCTAAGGAATGAATTAAACATTCTTGATTTCTCAAATATGTGTTGATGCACCCCCATATATGACATGCCTCTCCTTCAAGCAAAGCAAGGTAAAAGTTGATTGACATATCATACATCTAATATTTAGGACTTGTTTAGTGCATCTAGACATCAATTCATTAGGCTCATTCATGAAAATCAAATGAATTTTATGCTTATATGGTACCACTATTGCTTCTATGCTTGATATGATCTAGTGGTAACATATGACATATTTGTAGGCTTGCAATCCTAGTGTTTGATCTAGAATATGAACTTTAAATTGTTTAGCTCAACATGGGCAAGATAACCATTATAGGATGTGTGAATAAGCTTGTCCATGGTTTAAACCAAGTTAAATATTTTGGGGCAAGTAATCTAGATTGAACCACAACTAAAGTTTCTCTCCAATAATATTTTATGATAATAGATGAAAAAGGGGGAGAAGTAAGTATCACAAAGAAATATTTTGAAAATATAATCACACAAGTAGGGGGAGCAAGCCTATGAATCAAGTTGTTGCATTTTTATGTGCATTCATAAGTGCTTTCTTGCATATGTACTTTCTTTTGAAAATATTCATGCTTGTGTGGTGAATGCTAGAAACTTGATCAACATGATGCTTGAAGTACTAGCTTGTATATGTCGTTTTTAAATTTTCAAGTGGTATTTCAAGTTTGCTTTCAAGCGGTTTCTAGGCATTCATGGTGCTAAGGATGGTATAAAATGGCACTCCGATTGGTATCACGCTTCAAAGGTCCATTCTTTATACCTAAGCATCATTTGGTAGCATTCACTCTCCCACAATTCTTATCCATACATATGTGATCAAATTGAACCAAAGTTATAAATCACATATGTAGGGTGAGCTAATACTACCAAAGTTGAAATATTCATTCAATATATTTATTTGTGAAAGGTTGTCATCAATTACCAAAAAGGGGGAGATTGAAAGCCCAAGTTTGGTTTTGGTTAATTGATGAAACCTATGGAGTGGCTTAAGTGTATGATCTAGCTAGGGTAATCCAACATAAAAGATGGATCAATGTGGATTATCATGGTGGATTGATCAAGTGCTTCATGGACAAAGAAAAGAAGAAAGAGAAAAACAAAAATGGTCTCAAGGCAAAGGTATATCATAGGGCCATTTTTGGTTTAGTGATCAAGACACTATAGAGAGTGTGATCACCTTTAGAATAGATAGCCATACTATCAAGAAGGGAAACTCGTGTCGATTGCGGTTATCATGTGCCACTAGGTCATTTGCATTGCATATCTAAAATGAACCTAAGTGTAAGAAATGAAATAAAATCCAAGAAAATATGAAGTAAAGGCTAACACTTGAGCACAAGGATTGGAACACTTTGTGTTAGCATATAGAATCTTGGAGGAAATGTTTCGGCTCAGTTTGCAACGAAACAGAGCTCCGAACGTAAGTTCGGATGCTCAGTTTGCTTGGTCCGGACCAACGCGGGCGCATCCGGAAGAAAACCCTACCTTAGGCTGACGATGAACAGAACGTCCGGACGGTGATCTGTGTCCGGACTGGAGCTCTAGACAAGGCGTCTGGAGTTTGGAGCTTACTGGACTCTCTATGGTGGAGTGTCTGGACGCTAAGTATGGTCCGGACAGGCGACTCCGGATGCAACGTCCGGAGTTCAGATGCTCTCAGGTGCTTTTGGTGGCACGTCCGGATGCTCGGCGTTTTGGCCCGGACTCGCATTGTGCGTAGCGTCCGGAGCTACGTGGCAGCACCAGAAGAAGGCGCCAACAGCTGGATTCAAACTGGCAGAGAGTCCGGACGCACGGCCACTGGTCCGGACCCCCCTGCAGACAGCGTCCGGAGTGACGCAGGAACACGTGAAGAAGGGGCAAAATGGCTAGTTGATTTGTGGTGGCTATATAAATGTTTTGGTCGGATCCTAGGGCCATCTCTTGCACCTCCCATTCATTCTTACTCATTGTGCTTGCTTGAGATAGCCCCCAACTCATCTCTCTTTGCTTGTGTTTCATACTTGTGAGAGTTTGAGTGATCCAAGTGCTTTGATCATTGCATTGCATCTTAGTGGCACTTGGTCATCATCATCGTCGTGAGATTTCTTTTTATTATTGGTGTTTTCCAACACCTAGACGGCTTGGGTGATTGAGGAAGCTTCGGCGCAATTGGTGATTGTTCTTGGCCGGCTTCTTGATTGTGTGAGGGCTTGTACCCACCTCGGCGGAGCGCCAAAGGGTAACTCTAGTGGATTTCTTGTGTCATTGAGTTACTCTCATTTGGGTGGATTCTTGTGGTGCCCAAGTAGTAGGCTAGGCTTGTGATTGCCTATTAGACACCGAATCACCATTTGAGAAGTCGACG
Source organism: Microstegium vimineum (assembly GCA_022036555.1). Lineage (NCBI taxonomy): Eukaryota > Viridiplantae > Streptophyta > Magnoliopsida > Poales > Poaceae > Microstegium > Microstegium vimineum. The sequence goes on from CM039135.1 coordinate 28,723,317, forward strand.
CAACGGGGACTATCTTGGTGGCAACCAAGTGAACCTCGGGAGAAAATCTTTGTGTCAACCTTGTCTTCCGGCTACTCTTGGTGTTCATATTGTGATTGGTTCTTCATATTGGCATCCATCCATCACAAGGCATCGGTATAACAATCACCTCTATCCTCTTGTATTTACATCATTTTATATCTTGCTTAGTTAGGTTTCTAGTTAGCTTGTAGCTTGTTTAGCTAGCTCTCTTGTTTAGTTTACTTAGCTAGCTTAGTTTGAGTATCTTAGAGTTTTGCTATTGTTTGATAGATACTCAAACACCTAGAATTGCTTGGATAGGTGGCTTTGCACCCCTAGTAGAGCTAGAGCAAAAAGCTTTGGTTAAGTGTTTTTCTAACCTTTGCTCTAGTGTTTTATAGAATTTTTAATTGGCTATTCACCCCCTCTAGCCATCTAGGACCTTGCACATATATGGCACTTTGTCTACTACTGAAGCAGAGTATATGGTTGTTTCTGAGGTATGCAAGGAATTATTTTGGCTGAAAGGTTTATATGTTGAGCTGTGTGGAGTTGATTCTTGCACTAATTTATTCTGTGACAGTCAAAGTACCATTTACCTTACCAAAGATCAGATCTTCCATATATGAGAGGACTAAACATATTGACATCAAGTACCATTTTGTTCGTGATGTGATCGAAGATGGTAAGTTAAAGGTATGCAAGATCAGTACTCATGATAATCCTGCTGATATGATGACTAAACATGTTCCTATTGCTAAGTTTGAGTTGTCCTCAAGCTTAGTTGGTTTAGTCGATTAGCCCAAGAGGCTATTTGGCGCCACTGGTATTTTCTTTGTTATGTTCAGGATGAAGGTGTTAACTTATTCTACATGGTGAATTTGTCTCAAGGTGGAGTTTGTTGAAGATGTTCAAATTTCATTGCCCAACACAAAGGTCGACTTCTGACGGAGCGAAGCGTAGGCCCATCACCGGGAGGCTTGGGTCAAAGCAAAGTGGTACATATACCCGTCGCTACGGTTCCACGGTGACTGATTCATTCATTATCTTGTAAGCCGCCGCACGGTGTTGTAACCTGACTCTTGATAATAGTGAGGAGTGTTTGCTCGCTAGCGCCCATGGTTTTTCCCTTCGCATTGGAGGGGTTTTCCATGTTAAATCTTGTGTCTCGCTGTGATTTGATCTCTCGTTCATTATCGTTTATCCACCATCATTGACAACACTTAGGTCACGACTAGGGCCATGGCTCTACTGGCCCTACACCTAAGCCCGCATGTGGCGACGGGTATATGTACCGTGCCTAAGCCTCCCGGTGACGAGCCTCCGCTTCGCTCCGTCAGAAATCGGCCTTTGTCTTGGGCAATGAATTTGGAACATCTTCAACACTAAGTTTTTGAGAAATAGGTTACCAATTTTGGTCCAAGAACGACCAGCCCAACAAAGAGAGTAGGAAAAACTTTAGTGTTTGTGTCTTGCTCGAATCCGACGCCGCCTCTTCCCATGCTCGCTCACGCACGGCGCCTTCTCGTATTCTTCCCCATTTTGGCTCACAACGGAGTTGTCGCCGCCCATCGGCGGCAAGCCTACGTGGCCTCTCGGCCGCCTTCACCCTCGTGGCGTCCCCCTGGTTGCGTGTTGCGACATTCCCATCAAGCGTCGAGTGTCGGCTGCCGCCTGTCGTCCTCGGCTTTGTCTGCGTCGTCGCCTATCACCACCTCGGAGGTTAACCCTCAGAACCTCCTTTCCGGTCCATTACCCGCCACAGGTACAACAAATAGGATTGCTCAGGTAGCTCTCCCGGCAAAACTTGCCCAAGGCCCGTCATCATTCTCACTTGGCCAACAAAACCCTCACCACACGCACCCAAGACACACACAACACTCTCCCCTCTTCCCGGCACCACGTGTCTCATCATCATCTCATCAATATGTGAGAGTATAGTAGTAATAACATAGAGCAAGAATTGTGCGTCTAACCTACTGTGGGGTAGCAGGGTAAAGGTTTCGTCAAGGTAAAGGCTTAAGCAAATAAACTACCATGCAACCATATACATTGCTTAATCGTTTGTTATAAAAAACTATAACATGTGAACATGTGTAATAGGTTCTACAAAGGTGGGTGGGGTGTGGCACCTCCGTTGTCATTGCTGAGATCCTCTCCGTTCTCGTAGTCACCCTCTTCGGTCAGGTCCTCCTCGTCCTCTGAAACATACGCGAAATAGTCGCGTTAGCGACGTATCTAGAACACACAAAGAAATTTCAGAAAAATGAGAAGATCAAAATGCACGCAAACATATCTCCATCATGAAGAGCTCATTTTTCTAAGAATTTTGATAGGTCGTTTGCAATTTTTTGACTTCGTATGAATTTACGGTGAATTTCCGAAGTTCGATTAATTTCTGAAAATGGATAAACAGGGCTTAAATCGCTATGTGACACGTGGCAGCATATCTTTGGTCGGATGACGTCAAGCTAATGTCAGCATGACATTACTGTTGACAAAGTCAACACCGGTGGGCTTTCCAGGGCCGGGTCAGGGCTAGATCAGGGCCAGGCCGAGCCCGCCACATGTCGAACAACGGTCGTGCCACGTGGCCTATGCGGGCCACCACAGGGCTTGGCTCACTGAGCCGGTTCACAGTGCACACTAACACCTTCTTCTGGTGGACCGCAGGCTCACAACAGGTGCACCCAAGTACTCCACCCTACAGGTCTATGTACACCGGGTCCACGGTGGGTTCTCCAGGGTGTACAGGCGCTCGGCCGGTGTACCGTGGACACGCTTACAGGGCGGGTCCACCGGTCGGTCTCTGGGTCCATGCGGATCAGGTCCACGCCACCCCTACTTCTCTTCTCCCCTTTTCTCCTTTTCCCTCCTCTGTTCTGCTCGGCCGGTCGCCGGACGGCGGCGCGTCGCCGGCGAGGAAATCCAATCCTCCACCTGTGGTCTACGGGCTCAGTCGATGGGTCATCCGCACTTGCAAACACATGGCGGTCAGGATGGCGGCCTCCGATTGGTTTGACAAGGGCTCATAGGGGCTCTGTTTGGAAGCCGGGCGGGCAGTCATGCCGGAGTTCTGCAATTCGCGGCTCCAGATGGAGTTGGTCCTTGATTGACGATGCGGCTCAGCTCAGGGAAGGTCAAGGTCCAATACTAGGCCACCAGAATGGGGTAGTTGATGTCTCAAAGGCTCCAGCCGCGACAAGCTTGTTCGGGTGGCTCCACCGGCGAGGTGTGGCTGTGGCTGTGGTCTTGACACGCACTGATGGCGTCCGCTTGGAGCGACCGCGCGCTAAGGAAAACGTATCTCGCCAGCAGGCTTGGCCCCAAAACCTCCCAGGTCTCTTGGCCACGACGGCGAGCACAGCAGACATGGTTAGGTCGTGGGCTCGCGTGGTCAGGGGCTGTGGGGTTCCTCCGGTCTCATCCAGCTTGCCTACGGACCCTTGGTCATCACGGTGAAACTTATGGTCGGGTCAATTTGGCCGGCACAGGTCTCAATCAACGGGAACGCGCCTCGCCGCAGAGCGCGGCGACGACGTTCACCATGGCAGTCCGAGGTCTGGCATCCGCGTTCCAGGGTCATGGGGGCATGTCAGGTCCAGTGGATGTCCGTTTACGTGTTTGTACTGCGTGTGTGTCCTTTTGGCTTAGACGGCTACGGGTTCACGTCCTCCCGGATTGGGAACGTGGCCATCGCCACCGGCGAGGTCTGTGAGCAGAGCAGGGCGGAGCTCTGAGGTGTGTACCTTGCGCACGGGGTAGGAAGGCTGGGGGTGCGGTGGCGATTCGTGGCCGTGGAGCTCCGGTCGCCGAGCAGTGCCGGCTTGGTGTCTCAGACGTCGCACACCGGGGGTCCAGCAAGCTCCGGCGCGGCGCGGCGCGTCTCCTCCTCCTCTGCTTCTCTGCTCTTCTCTCTCGCCTCCCTCTCTAGTGCCTCTGTGTGGGGCGTGGGTGTGCGCGGTTGAGCCGCGGAGTGGCGGCAGGGATAGGGGAAAAACCTAGCGCACGGGAGGATGGGCTTTTGTAGGCCATGGCCATGGTGAGTGGGTCAGCTCCGCCGGTGCACGGGATCCAAGGGCTGGGGCGGTCTCGCACCCAATCTGAGGGCTCTACGGAGCTTCTTGGGTGCCAAGTTGAGAGGGGAACACATGGGGGACAGAGATCACGCAAGATGCGTGTGCGTGTCAGAGGCCGCTGGGCTCTGCTGGATGCCAGCTGCACTCTGCCAGCGCCGTTGCGCGCGTGAGGGCGAGAGGGCGAGAGCGCATGGAGGAAGAAGAATAGCGTCCCGGTCCCACATCTCAGCGTGAGAGAACGGCGGGAGCGCGCTGGCTGCTTGCGGGCGAGTGACTGGGCCGCCGCGAGCGTTGGGCCGGGGTGCGCGTGTGCGCAGCGCTTGGGCAGGCTGGTTGCTTTAGGGCTCGTTTGGATAGCCCAATACCGGTAGGAATACCCGCCCGATCCACGGATGGAGAAACCTCCGTGCGTTTGCATCCCCGTCTAGACCCGGTGCCCGTTTGGATATGATGCACGGGGGGAGATACACGTGCCTTTTCAGTCCTTCCCCGTCAATCCCCGGGGGACAGAAAAAACGTCTCCGACCTCGTGTTTCTCTTTCCTTCGCTCTCTCTCGCGGCGGCGTCTGCTCCCTCCCTCGCCTCGCAGTGGTAAGCCATGGCGGCTAGGGTTCGAGTGTCACCCTTTCTCCTACTTGTGTGACTCCCATCTCCCCTCCCTACATCTCCTGATTTCTAATCTGCCATCCTCGCAGAGCCCCGCCATTGGGGCTAGGGTTTGGACGCCGCCCGTCGCTGCTCCTACGTCCCCAAGGCACGAGTTGCCGCCCTCGTCATGCCGTCGCCTGTATCTGCAACATCCCAAGTCAGCCACCCCATGTGTGGTCTCCTAGCCACAGGTTTGGATGCCTTCTCCTCCTCCCTTCTATTTTCTTGTTAGATCTACTAGCTGTTTATGAATTGTGTGGTGGTTCTTGCCATAGCTGGTGCATTTTCGTGTTCTATGTTTCTTGTTATATATTGATTTGTTTCCACTAGAACGTGTTTGGATCAATGGTGCATCACTTGTACATTCTTGATCTAGTATTGCTATACATATATATGTGTGTGTGAATAGATTGGCATAGATGCTCTTAGTATTTGCACGTATGACTCCTTGTCTATTTTAACTTGCATGATGTCCTCAAGACCATGATTAGAAAAGTGTAGGTTTATGTAGAACTAAGCTTCAGATCTTGATTCAGACTTGGCATTGTATTTCCATCCAAGGCTGACTAAATTAGTTGAGCGAGTTAATTCCGATTTCAAAATCAGTTTCTTTGGTATCTATCTTTCATATTGTTGCATGATGTAACTGTAACTAGTCTGCATTCAACACTGCTAGGATCAATTGTTATGCAAGTTGATTATGTACTTTCTAGGATGAAATTGGGATAGGATATCATTTTAAGCCCAGCAGCCAATTAAATGTCACGAACACACCTCTGAATTTATTTGGTTTGATTTTACTCATTTTTTAAGTCTCTTGTCTATGCTGTTTGTCCACTACTCTGTTTACAAAACTCCTATTTTATTAGAGCACCAATACCTCTTCCGTAATGTGTTTCAGAGTTTCAGTACAGAGCTTCACTAACAACTTATCTTTTCAGTTTTCTGAAGCTTGGCTTGTCAATTCTGATTTTATCTGGGATATTTCTTCAGCTGCTTGCGTGGTTCTCTAATCTCTCTAATGTTCTGTAACACTAGTTCAGGTTTGCAGTGGCCAGTCTATTTCAGGGACACAGATGAACATGCATCGATCATTGAGTGCATTTATCTTTGAGAAATCATTGCGTGCATGCTTTTATTTTACTTATCTATTCCATGGCTGATAGTTTCTTTATTAGTTTAAATCATTGTTTGATCTGAAGCAGTCTTTCACTTTGAGAAAAATCACATCAGTATCCATTAGTTCAGTTGTAGCTTCTGTCCATGGAAAGGACCAATATAAATTTAGATTTGTTTAGTTGTAGCTTTTGGCCTTGGAAAGGACCAATATAAATTCAGATTTATTGCAAATACATAAGTAGGCTAATATCTTAGCTTGTTTCTATTTGCAATTTTTTGATAATGGACTCTAGGAAGGAGAAAATTTGGAAATTCAGAAGAAGAATATGGAAATTCATACATAAGTAGGCTAATGTCTGAATGAAGAGAAGAGGCCAGAGCATACTCTGAGTGTACTAGTGCTAAGAAGGTGAAGGAAATTCTAGAAGAACATGCTAGAGAAATTTTCATCAACTTCAAGAACCCAAGAGTTCGTGTATTATGGATCAAGGGTGAGATTGCTCCAAAGGTGAGTTTACTATTCTTGTGACTTGTGATAGAGGACTACACTATCTCTTTATCGATGCATGTTCTATGTTGTATGGTGCTTTTTCACAAATGTTAACTTCATCTCTGAGTTTATTGGAGTAATTTTTTTCTTGGCCTTAGAACAGTATTCAAACTGTATAGAAAGTATTAGTAAGCAAACCTAGTTTTATATACACATAATAAATTCAAATTTTATACCAGATTTGGTTAGACCAAATATTATACACATAATATTTTTTCTATCGATGAAACATTGTTCAGGAAGATTTTACTAGAGCGATGACATCAGTGCATCCAGTGTGCTTTGTTCAAGTAATTTTTCAGCTAGCTGCTGGTGCATGTGAAAATTCTGATGTTGACTTCTCTCTTAGTGCAGGCCTACTCATAGTTTATTGTTTTTTAGTTTCAATTTTCTAGATCTTGACTAAGCAATTATGTTTTAGCTGGCATATATATTTCTTCAACTGCTTGCATATTTCTATCTATTCCATGGTTGATAGTTTATTTATTAGTTTAAATCCTTGTTTGATCTGAAGCTACTAGCATGTGTGTTTAGATAACTTTTCATGTGTGATTGCAATATCATATTAGATATAAATGTGGCCACAATTGCATTACCACCATCACTCCAATTTAAATTTAAAATATCACCTAAGAATTTGCAGGTGGGCTAGATCAATTTAGTGAGTAATAATTGTAGTTGTAGCACGTATCATTATTCATTTTAATGCTACACCTTTCTAGAAATAGGATTCTAAATGCATCTTGATTGGAAACTTTTGGTTCGAGTAATTATGTATGCAAGGAATTTGTGCGGTATGTGGGTTGTACTAGATGTTCAATGAACCTCTATAGAATTTAAGTTTATATGCAAAATCACTAGCTGTCAATCTTCTTAACTATCAGCTGTGAAAGATATTTTTCATAATTGTTCCAAAACTTCTATGATGAAAAAATGTTTGTTGATACAGGCTTGAGTGTGCAGGATATCCGAAGAGACAAGAGACACGATACACCATCAAGATGAACTACCATAGATCAAATCTGCTAGACATCAGATTGCCTTGATGCTTTTTGGTTGAACTGGATGTAGCTACATGTATGTCTTTACTTCCATAATCTGAAAGCCTATATGCAAACGATTGTAATTATGTATCAGTACTAAATTTAATTGTGGTACTGAGTTTCAGCTTGAGAAAATGTCATTTCTGATTTTTCTACGTTTTTCTGATTATTCTAAATATTTTTCGTCATCCGAGATTTATATCCCTGTGTTTTCCACTTGGTAGTTGGTAATCTTTTTCCGTTCGGGATTCTGATTCCTGGAGGTACAGGGGTGGCAAGTGCAGGGGAGAATGCCCCTTGGGGACTTAAATCCACGTGTGTTTTCTAGCCCAGCCAAAGGAGCCCTTAGTCTTTTCTGTTTCCCTCTTCTTATTTCCCTTGTATTTTGCTTAGTTTATACATGTGTATGTATGTATTTGTTTAGATGCACACATGTATGTATATTTCATATCAGTTCATGTATATATATATATGTAAATATATATATACATATATAGGTTTATTCATTCATAAGTGTGTTATTTTATTTATATATTTGTGTTAGCAAAACATTGCAAAAGAACAAAACCCAAACCATGCAAAGCATAATGACATGGAAATGATATTAGTATAAGTGAAAATGCATTCTAGGGTTAGGTGATAACTAACTCGTATGAAATGCTCAACATATATATAACAACCATCAAGCATTGGTAAAGTTTTAAAGAAAAAAAAAATTAGTTGTGAATTTTCAAGGGTGTAATTTTTAGGGATGTTATTTTCTATGACAATCTTGAGGACCAGGAATAGCTATTTTTTCTATGACACACACATATGTACGTATTATATAGACCATGGTGTAGTGATTGGTATATATTTCACCTTTAAAATTTGGCCCTAGTCTTGAGTGAATCGTTACTGGTTTAGTGGGTCACGAAGTGCACAAAAGTTTAGTATGAGTGGGAGGCGCTACAAAACTCAGCACATGGTAAAATTGAATGATGCAGCATCAAGCAAAGCGAACTGGAATTCAGAAAAGCTTGTTTTGCAGTTAAACTAATGTAAATTTGAACACTTGATAAATGACTGAAGAAAAGAACAGAAATAGTTTAGGCCGGCACGCCAACAATCGACATGACATCCTCAAGTTGCCAGATTGCACAGCAGGCCGGGCGATCGACACAGCATAAATATAGGCCATTTTATATATAACATGAATGATGACCAAATAATCAGTTGCTCATTTGCCCATATACAGAACCACAATAGGTTATCCAAGATAACTAAAGCAATAGTTTGCTTTAGACATGCATGCTTTCAGTCACTGCTAGTAGCAAAACAAAAAGGCTATTCTTCTTAGTTTCTTATATTACGTACTGATAAATGCTGCAGATGAAGAGCAAGCAAGCTAATTAACCCAATGAGGACCCAATATATATGATAAACACGTACAGAAGACTAATAAGTAGGAGTTTGAGTGCCAGATACACAGCATATGCATTCGCTACATCACTTGAAAAGAAAATATAATGTTGGTGTTATCTACGTGTAGAGAAGGCCCATCGTCGCCAGCACAATAAATAATCTTATCATCAACCATACATATATATTCACTGATCTGATGACAGCTTTTGTTCTTCATTTTGGTCCCTAATTAAGGTAAGAATACTGTTACTTAACTAACGATTACTGATGCAATGGGCGGAGCGGAGGTAAAGCTGGATAACGAGCCAGCTCGGCTCGTTAAGGCTAGCTCGTTATCCTAACGAGCTAGAAAGTCAGCTCGGCTCGGCTCATTAAAAGCTCGAGCTGACTCGTTAAGCTCGCGAGCCAGGTATAAAAAATCACAAAATATAATACTTGCATTTATCTAAAACTTAATAATAGTAATAATACAAAAATAAAATATCTAACCATCTTAAATTGAATAAAAAATTAATATGTGTTAACAAAAAGCTGGATAACAAGCCAGCTCGGCTCGTTAGGTGGCTCGTTATCCTAACGAGCTAGAAAGCCAGCTCGGCTCGGTTCGTTAAAAGCTCGAGCTGACTCGTTAAGCTCGCGAGCCAGGTTTAAAAAATCACAAAATGTAATACTTGCATTTATCTAAAACTTAATAATAGTAATAATACAAAAATAAAATATCTAACCATCTTAAATTGAATAAAAAATCAATATGTGTTAACATATATGTTGTAGTATACTAATATACAGAAATTAATATAAGTTATGGTACTTTTTTGGTTAAAATTGTGACACGTTTGGCTCGCGAGCGACTCACGAGCTAGCTCGAGTTGGCTCGTTATAGCTAACGAGCTAAAATCTTGGCTCGGCTCGGCTCGTTATCTTAACGAGCCAAGTCGAGTCGAGCTGAGTCAGCCACGAGCCGAGCGAGCTAACGAGCTTCGAGTTTTTCGTCTAGACTTTCGCGAGGTGCGGGTTTGGTCTCCCCTTCCCCAGGGAAGCCGAAACAATAACAGACAACGGACACAGGAGTTTTGAGCATCATAAAGCACGTACCACTACCGGGCATCCCTCGATCGTGTGTAGGCCTTTAGCGGATCCCAAGTTTGCTCAGCACACTCGTGTGTAGGCCACCGCCATAGAACTACATGACCGGAAGAAGGTTCTGGACTTCTGCCTGCCGCATTTCAAACTCCAAAGCGCTGCTAATAACTCTGCCCGGCCGAGAGGGCTCCGCCGTCTCCTATCCCCTCCCGGCCTCTCGATCGCTTATATAACCAGCACAGCATTCGTGTTCACCGTTAAGGAGTACATCCCACCTAAGCATCATCGGCACCAGAACATAACGCCACCCTCTCGTGGCCTTGCTTTCCTTCCTTGCGGCGGACGCCATGGAGCCAGGCATGGCGGCGGCAGCAATACGTCTAGTTGCAGCGTGAGTCCCCTTGCCTCTCTCCTTCCTCCTCCTCCTCCGATCCTCTTCCTCGGCTCCTCCCTCTCTAGTATCTCGGTTCAATGCATGTTATGTTGCATGCAGTTCAATGCGGCGCTACATGATAGGGGCGGCCAAAAAACTGCCCAACATTCTCAGGGGCACGACATTGGAGGACGTCAAGTCGGCCGAGAAGAAGGTTGCGATGGTGGTCGGCAACAAGCAGAGGGAGAGTTCCCAGACGACAGGCAACGCGCCACCACTATGCATATGCCCAGATGCTAAACAGAAAAGGTGGGACGAAGTAAAGGTGACCAAAAAATAATTAGAGCTGCTGGGAATTAACCAAAGACTTCTTGGTCAAAACAGCAAGGCCCTAACCACAGGGATACTTACTTGTATGTGTCTATTGTTGATTTGTTTCCTTATTTATCGAATAAAACAATTGTACAAAGGCCACGAATAAGACCTGGCCCAACGCTTGGAACCACCCCCCTCCGCCCCCAAAAAGAAACCCTAGCCCTTAGCCACCGAGAGTCTCCCAGCCGCGCCCCTCCCCGCCGCGTCGTGTCCCCGCACGCGCGCGCCTCGCCCTCGCCGGCGGCTGCGTAGCCTGCAGCGACGCCGCCGCCACCCAGCGCCCTCCCCGCCCATCCCCGCCGCGGCCCCTCCCCGCCGAGCCGTGGCCCTGCGCGGGCGCGTCCTCGCCGGCGGCCGCTACTCGCCCGCGGCCGCGCGGCCCGCAGCCTCCCCGCGCCCGGATGTCGCGCACTACAACACCCTCCTTGAGTGCCTGCTCACCGCCGCGCTCCTACGCCTCGCCGATGGCCTCCTCCAGATGGCCGACGACGACATCTCCAGGAACCGCCGCACCTACATCTCCTGCTCGGCGCGTACGCACGCGCCGGTCGGATCGAAGTATCGTAGTAGGTGCTCGGTGAGATGAGGCGTCGTGCCATCCGCCTCGACACCACAGTTTGTGCATTTCTAGCTTTTGACATCCGTAGTGGATGCTCGGTAGAATATAATATAGACCATTTCTAGCTTTTGACATCCGTAAATAATTTAGTTGGATCTCAGACATCTTTGTCTATCTTGTTAGTACTCAGTACAACACCTGATGTTAATAAATCCTGAAAGAGTTGATAGGCAGTGCTATGAGAAATAAATAGCAGTATCATGAGTTATCACAAGCATTGTTGCATTTATCTAAACAGAAGTAATATGGCATTATGACTGTTGACTAAGCTGATGCACTTTTCCACCTGCTTTAGCACTGTACCTATACCTGGACCAGGATTCTTTAGGATATAGTGCATTTGAGAACCGACATTTAGGTTTTTGTTTAGTAAAATTAATAACTTGGCCCACAGACCACTGCAGTAGGCCAATGCCATACAATCTTCAACTATTTTCTGCATTTGTCTTTTCCTTAGTACCTGCCTGTCCTTGTGCACATGTTTCAACCCACCTGAGTCATGTTGGCTGCTCACTCAAGGAGTCAAGGTGTTCCCTTTCTCTTTCAGGGGTTGTGTGAACAAACTGTAAAGGTACTTCAGTTAATGGAGGAAGAATGATTTGAGCCAAACCTTGTTATGCTGAATTTGTTAATCAACGCTTTTGACCCTACTGGAAGGCATTTGGAGGCACTAGTTGTATTCCAGCATATCAAGCATTAGGAGGCACTTCAGTTAAAGAATTTGCTGCTACAATTCAATCTCTTGTTGTAAGTAAGATTATATTTGGTTCATAATCTGATGATACATTAGGTTCACATGTCATTGACCTATCTATGTCTCTTCTGCTGCTAGGCTGAAATAGAGGAGAGGCTGAATGAACCTGTAGATGATGGTCTTCAACCAAAGAATGTGACTAATGTGGTCTCTAAGGCACTTGTTCAGAAAACTAAGAAGAGCAAGTTTCTTGTAAATGTGGGGCTCCAAAGCAATGTCACACGTGTTAGTGCTGAGCGCGACCTAGAAGAGGAACGGGTGGTGGAGAAACAAGCATCAAGTGATCTGCAGTATGGTCTTTGACCTGTGCATGTACAGATTTTGGTGTTGGATGCATGTTCTGTGATATTATGTGGTCATTTGTGACTGTATAAAGCATGTAAATTTAAATTTAAATGTACTATCAATTTAAATGTGAAATTAGTGTCCATTTAAATTTGAAAATCTGTTGCAATTTAAATTTAAATATTTGTTGATATGTTATGAAACAGAGTGGGCTAATTCTACTATGCAATTGGGCTAACCCAATAGTGTCTACTAAAACATGGACATAATTAAATCTAAAAAAATACACAATACATAGGCCTAATTGGAGAAAATGGGCCATAGAAAGCCTACTGATGACGTGGCAAGGTGGCAGCCATGTCAGATCCAACATCATCAAATGACATGGCAACAGCTGACTTGGCAACAAAATCATGACGACTAAGTTCGTCACCATAGCCTCTTTCAATAGTTGCCCTCCGGTTTATTCATGACGACCCAAAAATCCAATTTGTGATGTTCTATTTCGGTCAAAAAAACCGTCACCGATAGTTAATCGTGACGTATTTTTCCTTGTCCGTGACCGAATCAAGACGTCACGTAAACCCAAATTTCTTAGCAGTGCCGCCGCCTTCCGCTCCGCCGGGAGCCAAACTCCGACGCCCAGCACGGCTTCGAGTTCGGCCTCGACGCCGACGACTCCACACTGCATTTCGCCAATCTACCCCACCTCGTGGTCACCCTCCGCCTTCCGCTCCGCGGGGAGCCAAACTGCGACGCCCAGCACGGCTTCGAGTTCGGCCTCGACGCCGACGACTCCACACTGCTCACCGACCCGCTGCAGATCGCCAATCTACACCGCCCCATGGTCTGCTTCGGTACGCTCCTCTCCGCCGCCGTGTTGGATCAGCTGATCAACACCGACGAGGACTCCCCGCGCGCCCGCATACGGTTCTTCTTCGTCCACTCCAGATTCCCCACCTCGGACTCGGAGATCTTGCTGTTAGATGAAGTCCCTGTCGGCGTCAATAGGTATGAAGTCCCTGCCAATATGTGGGACAATACATTTTACATTTGGTGTTTGTTCCTACTTTTAAAACTGAAATATGCTCCATATATTTAGTTTAATTGCTGGTTTGTCCTGTTGTTTCCATTTTGACTGATAAGCCTTGCAACTAGTAGTTGAGGCATTGTTTCTTTACTTTTTATGCAGTAAATAATGTATCAATAGCTATTTAATGTTGACTTGCTAACATGAATCAAGCTGTACTGCTATACCTTGTGATGTTTTAAAAATCTACACACCAATGCAAATTTTAATTCTGTATGCAGAGGCGCATAGTTTTACATATGCTCTGTTTTCAGTTTTATGTATTCTCTCCAGAGGCACTGAGCCATGTCTTATGTATTGTGCAGGTATGATCCATCAACGGGCATCTATGGAATGGACCTCTAGTGTCGTGCTCGAGCGTGCTGGCTACCATGTTGCGCGCTGCAGGAGGTGCAAGGAGTCCATGAAGTGGTTCCAGGTCAAGTACGAAGGCGTCATCCTCAACAAGGCTCAGGCCACACAGCTATTTGTCTCAGCTTTTGTTCAGTTTGTATTCTCTGGCTTGATGTTTTAGTCGACTAGCAGAGCTAAAATCGCTCTATGGATGTTGCTTGAAAACATGCTAGTCTGACCTCCTAGCGTAGCTTGTGATGTGTCTTTCCTTTGGTTACATGCATGCGTTATCTGCCACCTTCGTTTTAAGTTCTTCTGTTGACGAATTACTGTCACCTTTGTTTTAAGTTTTTCTGTTGACGAATTACTGTCACCCCGGTCTGGAAAATTTAAGCTTACTGAGGGAAGGTTTCTAATATCTATATTTGGGTATGGCACAGTACGGACATTCGTGTACTGATTATGATGGTATCTACAGAATTTCTTCGGAAGGGTGGTAGAATTCCATACGTGAATGCAAGTTCCTGTCATCAAACTACCGGGGAGTAAGAAATTGTTATTTTAAAAACTATACGCTGATATATATTCTTTAAACCGATACATTCTTTAACAGCAGATAGTTCATCCGTAATGCGTTGCGCGGTAATTTCTATTCCTGATTGTTGTTCAAAGTCTATCTTTTATGCTGTCTGGACTTCTTTGTTGTCTGTGAGCGCGACGACGCGGCTCAAACGACTAGTGATCCTGTCGTGTCGGACACTCTACAGTGAAGGCGTATCCAGAAGATGAGTGGCATATTTCTTTCATTTACGTTTTAATATGTAATCGTTGTCGTGTGGGACGGAATGGCCGGTGTCTATAACGTGTTAAGACCCCATTCGTTGTTGCGTGTAAGGACATTAAACTTATTATCTGAAATTAGAAAACGTTGCCAAGGCAGCTTGCCCTGCCGGCGACCTCGCCCCGATATTCTGTCTTGTGATCTGCTCACGTCGACGGCGGCGAGCCGGCGGCCTACGGGCGTTACAAGTGGTATCGGATTCATCCTTCCTCAGTGGGACGGGCTCATCGCTCTTCGTCGCCACCACGATCGCTCCGGAACTCCGACGACAGATCCAGTGGTCCGACGTCATCACCACCAAAACTCCGACCCGATTTGGCTTCTCCGCGACTCTACCTCGTCCGGTACGTACCTTGAACCTCGGATCGTAATTCACAGCAGCTGGTCGACTTCCTTTCTTGGCCGAGTTGCGAAGGCGGTGAGGTCCCGTAGGTCCGTGTTGTGGGGATCTAGTTCGGTACACGCTGGTTCGTGGTGTGCGCACCATCTCGGCGCTCGCGAGCCCAATTACTCCATCGAGTTCTCGGGGTGCCCACCAGGTGTTCGCTCCTTGGTTTCACTCATCAGATTTACACTTTCATCAAGCCGGTTGAGCAATAGACGAGGGTGGTTGCAAGGCAATTGTCCTTGTGTAAAATTTCGTAGTCGATTTGTTCATTCCGTTGAGGAGAAGTTGGCAGGGGAGTGTCCAAAATTTGGGTTTCTGGACTTGTTCCGGTTGTAAAATCCCTCGATTTTGCCTCACTCCTAGGCGACGGTGGACGGTGCAAACAACAAATTGGGGAGGAGTATTCCGAACCAGTTGTTTGTCCGTGTTTGAGGTGATTGGATTTCTCTCCAACTAGCACGACAGCTCCAGTCAAGCCTTCCAAGCAGTCTCAGCTCCTGCTGGACGCCATGTCGAAGACTACTGACGATGATAAGGATTTCAAGGATCACCTCATGAACCAATTCGATCTGCTATTTGCTCGGGTGAATGATAATGGTCAAGTGCATCAGCAAATGAAGCAACAGATGGATATCAAGGGTGCCGCCATGGATGAGTATACAGCAGAGCAACACATGATAGCACAACAAGTGAAGGCCAATGGTGTTGTTGTCGCCCAGCTGACACTCGCGCCAATTTGAAACTGATGGGTTTGCCAAAGATGATGGGGCTAAGTCAATGATCCTCGAGGACGACAACCACAGTTTTGACAATATCTTTGCCCACAAGAAAGAGAAGGAGAACCCTGAACCATCCAAAGGCAAGAGACCACCACCCAGGTTTGACAGCCATCATGAGACCAGCAAGCTTCCTCTGGCTCATCATTCAATGCCTAAGATGTTTTTCCCCAAATTTGATGGTACTGATCCAATGATATGGCAAGATAATTGTGAAAGCTACTTTGAGTTATATAAACTGCCTGAAGGCATGTGGGTCACTGCAGCCCATCTCCATTTTGAGGGTAATGCTGCCAAATGGTACCAAGCTTACAAGCAGAGCCACACCTTCAAGAATTGGCATCATTTCTGCTCTGTGGTGCATGAAGAATTTGGCTCAGACGATTTCAGAACAGCTATGGATGCTCTATTGGAATTGAAACAACAGGGCACTGTGGAGGAATACACAACTGCTTTTCAAGCATGTCAGTACCAAGTGACCATGCATAATTCCTAGTATGATGATGTGTTTTTCACATCTCAGTACATTAGAGGTCTCAAGGACGAGATTCGAGCCACAGTGGAGCCTCAGATGCCACCAACAGTCCTTAAAGCTTCCACTATTGCCAGAATTCAGCAAGGAGTACTAGACAGATCCAAAGCTCGACAGCATAAACAACCCTACCAGTCCAGAGCATATAACCCCACCAGACCTGACGCTAGACAGCAACAAACAACAACTCCATCATGGTGTGATAGGCAATTGAGGGACTACAGAAAAGCCAATGGGCTTTTGTTTTAGCTGTGGTGAAAATTTTACTCCAGGCCATGTGGAAGTATGCCCCAAGAGGAACAAACCTCAAGCTAATGCACTGGTCATCAATGACATGGACAGGGAACTGACTAAAGAAGTGCTCAATGAATTGGCAACCGAAGATGTTTTGCAAGAGGAATTCTGTCAGTTATCCTTGAATGCTATTACTAGCACTGATGTTGTGAGCTGTATTCGACTGAAAGCTAGAGTGAAAGACAAGACCATGTTAATCTTGTTGGATAGTGGTAGCTCTCATAGTTTCATTAGCTCTCAGTTTGTTGATTTTGCCCACATAGCAACTTCACCAGACAACCACAGAAAGGTTCAGCTGGCTAATGGGGAGTCAATTGTGAGAAACAGCAAGGTGGACAACGTGCAATGGTATTGCCAAGGTTATACACTCAGTACTGATATGGTAGTTCTGGACATGAATCGCTATGATGCCATTCTAGGGTTTGACTGGCTTCAAGCACATAGCCCTATGCAATGTGACTGGGAGAACAAGACCTTGGTCTTTTTGGAGAAAGGTTAGTCAGTAAAGCTACAAGGTATTGTGACACCACCACAACAGTTAGCTGCCATCTCTGCAACTAAAGTCTACAACTCAGCAAAAGGGAATGATATATGGGCCTATGTCCTGGTTGATTGCCTCTCAGCACCCTAGCCATTATAGGACTCAAACCTACTGCACCCACTGAAGCTGTTGACCTACTGCTGGCTAAGTACAAGGATGTATTCACTGACCCTAAAGTCCCACCTCCACCAAGGACTTATGATCACACTATCCCTCTCTTCCCTGGCTCGATTCCAGTGAATTCCAAGCCATATCATTACTCTCCTCTACATAAAACAGAAATAGAAAGACAGGTTCAAGAACTCTTGTAGGCTGGCTTAATCACCCACAGTCTTAGCCATTTTTCCTCTCCAGTTCTCTTGGTCAAGAAGAAGGATGCAACTTGGAGATTTTGTGTGGATTACAGAAAACTCAACAATCTCACTATCAAGAATCGATTTCCCATGCCTATCATCAAGGAGATATTGGATGAGCTTGCTAGCACTAAGTATTTCACCAAGTTGGACCTCAGAGCAGGTTATCACCAAGTGAGGATGCTCCCTGAGGATGAGCACAAGACAACATTTAAAACACACCAGGGCCATTACCAGTTTAAGGTCATGCCTTTTGGGTTGACTAATGCCCCAACTACCTTCCAGTGCATTATGAACCATATTCTTCAACCTTTCCTCAGAAAGTTTGTCCTAGTGTTTCTGGATGATATACTTATCTACAGTCCATCCTTAGAGGACCACTATTACCATTTGGAGGAAGTCTTGGAGCAACTCAGAAAGCACCAGTTTTACCTGAAAGACAGCAAATGCTCTTTTGCTCAAACTAGTTTGGAATACCTCGGTCATATTATATCTGACCAAGGAGTAGACACAGATGCTACCAAAGTTGAAGCTATGCTTAATTGGCCTGTTCCTACATCTATTACTGAGGGACTCACAGGTTATTACAGGAGGTTTGTCAAAAGTTATGAAATTCTGGCCAAACCATTAACCAACCTGTTGAGGGTCAAACAGTTTGCATGGAACAAGGAAGCTCAGCTAGCTTTTGAAAAGATTAAGTTGGTCATGACACAAACACTAGTGCTAGCACTACCAAATTTTCAGGAGACTTTTACTGTGGAAACAGATGCCTACCAGGATGGAATTGGGGCTATTCTCATGCAACATGGCCGACCTATTGCTTATTTAAGCAAGGCATTGGGGCCCAGACACAGAGACCTCTCCATCTATGAAAAAGAATTTTTGGCCCTGATTATGGCAGTGGAGAAATGGAGGCACTACTTGCAGAGAGATGAGTTTATTATCATCACAGACCACAAAGCTCTGTCCTATCTCAATGATCAGAATTTGCACTCTGACATGCAAAGGAAAGCCATGACCAGACTAATGGGTCTGCACTTCAAGATTGTGTATAGAAAAGGGAAGGAGAATACAGTTGTTGATGCATTATCAAGAGTGGCACACCTGTTTGCCATACAAGTAGTCTCCACAGTGCAACCAGCATGGCTCCAGGAAGTGCTGAATTCCTATACAACTGATTCTCAGGCTCAACACCTTCTACAACAATTAGTTGTCTATAGTCCCAATGAACAGGACTACAGTTTGGACAAAGGGCTGATCAGGTACAAAGACAAGGTATGGATTGGACACAATTCTGCTTTGCAAACCAAATTGATTTCAGTCTGCCACTCAAGTGCTATTGGGGGCCACTCAGGCACAGCTGCAACATATTACCGATTGAAGAGGCATTTTGCATGGAAAGGCATGAAAAATGATGTAGAGACTTACATCAAGCAGTGTTCCATCTGTCAGCAATCCAAGCACACTCATAATCACCCAATGGGACTGCTAAACCCACTACCTATCCCTGCTGGGGTGTGGCAAGACATTTCCATGGATTTCATCGAGGGGTTGCCTAAATCCGAAGGTTTTACTGTAATCCTAGTGGTGGTTGATCGTCTGACCAAGTATGCTCATTTCTTGCCTGTCAAACATCCATATACTGCCACCTCTATTGCCCAGATGATCTTGGACAACATTATCAAGCTCCATGGGTTTCCCAAGTCCATAGTCAGTGATAGAGATATCATCTTTCTCAGTAAATTCAGGAAGGAGCTCTTCAGCTTATACAAGGTCCAACTGAATTTCAGTACCGCATACCACCCACAGTCCGATGGTCAGACGGAACGAGTTAATCAGTGTGTTGAAATGTATCTTCAGTGTGCAGTACAAGACTCACCTAAATCCTGGAAGTCATGGTTATCGCTGGCAGAACTTTGGTATAATTCATCCTTGCATACATCCCTGGGTTGTTCTCCATTCAAAGCGCTATATGGCTACGATCCTACTATTGTTGGTCTACCGGCGGGCTCCACTTCAGCCTCCACCAATGCAGGGGAGATGATTGAAAACAGAGCGCAACATCTTGAGGCCCTTAAGCTGAATCTAACCAGAGCTCAGAACAGGATGAAGTTACTGGCTGATAGGACAAGGACTAATTTCGAGTTTCAAGTCGGTGAGCAAGTCTTGCTGAAGCTACAACCTTACACTCATTCATCGGTGGCCAACCGACCGTATCCCAAATTAGCATTCAAATATTTTGGGCCATATAAGGTGCTGGAAAGGATTGGCAAGGTGGCATATCGGTTGGATCTACCTGACTCCTCATTGATCCATCCGGTGTTTCACATCTCGCAACTCAAGTCGTTCGTGGCCGACTACACTCCAGTCTTTCAAAGCTTGCCAGTGATCTTTGGCCTTGATGCTGCTGATACTGTTCCACGGGAAGTGATTGACCGCCGCCTTGTCAAGAGAGGCAACACGGCCATACCTCAAGTCCAGGTGCGCTGGACTAACCTGCCGGCATCGGTGACAACCTGGGAAGACTACAACGTTCTGAAGGAGCACTTTCCAGCGGCGCCAGCTTGGGGACAAGCTGCTACTCAAGCGGGGGAAAGTGTTGTGTCGGACACTCTACAGTGAAGGCGTATCTAGAAGAGGAGTGACGTATTTCTTTCATTTACGTTTAATATGTAATCGTTGTCGTGTGGGCCGGAATGGCCGGTGTCTGTAACGCGTTAAGACCCCGTTCCCTGTTGCGTGTAAGGACATCGAACTTATTATCTGAAATCAGAAAACGTTGCCAAGGCAGAGGGCTTGCCCTGCCGGCGACCTCGCCCCGATATACTGTCTTGTGATCTGCTCACGTCGACGGCGGCGAGCCGGCGGCCTACGGGCGTTACAGATCCCTTCTAGTTCCTTTTGTTAGTTCCAGTTAAGAGTTCAGTGGTTAGGGTTTACTTAGCAATCTAGTTCACTCCTTGATTTCTATATACATTGTAATCTCATATGCTTGCATTTCCGTTATGCTATAATGGGGGGGGGAAGGTTTCTCGTGTGGAAAAATAGCACCATCGTGCAGAGACTGATTGCAGCCTTGGGGGCTCACAGAAGAATGCCAGATATATTTCATAGACATGTTCAAGGCTATTGGCGCTCTTTCCAGTATCGTTTTGGTTTGTGTATGGTTATTAACAGAGGTCTGGATTGCAGAGTCTTGTAAATTCTCAAAAATCTTTTCCTAGATCGGAAGGAAACAGCATATAAGGAAATTGAAATCATCATTGTTTGATCCATCATGTGGACTTCTGCTGGCAATTACTTCTACCCTTACAAAGTTAGAATGCAGAAGGCAATGCAGGTTAGCAGTACAACTGTTATGTTTCCACTTTCCAGTACCTTTGGCATCTTGATCTTGTTATTATTAGACTGCTGGCGTTAAAAGCTTCTCATGCATGTGTGCTAGGATACTAGAAACCATGTCACTTCAATTGTACGTAGTGTACACTGTAGCGTACAACGTACGTCGTGTGAGAATTTCCATATTGTTGGCTTGTTATTGTGACGAAGGCATCTGTCAACCGACCGGCACCAGTCCGTATATTCCCGGAACGCTAGCATAATTAACCACTTCACTTGAACCGGTGGCATCCCGATTGCTGGCCATCGCCCATCGCTCGGCGGCGGCCTCTTTCAAGCCGAATCCCGTGACCCAACCCCATTGCTGGTCATCGCGTGGCAGCCGTTCGTCACCCCTGCCTCTGTCTGGGGGCACCGATCTAGACTTTGTTCTTCACCTTTCCCTCCTCAGGGCTCAGGCACTTGTGTCGTGGGGGACACGCATGCGCCGTTGCCTGGTGCCGGTGCCGGCCTCCATGGAAGGAACACCGCGGCCATGGCCTCGGTCGGTTGCGACAGCTTCAACAGCGTACGTGACGGTGAGGTGAGAATCCGAGACGACATCAGCCGCCACATTGATGGAGAACTACCTTGTTGTGATCATTATCCACACTACACCAAGTAGGACGTCACGGGCGGTTCAAACCCCCCCCCCCTTCACTAGCGGATTTTGAACCGCCATAACCAACTTAGCAATGATGAACTGATCATATCACTACAAACCGGCATACTTAAGCCAATACTGTCGGTTCTTTTAACCAACCGGTTGTGTATATAATTTTTTACAATTTGCATTTTAATAATTGTTTTATTTTCATTTGGGGTTTAGGGTTGAGATGGTGGCCTGGGGTGGGAGGTCGGGAAGGTGGAGGTGGTTGCTATCGAACAATTTGATAACGATGTGAGGGTGATTGTGGACCAGCGACAATACAAACCCATCAACATTTATATTACAAAAGTTCCAAAAAAAACTTAAAGTATCGAATTAAGTGTCTTATTACAATAGTCTATCGATGTGGTCTCTCCCGTACTGCGCCTTGAACTTCTTAGACTATCAACATCGCAGTCCTATAAGGCCAGTCTCAATGGTGTTTCAACATAGTTTCATGGGCATTAAATTTGCTGATGTGGCACTACATTGAAGAAGAGAGAGATGATCAAAGTTTCATGGGAGAAGAGATAGTTTCATGGGGATGAAACTAATGTGCACTGTTTCCAAAATTTGGGTGTATTGGAAACTGTGAGATGAAACTCCCACTGTAGTGTAACACTCTATCACAGAGTCCAAGACTATTTATTACCCCTTATTTATGATATTTTGTTGATGTGGCAGTATATTTATTGAAGAGATATGGTGATGTGGCAATATATTTATTGAAGAGATATGGTGAAAAAACAAGACTTCAAGTCTTATTTTAAGTTCTCCTGGAGGGAAAAAAATTCTCGCACCGCGTGCGCTAAGTCACCGGAGGCCAGCTGCTACCCTATTTCTATCGTTGTCCACGTGCCAACGGCATGCAGCAATTGCATGTGTGTGGAGGGGTCCACCTCCTCAGATTAAGTGCACTGTTTTTTTAACGAACTAAAAAATATTAGAGTACTCTCAATACAGACTTTATCATAGACTCTAAACCTATTTATTACCTCGAATATTGTGGACTTAGAGTCTAAATAAGACTTGGAGTCTTGTTTTTCTCATCATCTCTTTTCAATAAATATACTGCCACATCAGCAAAATGTTATAAATGAATGGTAATAAATAGTCTTAGACTCTACGATAGTCTTGTATTGGGAGTGCCCTTATAACTCACAAACTAAAGAGTCAAATGAAATTCTAATTGCACTATTAAATTTATTTCAATAAATCGTTCGAAACAAGATCTCACATTAATATATTTTGATAAATTTTATTTATAAACATGTGGTCTCACCGTTGACAGTTGATATAGAGTATGAGATTTAGAGGATGATGGGTGCATAAGAAATATGTATAAAGGAAAAAATCTCGCTAAATAGAACGGAATATTCCTTTTAAATGATGAATATAGAGGATGAGGAGTGCGGATAGCCTTAGTCTTCGCAATGGAGAATGATCCTTTCTTGCTCAATATCTCGTCTGTTACAAAGTTTGATAGCTCCTCTTGAATTCCCTCTTATCTCAAAATCTAGCAACATGTTGTGATTTTTTGCTTTGCATTGTAATTGAAGCAAGATGATATTGAGATTAGGGATGTAAAGCGGCAGCCCGCGAGCCCACATATAGGTTTAATTTTGCGGGTTGCGACTTGAACCTGTAAAAATTAAGCCTATATGTGGGTTCGGGGGCTAGCCCACTTGTATCCCTAATTGAGATGCACAAACATAAGACAAAACAATAAAAATGGGACGCCTACTAACCATTTCATCTCCTTTTTGTGTTTTTGCGCCAAAGTAGACAAGTATTGTCCACATCACATAGAACCCACATTCGTTCTTCCTCATTGGTTGATCTAGGGTGTTGAGATCCTCCATATACTTTACACTGAATGGGGCTCTCCATTTCTTTTGCATCTTGCTATCGAGATTTCTCCAATCAGGTAATATCTTCATTCTATGTGACAATGTAAATGAAGTGTGAAGGCCAAGGACATTACAATATCCTTTATGATTAGAAACTATTGTGATATTGGGTTCACTTACTTATTCAACACTTTGACTAGGGAGTCGATAAGAGAAAGTGACTTTTTCCTTGAGTCTCACACCTATATGTGAATCTTGAAGATTTATATTTATGAGGACGAAATGGTTGCTACAATCACAAAGTCCATGTTATTGAATGACATATCAAGAAAAGAAACACTAAAATAAGGGTCAAGAACACATACTCACAGCTATAGGGTAGAAGTACCTTTGTTTTTTTTTTGTTTCAGAACATACTTTCAAACCAATCTTCAAACTTGTTGGTACATAGTCATCTTGAAGACCGGTGGTGCATGTTGTCTCATTTACAAATATGGGGTCCAGGAAGTTTATATTGCTCTGTCACCTCTTTAGGCACCATTTTGCCATACACCTACATAATAAACTATTGAAATAACAATGTGCCTTTTCTCCTAGGAATTGGAATTGGATTTGTCCTGGTCCGATGTTGATGATTCAATTGGTTGTGTTGAGAAATGGACTTCCAATGTTATATTCTTCTCCCATGTCAAGGATCACAAAGTCGGCAAGGACACAGTGATCTTGAATCTTGACCCTGATGTCATTTGCTATTTCCTCTAGGAATTGGGTTGTTTTGTCTGCCATCTGCAATTGTATATATGTAGGGAACAGGGGTGTATTGAATAGATAGTCATATGTTACCTTAGATATGTTGTTAACAATAGATCCAATGTCGTAGAATGCATTGTGAAAGATGGTCTGTCCAATTGTACACTCGATCATCATCATGCCTGGATCTTCCTTCTTGGTAAGGAATGGTGAAGCGAGGAGATGGTCATGCTTTGTCTCAAGTGCATTGACCATTTGGATTGATTCTTTTCTTGGCTTATTGACCTTGTTTGTCCTTCCTTTTGGAGTGTTTTTCTTCTTGCCAAATATGTTTTTAGGAATATATGGTAGGTATGGTTTTCGTTGATGACTGGGAGATTCTAGTATCTTAATCTTGAAAGTGAACCTCTTCTTATCCTTGATAGTGAAATAGATCTTTGCACTATCGGTGTAGATGATGGCTTTTGTGGTGCTTAGGAAAGGTTGGCCCAAAATGATGGGACACTTGGGATCTCCTCCTGTTTTCATGACCACAAAGTCTATCAGCACATATGGGTGTCCAACTCATATGCATATATCATCTAGGATACCTTCAGGGTACTTAAGTGTCTGGTCTACAAGCTACAAACATATATTCGTGTATAACAAAGATAAATATGGAAAGATATGTTAGAATATTACCTTTGGCATAATATTGACATGTGCGCCTAGATCACAGATGACTTCTAAGAAGTCATGTTGTCCAATGGAGATGGGGGTGATAGGTCTTGCTAGATCACCTTTCTAGATGGGCATAGATTCATCCTTTCATTCTCCTATCAACGGCTCTATATAGTAACCTGCATTGTGAACATTGACAAGATTTGTAGTTTCAGGCTCTTCTAGTTGTCTTATAATCTTACCTTGGTCGATTGGAGAAACAACAGATGCCAACTGAGCTATTTCTAAGTCTACCATTTTGTTAAAGCTAAGCTAGTTCTTTATGACTAAAAAATCTATCCATTTTATTATTTATAGTTTCTAGTATTTTATCATTAGAAGCTACCATCCTAGATAAGTTCTCCATTATTTTAGATTAGCTAGAAAGTACTTCCCTCAAGGGTAGTTGATAGGAATTATTGAAATTATTACCTTGATAGTTGCCTTGGTAATTACCTTAATAGTTTGGCCTTTGTTGTTGGTTCCATCCTTGATTTTGTTGAGGATGATAATTGTTGTTGATGATGAAGTTCACATCCTCTTGTACTTTAGGGAAGTTGTTGCCTGAGTGCCCAATGTTTGCGCACTCTTCACATGTCAGGCAAGAATCGTTAATGTGCATGACTTCTCGCTACTCATTGGCTTGGTCTTTGAGTTTCTTCATGAGTAGGTCCATCTTGGCAGATAGCATGTCTACCTCCTTGAGTCGGTGCATACCTCCACCTCTCTTATCGGGTTGAAGACATTCTTTATTTGACCCTCGGTTGGAGGCCATCTTCTCCATAAGAGTTATGGCTTCTAGAATTGTGAGTGATAGAAATGCACCTCTAGCAGCAGCATCCATGTTTTCACAAGTGATAGTAGTGAGCCCATGAAAAAAAGGTCTGCATGAGGAGTTAATTCTCCACCCCATGGTGAGGACATTTTGATGTATAGTCTTGAAAGCGTTCCCATACCTCAAGGACGGTTTCATCATGTTGTCGATGGAAACTTGAGATTTTTCCATGCAAGGCATGGGTCTTGCCCATTGGGAAGAACTTTGCAAGAAAGGCAGTGGAGCACTTATCTCAAGTAGTATGATTTTCTTTATTGGTGTAGAACCATTGATTTGCCTTTCCCAAGAGTGAGAATGGGAAGAGGCCAAATAATATGGCATCTTTAGGAACTCCCTTAATGGTGAAAGTGTTACAAATCCCCTAGAAGTGTTGGAGATGAGCACTATCATCTTCATGTGCCTTTCGATAGAACTGGCTTCCTTGCACCATGTTGATGAGGGCTGGCTTGAGCTTGAATCCATTCTCTCCAATATTGGTGTTTGGTTTCGTACAGATGTTAGAGGTGGTTGGACCAGAGAATCCGCGAAGTGATTTGTCAGCCATGGCTTCAAAAACTGGTGTTGAGCATCCTTCTTGTTGATCTCCTATTGATGGAGCTAATACTTCTGGACAAGCTTCTTTAAGTAGTGGGTGTTCTAGATGGAGATTCAAAAATTTCCCTTTCTTTGTGAAACTTCTTTCTAAAGAATAAAATCTATGGATTTTCAATATAGTTTTTTGGAAGGTCAAAACCACTCATTCGATCATTACCATACATAAGACATAAAAGTAGACAACACATGGATAAGCATGGTTAAATAGGGACCAATAGTTCCTTGATCACATTAGTGAGTACAGGTTTTATCAATATTCCTTTTGATTGCCTAATGCTTTCCCCGATAATGGCGCTAAAAATGCTTGTTCATGTTTCTTAACATCGCTACTAAGAACTCATAATGGCGCCAAAAATGCCAATGACACCAAAAATGCTACTACTAGCCTCCCCACGTTATCTTAATACTAGGTTGTTATCCCTAGCAATAACGACATAAGTATTTGCTAGTACTTATGAGTATGTTACTTAACTTGATAATAAGAATGAAAGCATCCACAAGCGCATGGATAAAATACTAGTGTAGCATTTTACCAGGAGTAAACCCAATGTTGTATTCATATTTTTATCTCATGGAAGCACATATACTAGGAATATGATAAGAACTTTACTTATGATGGATGAGTCAGACCATGTCCACACTTTCTACTCATAATAGGGGTAAGTCACAAGATAAATAATAAAGTATAACCATTGATCATCAGCAATAAGTATTCAAAACATTCCTTTCAGTAGCATTAGCATTACTAGTAGAGCATCAAGAGATATTCCTATGTTATTCCTAATTATAAGTCAAAGCAAGCATTGATTAGTGTAATTATACCTAGTAATCATAGCAACATTCTATTTCATATCTACTCATGAGGGGATATTACTAAGGAAGATTAAGAACAGAGCTTGTTAATCAAAGTAGACAATGATCATGATAACTATGACTAAGAATATGAAGAACAATGTTATATCAATTGTAGCAAACATATAATTAAAGATACAAAGATGAGAGGAGGTATATAAACTATATCGTGCCATGCTCTTAACAAGATATGGAATCTAAGTGAAGCTTGCCACTTTCTATTTCTATCTAGCTACCTATGCCCTGCAAGGAGCTATGGGAATTAAGGTTTCTAGCAGATGCTTTGCATTCTTGAATGAATTAGATTATGAATTAGGGATTTTGGGGGAGGTCTGGGCCTAATAGGTGGGACTAGGGGAGGTCGACAAGCCTATAGGTGGGGTCAACCGGTCCCACCTTGCAGCGTCTCACCATCCTCTTCGTTGGGTTGCTTCTCATGTCCTCTGTAAGCTTTTGGAGTTGGTGCCCGCATGCAATCCGCAATTAAACCTGATGAGTGGGTTCTACTTTGTGTGTTTTGTGATAAACCCTACAGAAACACAGATTCATCAACACTTATGAAATTCTATTAGTTTAACCCTAAGTCTACGTTAGTGATTGCATTTGTACCCTTTTGTATTGATTATTGATGGTTAAATTTATAGTTATCTACCGTCAACATGTACCTCTAGGCGCGAGTAGTAGAGATAGTGGACTTCATCTATGGTGAAGAAGACAGAAGTGAGGATGACATGTGGAGCCCTATGTCATTCTCTATTAGGATTAGTTTGTATAGCCTATTTTATGTAGTAAACTAGCAATAATTGCTAATTGCTGTAGAAGTGAGCAAAATATGGGTTGTATCAAAATAGGTGGGTACCTAAACTGATAAATAGGTAGTGTTATTTGGGTTTGATTGTAAACGAGGTACATGGCAATCCGCCTCTACACAAGGAAAACGTCTTTTAAATCAGTCGTGTCCATGTCGATCCGAAATGACTTCTGCGTCTTCGCGTGCTTTGATTGAAACGCATGAAACGCACCCAAATCCCCGCTCCTAATCCCAGCTCGTTCGATCTCCCGATCCCGCCACCGGAGGCGATGGCGGCGGTGCCGGCGGTAAGGTTCCCGGTCTTCGGGCTCGTCCGGCTGCTGGGCTTGGCCGCCACGGCAGGCATACTCTTCTGGGCCGTCCACTTCCGCGGCGGTATGGCGCTCTCCACCGACGAGGAGAGCAAGCTCCCCCTCTTCAACGTAAGGGACACCAAGAAAACAAAACTTCCCTCCCCTCCTTCCGATTATTCTGTCTCTATCTCGTTTGCAATAGCGGATCAAGTGTTGATCTTGGTGTCTATGGCGTGGGGGCGTTTGATTTACTCTTCAACAATCGGATCGTGCGGCAGAGTTCTTGGTTTGGTGGTTCTTCTGCCTTGTCAATTAGCATATGCTATGTGATGGGTAATAATTGAAAACTTTATAGAGGTTTAAGAGGAATCTTTGTGTCCACGGTATGGTAATCGGCGGGGAGTTTTAGCATAGGTACGAATTTTTGGCTGGAGTGGTGAGTTCTTTGGTTATATCTGTTAATTCATAGAAGGGAGCTCCCTGTTTACGCTATGTTTCCTGCAGTCTCATCCGTGTTGATTTAGTGTACACATACACTTTTTTTGGCCAGAAATAAAATTTATCCACAGATGAATAGCATTTCTCTTTTTAGAGTATGTTTCTGTCTATTTTGTTCCCTCTCCATCCGTACGTGTGAATTGTCTAACTGGTCCATCTGTGTGTGGACTACAAGTTATTGCTGTTTTGTTTGTTCCACTATTCTTGTTTAGTTACAAACAAAATAGATATAATGATGATCCAGTGCTAGGCTAGTGAGTAGTGTGTCCTGATGTGTTCACGTAAGTAAAACAGAACATTTAGTATATCTGTTTGTTGATCAGCTAGAAAGATATTTCAGCAAATAAAATTTCTTCCACTCTTTCAGGTTCACCCCGTGTTGATGCTGATTAGTTTGGTGGCCTTGAATGGTGAAGGTCAGGACACGTCGACTCCTGTGCTGTTAATGATATTGTCGCATATTAATATTTCTCAATATCATTTCATGATACTGCCATTCCCTACAATATTAGCAGAGCTTAGTTTCAAATTTCAGAAAGGTTATCCATCTAATTAATTGGCAAAATGGGACAGAGAGGCTGGCATTATCACAATAAACAATTTCTTGTTTTGTTGGTACTTCAGTACTTGTGATTGCCCGATTGAACCAACTTGCTAATATGAAAAGTTAGATACTATGTATGCTTTTCTTGCCGAAGTCAATAGGCAATTAGGTGGTATCATCTAGTAAATATACAGAAAGGTTGAAAAGCAAAACAAGAGATACCTGTTTTTTACCCCAGCACCTACAACCTTGACCCAGGTCCAACCCTTACCATCAAATCAGGTTCCATTTAATTTCTGTCAAATCCAATTATTTAGGAATTGCCCATTTTAAGGTTCCCATTTATCCCTATCAAAACTGTGGCTGCTGATGCTTAGCATTTCCCAAAGACCATAGTGCTAATTTCAAGGAACTTGTTGACTACAATTGATTTAAATTATTTGAATTTATGTTGTAGATGTAAACTAAGCTTTTTGCTACTTTTTTGTGTGTGGTCATGATTTTTAGTGGATTGGTTTTGTTTTTATGCATGCAGCTCTTTTGGCCTATAAAACTGTGCCAGGAACCAAGAAACTGAAAAAGTTAGTGCACCTTGCCCTGCAGTTCCTTGCCATGATTTTTAGTCTAATTGGTCTCTAGGCTGTCTGGAAGTTCCACGATGAAAGAAAAATTGATCATTTATATACACTTCACTCATGGTTGGGCCTTACTTGCTTCATCTTCTTCAGCTTGCAGGTACATGAATTTTTCTTTCGCTTCATCACTTACATTTTTCATATTTTCTCCACTTTTGTCCTTATCTTTGAATCTCTGCACACTTTGGTCCTTATCTTTGAATCTCTGCAGTGGGCTGCTGGATTTTGGACCTTTTGGTACCCCGGTGGATCAAGAAGTGCCCGTGCATTTTTGCATCCCTGGCATGTCTTCTTTGGTATATTCATCTATGTTCTTGCTATCGCCACAAGTGTGACTGGACTCCTGGAGAAGTCAATCTTTATGCAGAGCGCCAAAATGATTGAGCGCTTCTCCACAGAAGCCATGTTTATGAACTCCCTGGGAATGCTGCTAGTGCTGTTGAGCGGCCTTGTTATTCTTGCAATCGTTAGTTCTGGACATGGCAAGATCGACACATACAGAGGCTCTTCTGAGTGAGAGGAAGTGATTATAACTTAGTTTCTTGAGCTGTGTTTTTAACCAGTAGCTGAGCAATTTCTATGTACATGTACACCCAGAATTATACTTTTGTTCTTTTGACATGGGGTTAGTCAATGTTTAGTGTTGAGGATAAATTTCAATCCTGTTACAGTGAACGACTTCATTCAAGTTGTAGTAATAAATTTTTGGATGACGCTGACAAAATGAAATTACAGCTGAGAAATTCCTGGTTAATCAGAAGCTTAGCATATTTCCAATTTAATAACTATTCAATATCAACATTATTACAGTCTTGATAGAAATAAGAAAATCAAATATTGTAATGGTCAAAGAAAGGGTCATAAATGATATTACTCTTTCACATTTTCTCCTAAAACACATTGTTTAAACGGCCATTCGTTCGCCTATTAAGGGGCTCTTTAGCTTAAATAATGGCTAAACGGTAAATGCTTTTTCAAATACAATTATAAAATAAGCAGGACCTTCCATTTTTCGTTTTCAGCCTAGCCAAGAATTTTCTCTATCTGGTTTTAAACATGGAATATAATAGAGCTTTTTGTCTACGATGCTTGGGGCAATCATCTCCAAATGGTTAATTACAATTTTTGTTACAAGATGTACATGTACTAGAACTAGAAGATACCCTGCGCGTTGTTGCAGGTCTTTCTTAGAAATAAAACTGGTGTATATATAACAGCATGAGTGACTTTCTAGGGAATAACCATGTTGTATGTATGAGTTGACCTATATGTTCTTGCATTGGGTGTGGTCAAAATTTGTCAAGAAATAAATGAAAAAAAATCCAATAAAAACTAACGGAATATTAGATTGAATTATAAGATGGTGGAAGGGTAAAACAAATAGTGTTATAGTTTACATCTCCATGTTTAGGATTTAAACAAACCTTTCATGAATATGTGAACCCCTTTTCAGAAGTAACAATATGCATTTACATGAAAATTGAAAAGCGAATAACAATATCATGTTTGAGAAATTGGAGTGTATCCTACCTATTAATAAAAATTAAAAAGTGATATATCTTCATAAAATAGAAATCAAAACTCAATCAAAGAGCAAATCTTGACTAGGAATTTTTGTTTTCATTCTGCAGCGCAGGCTGAAAAACTTATAATGGATGGAATGAGAAATTGGGTTCGAAAAGGATCCTATGTGCTAGCCTATCAGTCATGGAGGAAGAGGAAGATACAATTCATCTGCATGATGAGCAGAGATAGGCTTGCAGAGTGGGTGGAAGGATCTTCGATCTACCTGAAGAATTAGAATTATAGATACATTTATTTCATATAATCGGATCTGTAAGCCCACAACGACGAACTAAAATGAGAACTGATTGTAATCCGTAGACTTTGGCTGCTAAATCCACATGCTGCAGCAGTGCGACACAACCATCTATCTCTATAGTAGCTCCTATCCAAAAGCAAGCCCATCTATCTATCTCTATTGTAGCTCCTATCCAAAAGCAAGCTAGATGTTGGCACACAGCAGCTAGCACGCCATGGAAAGAAAGGCAAAGCAATAGTATTGAGCCAATCGGAGCAGGACCAAAACCCACGAGTGGTGAGGGCCTTTTGCTGTGCGCTCCGTCGGCAACACCGTTCGTTCGATCTGCTAGTGAGCATGGAAGTTGTGGGGGCCAGCAAAGTTGCTCACAGCTCTTCAAGATCGCGACCATTCGTTATATCTTAGGTGGAAACTAATGCAGCAAGAAGACAGAGAGGTAACTGATGACATAAAACGCTGTGGTGCAAGCTAAAACTTCTTGTGGGGTTTTACTTTTACTTTATAAGAGAGATATTATACATATAGATTTAGGCCCTATTTAGACAGCGAATTGCTCCACACGCAGCCGAATTGTTATGCAGTTACAAATCCCCAACGAGTCAAAGTTCAGGTTAAAAGAAACAACCTACAACGATGTGCAATGCTTTGAGCAACCAACACGGCATGCGGAGATACCAAGGCAAATAAAATGCCAAAAAGGTTGACCATATGGCCCTATCCCTGGTGTTGATGGCTGAGAAGTTAATGACCCTTGACAACCCTTGCTTCATTGACTCCTGGTCCTTAAACTCTGCCCTTGCGCTTCTTTGAGCGAACTCCCTTTGCTGATGATGGGTTGGCAGATGTCCCAACTGCAGGTACAGCAGTGATGCCTCCTAGAACAGCTAATGAGGAAGATTCGATTTGCAACACAGGTTCTACATGATCTGGTCCGCCTGCAAGCAACAGTTAACACTTTTGAGAAGATCTTTTGTGCTTGCAAAGACAGTAGACATGCTGCAATAACTATAGAAAAAACATATCATGTCGGTAAAATAGACATGTACCGTATTCTGCGTGTGAAACAGGGCGTGTAAACTGTATAGGAGTAAAAGTAGCTGGGGTGCTTCCAAAAGATCTGACAGCAGTTATAAGTTGTTTCTTCGATCTAACAATTCCCACCATACAAGTGTCATGCTTAGCTGCAACATCATATTGAATTATTAGTTATATATACATATGATAGCAAGGCAAACAGGTTCAACGGTGCCAGGTCTCAAATCATGATCAAGGTAACATAAAATACCTAAAATGGACTTGATCACAGCACGAGCTGCATTCTGCTCTGCATCCTTCTTGTTGGGTGCAGATTCACCAGTATAGCTATTCCCACCAAACACCACAGTTGCA
The DNA here is from genome assembly GCA_022036555.1 of Microstegium vimineum. Taxonomy (NCBI): domain Eukaryota; kingdom Viridiplantae; phylum Streptophyta; class Magnoliopsida; order Poales; family Poaceae; genus Microstegium; species Microstegium vimineum. The sequence continues at coordinate 28,756,396 of CM039135.1, forward strand.
GCAAACAGGGTCAAAGGCTTTGTGTGACAAACTACAGAGTAAGAGGGCCAAGTGGTTTTTGTCTTGACAGCAAATTCATTGAGAATTGATTTGCAGAAAACCGCATCCTGAACAGAAGAAAAAGAATGTATACATTATATGCACAAGGTAAAGAAAATAAATAATAAAATTTTAAAGATGAGAGCTTGCAACCAACAAATTATCATACATGGTCATGCAGTATCAATGAAAATGTTAACTGAACAACAGCATCTGGAAAATATATCATCATACAACATAATTTTAGTTTTCCTTTTTGCGTATGTAAGAGGAGAGAGGTACAAAACAGTAAACACTCAAACACCGCACCCACACCAGCCCACACAAAAATACACTTGTGTGTCTAGTACACAAGCTAGAAACTTAACAAAGGCATTCAACCCCTCACAGAGCACTGGCACCTGTGTTCCCACTGGAAAATGCACAACTGCATGCATACTACTCTGTTTGACTAGTACAAAAGCGGATTTGACTGATTCCGGCTGATTGAATAGTCAAATTCCTGACTCTGTACTAAAATCCTGGATAAGCAAACAAAACGGAGGACAGGTATACTACTCTGTACTACTCTGTTTGACTAAAATCCTGCATACTACTAAGTTTGCTGGGTGTCAAATCCGCTTTGTTTTCCAGCCCACTAAAATCCTGCATGCATACTACTCTGTTTGCTTTTGAATAGTTCCTGGATAAGCAAATTCCTGACTGATTTTAGTGGGCTGGAAAACAAAGCGGATTTGACACCCAACAGGGCTGTCGCCCTCCTTATCTGAACCCTTGCCTGTAGCGATCAATCTTTCTAACAGAATTTGGCTTCAAGGTGATACTGATGAAAAATATTTACAGCTCAACTGTGAAAATTTTGCAGCATCCAACAGAATGCGCTTCATGATAGATTTGGAAGGTGTAGGGTTTTTTTTATGATACCTGATTTTGTTCAAGTGCTCTGAGGTATTATGTATCTATGTATACATCAAAATTATGTATAGCATAATACACATCAAATACATGAACAATCATTGCTCATGAGGTGAAAAAATGGTGAATGACCAAAATAGGGAGCAGCATTAAAAGGTGTACCTGATCAATCAGCCCAAATGCTTCATTAATGTCACCCTCTCCAACTGCTGTCAAGATCTCATAAGCAACTCTGGCGGCGTCCTGCTCTGCTTCCTTCTTGCGGTCAAAGCTACCAGCTGATGAGAACTGTTTACCGCCCACTTCCACTATGCATCTGAACTTAGGCTGATGAGACTTGCCTTCATACTCAACCTTGTAGACTGGCGGCATCTTATACGCTCGATCAGAAAATGATTGCAAGTGGTTTTTATGCATATACTTCTCTGTGTAACACAAAACCACCCATCCATAAAATCAAATAATTGTCAGACAATTTCTTTCTCCACAGAAGTATCAGAGTACACCAGCAGAAATTAGAAAGGCATATTGAGATATTGAAGATCAATGTATATAAACTAAAAATGCATTAATTTTAGTTATTTTGTTTGCTCTTCCTATAAACAAGAACACATTAAAGAAAACAGTTCAAAAAAGCACGCACTGTTTTCAAATTGACCAAAAAGATCAAACTCTGCCGCTGCATGTTGAGGGCAGGTGGACTGATGGAGTTGGTAGGAGGAACAAAAGGCTGCTAAATGTCTAGATGGTTATCAAATTGGTTAAGCCCAAAAGATCAGATGAGATGCATAGTGCCAATCAGTGTTACTTGTTATCCAGACACCTGCGTTCTAAAAACTTCTACTAACTTGGATTCAAGTGATATTTGCGAGCCAAAGTAGGTACTAGAGCCCAAGTCAGATTCCTAAACCACACCCAGAGTACAGGAACAATTGCAGCAAACGAAGATGTTGGTGGGTTGGACACAGACAGTAGCCTACAGCCCTACACAACAGTTTAGGAGGGTTCAATCAGGAAGAAGAACATTACACAAGTTAGGAGTTCATGGTTGACTCCAGTAAAAATAAAACTGATACGACGATAAGTTTGAGATAAATTTACAAAAGTGTAAGACGGAGACCATATCATAGGAAGCTTGCTATACTTAAAATTAGGCTGTGGATGCAAGTTTTATTCAAAGAAATACATCTCTCACAGAAGTAAGAGATAGAGACCATATCATACGAAGCTCGTTATACTCTATATCAGGCTATGTATGCAAATTTTATTCAAAGAAATACATCTCTCACAATATTTGCAATGTCCCAACCCCTCTAGTTCTCTCATCTCCACCTTCTAATACCATAATCCCCTTCAAGCCATGATATTTGACTTGGCCCATCCTATGTGCACCATGTGTCATCAATCCGATGCATGCCATCAGTAACAATACGGCTGCTGCAAATATTAGAAGTATTTAAAAAGTTACTCCATTTACTCCCTCCATTCCAAATTATAACATATTATGGTTTTTCTAGATACATAGCTTTTGCTATGCACTTAGATATACACTGTCTACATACATAGTTAAAGCAATTTATCTAGAAAGGCCAAAATGTCTTATAATTTGAAATGGAGTACCATTTAAATCAGAATTACACAAAGTGTGACTTCCACTGACTCGAGCTTGAATCAGTAAAGGTCAAAAATATAATTCTAGTTGGGTGGATACAGTAAAACAATGATGATGAGACAGCATCATACAATTAGGCACAGTGCACGCAACTGGAGGCCTGAAGGGAATGGGCCTTCTGCACAAATACAGGTAAACAAAAGGCCAATGATCATTTGTCAGATAAGTTCCAGGAGTAAGAGCAGCTCCAGTGCTGTGCAATATCAAACCACAGCTGGCATAAATAAACAGACCACACTACAGCGGCGGAACTCTACTTGTCTGATGCAAAATCAGCTGCAGCAGATGGTTCAAACTGAGGTGAACAGAAAAACTATCTGCGCTGCAGAAGGAGAGGAAACCCAACGCACTGTCGGAAGAAAGAGACACATCAGGAAGGCGGTGGGACAAGAGAGAATGCACATTTTTTGTCGTTTTGTTTCCTTATGTGGGGACCCAACAGACAATATTTAGCCCTATGGTCATTGAACCACCAGCCATGTTGGTGAACTCCCATACTTCTGCTCGGTTACACACTAAGGTTGACCTTACTTGATGGAGGAACAATGGTATCCCATAAAAAATCACACTACTAAGATCATAACATAGAGACAGATAGCCAGTAAAAAGAGGATATGGTCAAATACCTTCTTACAACTTGAAAGGAGACAACCGACAGAAAAAATAAGCAAAAAGTCAGCAAAATTGCAGTCATAGACAAGTACATACCAAACATAAGGCCAACAGCCCCAAAACTAACAAATTAGGGGAAACTAGATGAATTGTACGTTTCAAGCTAAAAAAAAATCAACAAATTACCACGCAATCGAACACCATATGACATTCCTTGCAAGGATAGGTAACACAAACAGCCACAGAACTAACAAATTAAGAGAAACATGATGAATCGTACGATAAAAAAAATGCAAATTACCACGCAATCGAACACCATATGACATTCCCTGCAAGGATAGGTAACGCAAACAGCCACAGAACTAACAAATTAAGAGAAACATGATGAATCGTACGATAAAAAAATGCAACGCAATCCAGCTAGACTGACACTGATCCTAAACATCAGATGAGCTTCCACAAGCTCACTAGATCCATTCAATCCAAAGGTTTCATAAGACCAATCCACCTCACAAGTTTTGCCTCGGGCTCTACCTCGCATTTCTTCCATCCGCATCACCTCGATTCGGTTGCTCTTCTTCTTCTCCCCTAACCACCCTCGCGAGAGGTGGGGCACGCCTGACGGCACGCAATCGCCGACCGCTCTCTCTAGGAAGCTACGAGGCCACCGGAGAGACTACGCTTTGGGGGGGGGGGGCGTGTACACCCTGCGCCAGGTGCTCAACCAAACGCGATGCCTCCCCAAACCACCGCAGATACACAGTAAACAACGGGAGAGAGAACCGAAGTCCAAAGCGAGAGTGCTGACCGGGGATGGCTGGAGACGGTCCGATGGCGGCTGCTGTCACGGTGGTCCCGATCTCGGCGGTGGCTGCGGTCGCGGTGGACGCCATCTCGCTGGCGGTTGGACGACGGTGGAACGGGACGGGATTAAGGCCCTGTTTTCCCTCCCTTCCCTTGTTGGTCGAGCAGACGACAACGCGGCGGCCGATTCCGGCTGAGTGGAGGCGGGTCCAGCGGCGCTAGGGCACAGGGCGGAGGCGAGGCTGGCGTCAGGGGAGGAGAACCGGCGACGGGCGTGCTCCAGGCGGCTTGCTCCCCTCGGCGAGTGGAACCGCGATGCGGAGAGCCGATAGGAGGTTTCTTCCCCGCGGAGCACCGGCAGGCGGCGGCGCCCGAACGGGGGAGAGCAGAGCGAGTGCACGGGATGGGGAGGTTCGAGGGGAGCGGCAACGCGGACCTGGCCTCGCGATTTGGCCAATGCCGCGGGCAACCGTCGAAGGCCGTAGCCGCGAGCGGTCGCGAACATTTGGCCGGTTTAGGCATTGTTCCGTTATTTAGGAAACGAAGACCGGGAACCAATCTAGCTGGAACTAATTGGTCGGAAATGCAGAATCGATCCATTCCAGAGAAACCAAACAAAACAGTACTGTGCTTATTTCACTCAGAAACGAAGCAATCGTCAAACCAAATAACACTTACTACCTCCGTCCCATAATACAAGTCGTTATACGAACCATATCAGTCAAACTTTATCAACTTTGATTAAATTTATACAAAAATACGTGTAACATTTACATCTCCAAACAAGTTTATTATGAAAGCATATTCAACAATCTATCTAATGATATAAATTATGTATTATAAATATTAATATTTTTTATATATGATTGGTCAAAGTTGAAAACAGTTGACTTCTCGGAAAACGAGAACGACTTCTATTTAGGACTTGAAAGTTTGATCTGTTCCATTAAAAAAACGTTTCTATGCCATCTTATTTGATAGTTTATTTTATTTAAAGTTTCTTTTACAAATATAGTATTTATTTTATTATAACTTATTTTATCATTAAAGATATCTTAATAATGATTGATTTATGTTATAATTTATAAAAAAATAAATGGTCAAACACGATATTAAAAAGTCGAAAAAATTAATGTGACGAAGAGAGTTTGTCTTCGATTCTTCTAGACCTTTTTAAGGGTTTTTTCATTGATATATACCGTTATAACTCTTTAAGTTCTGAAAAACTATCATTACTATTCACTTAATTAGAATGACCTAGAGAAATGATAGTTGAACAAGAAGATTACTAACAAATGCTCACTTAATTAAATGTGTAAGATAATGCAAATCAAGCTAGTTCATCATATCCAAGTTCCAACACACGATCAACAAATGGCTAGCACATCATCTCTACCAAATGATCATTCAAGTGAAATCAATCAAGTTCCAACACTTCAACCTACCTCTATTGCAAGCGATCATCCATTGGATCATATTATTGGTGATATCACTAGAGGTGTGCAAACAAAATCAAAATTGGCTTCATTTTGTGAACGATACTCTTTTGTATCATCTATTGAGCCAACCAGAATAGAAGAAGCCCTACAATATATTGATTGGATAAATACAATGCACAAAGAACTCAACAACTTCACAAGAAATCAAGTTTAGAAATTAGTTGAAAGACCAAAGAATCATAATGTCATTGGAACTAGATAGGTCTTTCGCAACAAACAAGATCAAGATGGAATAGTGGTAAGGGACAAAGCAAGACTAGTTGTGTAAGATTATACTCAAGTTGAGGGTCTTTACTTTGAAGAGACATATGCACTAGTTGCAAGATTCAAAGCAATTAGAATCTTACTACCTTATGCTTGTGCTCGTAATATCAAGTTATATCAAATGGATATAAAGAGTGCATTTCTTAATGGTATATCAATGAATTGGTATATATTAAGTAACCATCTGATTTTGAAGGTGACAAAAAACCCAACCATGTGTACAAGTTAAGAAAAGCATCGTATAGTTTGAAGCAAGCACTGAGAGAATAGTACGAGAGATTGAGGGACTTCCTACTCTCAAAAGGGTTTGTTATGGGCAAGGTTCATACTACCCTATCCACCAAGAAGATTGACAAAGATTTGTTTGTATTGAAATATATGTGGATGAAATTATATTTGGATCAACTAATCAAAAATTTTGTGAAGAGTTTGCAAAGATGATGGCTAACACTAGTGCAAAAACGGTTTTTGCCGGCACCCCAAAAAAATCAATTACGAACCACCACTGAAAATCGATTTCTATAGGCGGTATTCTTAAGAAATCCGCCTATAGAAATGGGTTATTTCTACATGCGGTTGTCTTAAGGAACCGCCTGTAGAAATCGATTTCATTTGTACAGGCGGTTCGTTAAAACAACCGCCACTAGAAATGACTCGACACTGATTTTTTTATTTTTGTAAACGACTTCGGATGAAAAACCTTTCTAAATAAAGGTTGTAGATCTCAAAAAGTTATGAAACTTTGTATTTTACAACTTTTTCATTTGAAATCATATTGTCATCGAAAATTTGGTTCGAATTTGTCAAATTTGAAATTCAAATTTTTGTAAACGACCTCGGATGGAAAAACTTGTTAAATAAAAGTTGTAGATCTCGAAAAGTTATGAAACTTTGTAGTTTACAACTTTTTTATTTATCCACAAGTGACTTATGGATGGAGTGGTGGAGGGATCGCGCGAGGGAGAGGTTTCGGGTTCGAATCCCCGCGGAGCGCAATTCGCGATTTTACGCGAAAAAATGCCCGACTTGTGACTTCGATGGAGATGGGCGGGCGGATTACTAGTGGCCTCTCCCCAGAATTTATTTTTTTTTTCTATTTTAAAAACATGATTTCTGGACATCCATTTGTACAGGCGGTTCGTAAGAACCCGCCAGTAGGCCCCCAGCACAGGCGGTTCGAAAAATCGCTTGTACAAATGCGTTTAGAACTGCCTGTACAGTAGTCTTTTTGTACTAGTGTAATAAATTTGAGATGTCTATGCTTCGTGATCATAGTTACTTTCTTGATCTTCATCTCAAGCAAATGAAGAATGGTACATTTGTAAGTCAAGGCAAGTACATCAAGGACATGCTCAAGAAGTTCAGTCTTGATGAAGCAAAGCTAATTAGTACACCAATGGAAACAAATGGCAACTTAGATAGTGATGCAAGTGGAAACATGGTAGATCAAAAGCTATATAGATCAATGATTGGTAGTCTACTCTATTTGACTGGATCAAGATCGGATGTTATGTTTAGTGTATGCATGTGTGCAAGATTTCAAGCATCTCCTAGAGAGAGTCATTTGAAACCCACAAAGGGAATATTCAGATATTTGAAGCATACACCCAATGTTGGTTTGTGATATCCCAAAGGTTCTAACTTTGAGTTAATTGGATACTCTAACTCAGGTTATGCGGGTTGCAAGGTTGAAAGAAAGAGCACATATCGAGCACATGCCAAAAGCTTGGAAGATCACTTGTTTCATGTCATCAAAGAAACAAAATAGTGTTGCATTATCAACCGCCAAAGTTGAATACATATTCGTTGGTAGTTGTTGTACGTGCACAAATACTTTGGATGAAAGCTACTTTAAATGATTTTGGAGTCAAGCCCAACAAAGTGCCATTACTATGTGACAATGATAATGCAATCAAGCTAACCAACAACTCGGTACAACATGCAAGAACAAATCATATTGATGTTCATCATCATTTCATTAGAGACCATCAACTAAAAGGGGACATTTCAATAGAGAGTGTAAACACCAAAGATCAACTAGACGATATCTTTACCAAGTGAAAAACCTTGTTTGGTTTTGGTTAATTGATGAAACCTATGAACTAACCCTTGTACTAAGTGTATGATCAAGATAGGGTGGTTCACCTTAACACATGGAGCTAGAAAGATGACAATGGTGCATTGATCAAGTGCATCATGGATTAAGGAAAAGAAGAAAGAGAAAGACAAAAATAGGCTCAAGGCAAAGGTATATCATAGGGCCATTTTTGGTTTAGTGATCAAGACACTATAGAGAGTGTGATCACATTTAAGATAGATAGCCATACTATCAAGAAGGGAAAACTTGTGTCGATTGCGGTTATCATGTGCCACTAGGTCATTTGCATTGCTTATCTAAAATGAACCTAAGTGACACAAACATGAACTAAAATCCAAGAAATATATTGTAAAGGCTAACACAAGTGGACAAAGGTATGGATCACAAGGTGTTAGCACATGGAAGCTTGGAGAAGAAGAGGCGGCTCGGTCTAGCACTTAGAAGGACTCTGGACACAGGGTCCGGACGTTGGCAAGATGCGGTCCGGACCAATGCGTATGCGACCGGAGGCATACCCTAAGACTCTGCCTCACTGGACAAGGGAACCGGACGCAGACCATCATCCGGACGCTGACTCCGGACTCGAGTCCGGTGGTTTGGAGCTCTCGGGGAGCTCTCTGCGTAGCAACCGCACACTAAGCGTCGTCCGGACGCACGATCGGAGACTTGGCGCTCTCTGGTCACTCTCTGGATTGGGTCCGGACGCAGGAAATAGAGAGTCTGGATGCTACTGTTTCACTCGTTCGGAGGTGACGTGTCTACTCAGAAAAGGGGCACCAACGGGCGAATTCAAATGAGAGAGGGTCCGGACGCATGCGCGATGGTCCGGACCCCCTATACAACCTGCGTCCGGAGCTACGCATGAAAGCAAGGATGAGGGGCAAAACGGCTAGCTCGGTGGTGGAAGCTATATAAGTGTTTTGGCCGGATCCTAGGGCTCTCTCTTGCACTTCCCATTCATTTGATACACTTGTGCTTGCTTGAGATAGCCCCCAACTCATTCTCTTCACTCTTGTTGCATATTTGTGAGAGTTTGAGTGATCCAAGTGCTTTGATCATTGCATTGCATCTTAGTGGCACATGGCCATTGTCATCGCCGTGAAGTTTCTTGTTATTCTTGGTGTTTACCAACACCTAGACGGCTTGGGCGATTGAGGAAGTTTCGGCGCAATTGGTGATTGTTTGCGGTCGACTTCGACGATTGTGAGAGGGCTTGTACCCACCTCAGCGGAGCACCAAAGGGTAACTCTAGTGGATTACTCGTGTCATTGAGTTACTCTCATTTGGGTGGATTCTTGTGGCGCCCGAGTTAGTGGGTTAGGCTTGTCATTGCCTATTAGTCACCGAATCACCACTTGAGTAGTCGACACAACGAGAACTAGCTTGGTGGCAGCCAAGTGAACCTCGGGAGAAAAATCGATTGTCATCTTGTCTCCCAGCTATTCTTTGGTATTCATTGTGATTGGTTCTCTACATTGACATCTATACTTCACAAGGCATCGGTATAACAATCACCTCCTCTCTTGTATTTACTTCTTCCATATCTTGTCTAGTTAGCTTGTTTATTAGTTGTTCTTGCTAGCTTGTGTTAAGTGCCTTAGGTTCTTGCTATTGATTGTTAGACACTTAGCTAACTAGAATTGCATTGGATAGGTGGCTTTGCACCCCAAGTAGAGCTAGAGCAAAAAGCTTCGCTTAAGTGTTATCTAACCTTTCGCTCTAGTGATTTGTAGAATTTTTATTAGGCTATTCAACCCCCCCCCCCCTCTAGCCATCTAGGACCTTTCACCAAGCCACTAGGTAAGAAAGGTTTTTACAAGCTAAGGAATGAGTTGAACATTCTTGATTTCTCAAATATGAGTTGATGCACCCCATTTATATATATAGCACGCCTCTCCTTCAAGCAAAACAAGGTAAAAGTTGTTTGACATGCATCCATTCATTGCTTGGGACTTGTGTAGTGCATCTAGCCATTCCTTCATTTCACTAGGCTCATTCATGAAAATCAAATGATTTTGATGCTTATATGGTACTACTATTGCTTCTATGTTTTATATGATCTAGTGGTAGCATATGATATGGTGATGAGCTTGCAATCCTAGCGTTTGATCTAGAACATAAACTCTAAGGGCATGTTTGGATGTATGGAGTTGGGCTGAATTGGAATCGGTTTCCTGAGCGGGCCTGTTTGGCTATCCATTGAATCGGAAAAGGACTTTCTGGTTGTTTCCACAACCCAAATTGGATACCTACGACAAATTCCCGGCCTCTCAGATGGAAAATAGAATTCTGCGCTCCTCCCTGACTCGTCTTCCTCCCCCGACGAGTCCTGACGCTCCCTCCTCTCGCCTCTTGTCCACCTCGACGACGCCATGGCAGCGGCTAGGGTTTACTACGCTGCGACTCCAGCGCCCCCATCCTTCTTCGCCGTCGCCCCAGGTACGGCCTTCCACCCGTCCCGCATTTCCCAAACCCCAGCTACTCCTCATCGCCGCTGACGAGTTGGCCCTGCTCTCACGCAGGGGCGCCGGACATGAGGCTGGATCTGGACACCGATGACGTCCGCGAGCTCGCGGGGTTCCAGTCCCGCGTCCAGCAGTGTGTGGTATGTACGTTGCCTCCTGTCGCTTCGTGCTTCCGCACGGCACGACACCACAACTGTTTTGCCATTCCTTTAAACTTCAACAGTAAATCTGGTTGTGGATGCAGTGCCAGCTCGTGTTGCCTGTCGATTTGGTTGTGGGCGGAGAGAAGGACGAACGTCATCTTGTGAGGTGGGACGCCAGTAGATCTTGAATGTATTATATTTATTTTTTCCCTGTCTTTGTATGTGTACTTGGTATGTGTATTGTAATATAGGGTACCAAGATTCTAAATTATGCACGAGGAGGTGGACAATTTTGGAGTCTTTTGTTGCCTACCCCTGTGTATGCCTACTGTTTGTTTTGTTTTCAGAACATTTTTGTTGCTCTGTTTATTCTTGATACTCAAGAGTCAAGATACTGTAGACAGGTTCACTGTCTACCCAAAACCTGCCACACGTTTGTTAGACTAGAATATATTATATATTACTATGGTCACCACTCACAAAAAAAGAGTATTTCTAGGGTTAGGTTCATATTTCAGTCCGTACAAATTACTTACAATGCAGCATTCAAGACTAGTTTTGTATTTTACTAAGTATGCTTGAGTTTGTCACCATTGTATGCTTGGGTGTTTTTAAAAATACAGGTTACCTAAAGATTTGGATTTCTATAGTAATTTAATTTGCTATGATCTTACATGATATTCTGTTTTGATGATCTTACACTACAAAAAATGTAGATAAATTATTTTTATCTCTTCATCAGGGGATTAGTATTTCCATTGGAGTGTGGTTACCGTTTCATGTGCATTGTCGATTGCCATCCTTTGTTAGCTACTTAGCTGGCAGTCTGGCACACATTTTTTAGCATCTCAAATAGTACGTTGAGATTGATCTGTTATTTAGGGTCTCTAACGTAGTAGAAAATGTTTCAATATATGGTTTAAAGTGGCATGTTTTCATTTTACTACATTTTCTCTCTATTTTGTTGTGGTATATCAATTCTGTCAGTGCATGTTTCAAAAGCATAGTGGCAGATTACCAGATAACTATGGCTCTTTAGCTGAACTCATTCTGCTCCTATGGCTGTTTAACCGTGGGCAAGCAATTCTTGTTCATATGGGTTTCTTATTTTGATTTTGACAAAATTGTGCTTTATTTACCTTGGAACTTAATTCTTGGTATTTTTAACCATTTTGCTATCCTTATATATGTTGGCTGAAATGGCCTTTGTTAGCCACTCGGTAACTAATATATTGTTTGAGTCATTCAATGACTTTGTAATACAACCATTTTTTCCTTTGTGCTGAAGCAATTCTTTTGCATATATGTAATTTAGATGTCTGACAGTAATCTAGAATTGGTTAACACAAGTGTGGAAGAAATGATGCAAAAACAAAGGAAGAAGAGAAAGAGGGTAGCTGTTGTATTTTTTTTCAATTTGATGACCATGATAGCACACTGGTATCATCGGAAGAGACCTAGACATATTGTCCATGCCAACGAAGAGAACAAAGAAAGAAATGCTTAGGAATCTATACCAAGGCTCGGATGTGAATTGCTATGATGGTTTCCGCTTAACTAAGAGATCATTTTCTGACCTTTGTGCCATCTTACGTGAGGGGTGTGACATGTGTGATACCTTGAATGTGTCCGTAGAAGAAAAGGTGGCAATTTTTTTGCTTATAGTTGGTCATGCCATCAAGATGAGAGTAATCCGTAGCACATATGGGTGGACCCTTGAGCCTATTAGTCGTCATTTCAATGAGGTGTTGCGATGCATTTTATCATTAAGCCATGAGTTTATTAAGCTTCTAGACCCATCATCCATACAACCTGAAGATTCCAAGTGGAAGTGGTTTGAAGATTGTCTTGGAGCTCTAGATGGGACACACATTGACGTTCTTGTTCCATTGGCTGACCAAGGAAGATACAGAAATAGAAAACAACAGATCACCACCAATGTTTTGGGAGTCTGTGATCGACATATGAAATTTGTATATTGTCGGTGTTATGACCCAAGGGTTAAGACCACCGGCTAGTAAATTTGTATATTGCGTGCTCCCTCTCCCAGACGTGATGCAAGAAGAACACAAGATTTATCCTGGTTCGGGCACAGAAGGCCCTACGTCCAGCGGGATAGGATGGATTGTATTATCTTGCACCGAAGTGCTCGTACAGGGGGGTACAAGCTGGTTTACACGGGGGTGCTCAGGATGAGCTAAGGCCTAGGGCTAGCGGGGCTATCCTAGGAGGTCGGTTGATTGCTTGAGAGGTCGATCAAGCAATCGGATGTGTGGTGTGCGAGGGTCAGAGCTGATGTCTGAATGCGAATACCCGTGTGTGTTTTTGTGCGAAAAATCGTCCCTTCTTCTATCCCAGCGTCCCCTTTTATAGACCAAGGGGAGGCCTGAGAGTACAAAGTTCTAAACTGTTGCAGCATGGGAGGCATGACCGTGGCGCCATGCCGACGAAGGGACGTCGATCACTATGGCGGCGTGGCGTTCCCGTCCTTCCGGTGCTCCGGGGCATGGTGATGGTGGACTGGACGTTGCTGAAGCGGGATGGGGCGGACGGGACGTGTCCCATACCGGAGTGGTTGGAGGCAGGGGTCGAGCCCCCTGGTCGAGGGGGGTGGGTCGAGACCAGCGTGGCCTTGTCGTATCCCTGAAGACACAGTCGAGGGTTGTCCTGTTCATGGCTCGAGGGGTGCCTCTGGAGTCCGTACTCACGACGTGGTTACAGCGACAGCACAGTTGACGGAGATCCAGGGCTTGGGCGGTGAGTTGGTGGATTTGACCGTGGTAGTGGGCGCCCATGGCGTCGGGCGGGAGTAGGTAGGCGCATTGGATCCCCTTTAACCCATACCGGGAGCAGGTGAGCTGATCGAGCTTCCCGTCCGGGGGTCGTTCGTTCGACCCCCGGTCCGTCATTCGAGGTCGAGGCGGAGGCGGAGGGGTCGTTCGTTCGACCCCCGGTCCATCATTCGGGGTCGAGGCGGAGGCGGAGGGGTCGTTCGTTCGACCCCCGGTCCATCATTCGGGGTCGAGACGGAGGAGGAGGGGTCGTTCGTTCGACCCCCGGTCCGTCATTCGAGGTCGAGGCGGAGGCGGAGGGGTCGTTCGTTCGACCCTCGGTCCGTCATTCGGGGTGGAGGCGGAGGCGGAGGGGTCGTTCGTTCGACCCCTGGTCCGTCTGTCTTTCCAGAAATGGGCCGGCCCACGACTTGTTGCTGTTGCCGGTGCGGGGGGCCTTCGTGTGATGGGCCCTTCTTTGTGGACTTGAGCAGCTGATCGGGTCCTGTCTTAAAAATGGTTGCTATGTTGAGCGTCAGTTTATCGAAGGGTTTAGGGTACCCCTTACCTTTGTACCCGACAGTAGCCCCCGAGCCTCTGTGCGGATAAGGATCCGCATAGGGGCTTTTGCCATTGACCTGCAGAGTTAGTAAGAGGTTCGATTCTTCGTGGGGTGCGCGCGAGCGCACCCCGCGGGGCTAGCCCCCGAGGCCTCAGAGGAGTGATTAAGAACTCCTCTAGGGGCTTTGATGTGTGTTTTATCGGGGGGATTTAGGGTTACCTGGAGACGTGGCGCCCTACCGTGTGGTCGATTCCGTTCGCCAGGTTGTGAGCGTTCCTTTCCCTGAAAAGGAGGTGCTAGAGGGCGGCTGTCGAACCCTTCCGAGGGCCAGCCTTCGCTCCCTCGAGCGTTACACTGGAGTCACGGTGCCCCTACCGAGAGGTCAACTCTGTCTGCCAGGTTACGAGTGTTTTCGACCCTCTTTCGTCGAGGGGTGACGTGCGTAGTCGGGCCCTCGAGCCCTGCGTGGCTGGGCTTTCACTACCTCCTAGTGTCCTTCCCATGGATCCTTGCGTTCGGATTGCGGGGCTAAGAGCATCGTGCTATCCTCGTTAGGACGAGCCTCGAAGTCCTCTGTGAGCTGGTGTCGGGCAGAGATCTGCCCGGTACGGGTAAGAATCCAAGTGAGAACTCGTGCCCCATTCGATAGAGGTCGATTAGAAGCCCTGAGGCATTCTCATTAAGCAAGACCGTGTGGCTTACCTAGGTGCCAACTCCGTTCGATGGGAGCTGGTGGCTCGATACCTGCCGGCGTAGGGATCCTTGGGTATTCCGTGGTTATGCCTCGCATATGTCCCGGGGGGCCTCGAGAGTTCGTTCTCGAGCTAGGGGCTCGCGCCTGGCCCCCCCGGGTCATCCCTGACTCGTATACTCGAGGGCGGCTGTCGAACCCTGTTCGTAGGGCCAGCCTTCGCCCCCTCGAGATTTTAGGGGTGGACCAGAGTCCGTAACCATGGGTCCTTCCTGACCTCAGGTACTCGAGGGCGGCTGTCGAACCCTATGTAAGGGCCAGCCTTCGCTCCCTCAAGATTTGACGGACGGGTCGACGTCCGCCGCTCACCTCCGAAGGTGACGCCCTATCTTGTGGAATACAAAGGGGGGAGGTAGGTAGGTATATTAAATGCGGGGACATACCTGTGTTTTTGTTGGATCCGCCCGTTGGGCTCGAGCACTCGAGGGTGGTTATCGAACCCTGTCCGTGGGGCCAGCCTTTGTCCCCTCGAGGCTTGGGGTGGACCGAAGTCCGTAACCCTGGGTCCTCTCCGACCTCAGGTACTCGAGGGTGACTGTCGAACCCCGTTCGAGGGCCAGCCTTCATCCCCTTGAGATTTAGGGGTGGACCGGAGTCCATAACCCGAGGTCCTCCCGGACCTCAGGTACTCGAGGGCAGCTGTGGAACCCTGTTCATGGGCCAGCCTTTGTCCCCTCGAGATTTTGACGGACGGGTCGACGTCCATTGCTTACCTTCAAAGATAACGCTTTCCGTCGCGCGTTGTCCGTCGTAGGCGCGCCTTTTTAGGAGATGTTCGTTCGGCTGCAACAGTAACAGGCGCAGGGCGCAGTGCGGAGTGCGGTGCGGAACCCGATGACGCGACAGGTGTGCCTTATCCTGGAGGAATACGAGGAGGCGGTATGTGGGCGCATTAAATGCGGAGATTCACTTGCTTGTCTGTTGGATCCGCCGGTTGGGCTTCCGGTTATAAATACCGGAGGTGAGGAGTCGGCTGCTTCCTTCTCGCCATTGCCTTTCCTGCCTCCGTTTCGCCATTTGCCTTCCCTGCCTCCTTCCGAGCCGGACCTCTGCGCGCGCAAGAGCAGGGAGAGGAGAGATTGGGAACATACCTTCCACCCCCGCATCCGAGCGCACCAGCCTCCCTGCCCCCATGGCCATCTACAGCCTGCGTGGCCCTGATGCCTAGCTCCCGTCTTCGGCGACCATCGCACGTCTAGGAGATCTGGTGGACAACGGTCTCCTCTGGCCCATCACCTCCGTCGACCGACCGGAGTGGGTAGTGCCACCGCGGGAGGATGCTGAGCCCAACCCGCCAGAGGGCTACGTGGTTAGCTTTGAAGCCTTCCACCGGGCGGGGCTGGGCGCTCCCCCCAACCGTCTCCTGCGCGGGATCCTCCACCACTACGGCGTGGAGCTCCAGCACCTCTCCCCCAACAGTATCTGTCACGCGGCGGTTTTCACCATCGTGTGCGAAGGATACCTGGGGATCGAGCCGCACTGGGACCTGTGGCTCCACTTGTTCGAGGCGAGCCTGTTCCATGCGTCAGCCGGGCCCGGCAACCACAGGATAGTCAGGACGGGATGCTGCAGCATCGCCCTCAAGAGGGCGGACAGCTGGATCCCGGCGAAGCTCACGTCGAGCCACTCCGGATGGCACTCTGGGTGGTTCTACCTGAGGAACGACGACGGCCTTCTCCCCGCCTACACCGGGAGGACGATCGACTCGAGGCCCGACCACTAGAGGTACGACGTCGAGAGGAAGAATCAATCGCGCCTCGGCCATCTGCTCGGCGCGATCGCCCGTCTAAAAAAGGCGGGACTCACGGCGGCGATCGTCGCGTCGGCTTTCCACCAGCGGCGGGTCGTGTCGCTGATGGCTCGCCCGCTACGCCTCGACGAGATGCACCCGGGGGTCGATCTCACTGGGTGTCGCCTCATGGAGGACGAGCTACCCCCCGAGAGGGTGGTTCGTCGAGTACGCGCCTCATTCACCAGCGCGTTCGAGTTGGGGGGCGTCGCCAGCATCCCCATGATGCCCAACCAGGGGCATGTCCAGCCGGTACGACACCCTTTTTCTGTTAATGTCCTTTTTGCCTATCTTGTTCGCTTTCTTTGCTTGCCTCAGGGGGATGTCATCTTCCGGAAGTCGCTGCCACCAGTGAAGGAGGAGAGGGGCGACTCCCAGTCAAGACGCCTTCAGGCCGAGCAGGAGAAGAAGGATAAGGACAAGGCGAAGAAGGACAAGGGAAAGAGGGCCCAAGAGAAGCAGGAGCGTGAACAACGTCGGGCCCGGTAGAGGCGGGCCAACCTTTCCGAGGAGGAGTCGCCCTCGGAGGAGGATGATGAGGAGGAGGAGAGCAGCGACTGGGAGGCCGAGCCACAAGGAGGGCTCGAGGAGGAACAAGTGGTGCCCGAGCGGCAGAGGGCGGCCGCTGGAACCGGAGGAGGAGAGGGGTCAACGTCGAGGTCGGCCCCAACTAGCGAGATCGAGCCGCGGGGCGAGCGCCCCGTGGCTTCTCAAGGTGAAGTGCCGCGGCAGACGCGCGGGCGTTCGTCGCGATCCCCGTCGAGATGTCGGTCGAGCACGCCTCCGGCACCCACCCGATCGAGCATACGGGTGCCGGGCCCCTCGGCACAGGAGGAGGTCAGGAGGGGGATGACGGGAGTGTCGTCGGCCCCTGCCCAGGAGACGGCGCCGGGGGCGGCCTCGATCCCTGCCGCGGCCAGCGCTGGCGGGAGGAATGGCTCCCGGCGTGCCTCGCAGAAGCCCCCGAGTGGTTCGAAGTCCATTGGTCGGAACCCCATGACTCCGCTGGGGTAAGTTGCTTTCCTGCTGATCCCGAATGTTTTTCGTTGGTTATGACTCGTGCTTACCGTCGCGTATGGGCTTCTTTTTTAGGTCGAAGCGCTCGGCGGAGGGCGCGTCCCTCACCCCGGCCAAGAGGCTGAGGTCGGAGGCCGCGGTCGAGACGACCGTCGGGGCCAGTCCTGCTGCCTCGTCCCCTTCGACCCTCACCCCAGAGGCGGCGTGGGTGGCCAAGGCGCGGGAGGCGATGGGGCCAGGGCAGGCGCAGGCCGCCGCGGAGCTAGCTCGAGCGGGGGAAGAGACGGGTCGGCCCTCCGTGTTGGCGGGGTCCGCCGGGGTGGCGGTCGAGGCCATGCCCACCCACTCGTCGGAGGGAGGCGCGCCCGCAGCCTCGGAAGGCGCAGAGCCGGCGTCGACGACGGCCGTGACAGAGGGATCGAGCCCCAAGCCGCCGTGGAAGTGGAGGTGGTCGACTTGACCATTGCCGGCGAGGGAGAGACGCCGGAGCGCCCGGCGCCGAGGCGGTGGCCCGAGAGCCTCGCGTCACGGGAGGCGCGTCTACGACTCGAGCGCGGGGGCGCGGCTGCTGCCGCGTCGGAGGAACCATTGCCGGCGGAGGCCTTCGTCGAGGGGACTTCAGCGCCGGTTTCAGTGCCCGGGGAGGGCGAATGGGCCGAACAGCCTGAGGCGACGCCCACTGCTGAAGAGGTGGCCGAGATGGTGGCGGAGCTGGTGGACCTAGCGGAGATGGCCGCAGCGACGGCCCCTTCATCGGAACCGGAGGGGGCCGTTGTGGCGCTAAAGAGAAGCGCCGCGGCGGACGTGATAATGTCCGAGGCGTCAGCTCAGCCTCATCTCGAGGTTGGGCAATCGTCGTCTCGAGGTAATCCGTCCTCTAACTTAGTCGACCCGTAGTGAGCCTACGGCACTAGGTGCTGATCGTTTGCTTTCTTCACCGCGCAGGGTTGTTCTCCCGGCGGGGACTTCTCCCGCCTAGGGGCGATGGCTCAGAGGGGCCAGCGGCGGCCCTGCAAGGTGACCCCGAGGCCAGGAGAGCCTAGCTCGAGGGGCGGCTCCCTTCCCTACTCTGGCGGAGAGGGTGGTGCTCCACGGGGGTGGCCCCGAGATGCGTCAGGGTATCATGTGGGAGGTCCAGGGGAGGATCGACTGCCGCAGCGGGTTCTGGGGGCAGGAGCCCCTCAAGCTGGCCGACCCCCGAGACCCAGGGCGCACCTTCTTCAAGCTCGACGATCAGGCCGAGCTTGGGGAGTGGGAGCACCTGGAGGAGTTCCGGTGGTGCGCCTGTCGGCGAAGGTTGCTTCCACGGATTTGCTCCGGGGGATGGAGGTAAGTTTTGTCCTTTCCCTTTATATTTGCCTTGGTTATTTCGCTGCTTTTTTCTGATGACCTTCCTTTTTGTCCCTGATAGGCACTAAGGGCGAGGTCGTATGACAAGTTCCAATTCATCCTCCGGGCGCAGGAGCAGCTTCCTACCCTCCGTGCTTCGCCGGAGAAGGCAGAAGCCGAGGCCGCCCAGGCGAAAGCCGAGGCGGCAGCCGCGCGGGAGGTGGCCAAGGCCGCCCAGGGGAGGCCTCCCGGGCGCGGTCAAGGGCCGAGGCCGAGGTCGCCCGTGCGAAGGCCGAGGTGGCGGCTCCGCAGGAGGGAGCCCGGGCCGCCCAGGAGACGGCGCAGTCAAGGGTTGAGGCCGCCCTTAAGGCGGTTATCGAGGTCGGGCAGCAGCGGGATGCTGCCCAGGAGGCCCGGCGCAAGGCGGAGGAGGAGGCCGCCCAGCTGAGGGAGGAGCTGACCCTGGCGGCGGAGGGTATCCATGAGCTCCAGGGGGACGTCGACGGCGTCTCCTATGAACGCGACGCGCTAGGTGTCGCGGAGGAGAAGGCCCGAGCCTAGATCGCCACTCTGGGGGAGGTGGCGGCCAACCAGAAGAGGGCCCTCGATGGTGCTGGCAAGGCCATCGAGGACCTCCAGGCTAAAATCGGCGACCAAGCTGCGGAGCTTGTCGACGTTCAGGATCAACTTGAGAGGACCGAGCAGGGCTACGTCACCCTGGAGGCTCATGCCAAAGGTGAGTTTTTTGGAAGTGCTTTTGAGCTTGCCTGGTCTTAACCCTTCCCGTACTTTTTGGTTTTGACTGAGTCCTGTGCCCGTTCTGGCAGAGCTCGCAGCGGAAAAGGCTCGAGCCCACGAGGACCTGACCAGTCTCCAGGGCCTCCTCGGGGCGGAGGCGGGCCTGAGCGAGAGGCTCGAGGGCGCCATCTCCTCCTTCTGTGACGACCTAGGGGTCGAGCTGGAGCCGGCGGTCGAGGGCGACGCGTGAGGAGACTCCCTCCTGCGCCGCTTCTACTCCATGACGCAAGAGGTGACGGAGCAAGTCCGTGCTGCTCTGCATGTGGGCGTGAAGCGGGCGCTCGCGGTCGTCCGCTCAGGCTACATCTACGACCTCAGCGTCGTTGCCAGCGGCTTCGTCACCGACCCGAGGCTGACTAACGAAGAGAACATGGCGAGATGCCATGAGCTGATCGAGGCCGTAGAGGTGCCCGGAGGCGAGCTGGCAAAGCTCTTCGAGCCTGAAGTGCTCCCTTCGGTGAATGGCGATGGAGCCGATTAGTCGAGGCCTGTGAGCCAAATCTGGGCAAGAAGGTCCATGTAATAGTTTAGCTTTTGTAATGATACAATGTCGAGCCCCTAGGGGCTTCTTAATTTTAATGTGTTTTGTTCGAGATGCGTCTGGTTATTTTTATTTCTTGAGCTGTCTCTGTTTCTCTTTGCCTGAGTCGTTGCTTGTGGACTAAGTATTCGACACACACTCGTATCCCTGGAGGGGGGAGCGAGTGGGGATACCATAGCCCTGAGGTGTAGGAGAGTCCCTGGCTCGGCGGCCCTTGACCCTTCGGGAGTTCGAGGCGTTTTCTACTTAGCCGTGAAGCGTGATCGGGGCAAAGGTGGAAAGAGAGGTGCTGAGTTTCGAAAAAACGTTCGAGTTTTTAGAGGACTTAGGAGGGGGTCCCCCCCCCCTGTCAGCCCCCGAGGGAGGCTTGACTTTGCCGGAGCAGAGTCGAGGCTACCTTAGAGTTACGAACGAATGTGAAATGTGTTTTGAGAACATTTTGTTCATTCATAATGCGATAAGTGTACATAATGCGGAAAATGTACGAGGCCTCGAGGCCTAAGGTAGAAGCGACGTAACTGTTCGATGTTCCATGCGTTGGTGAGGATCTCGCCCTTGTCGTTCTTCAGCTTGTAAGTGCCCGGCTTCAGCACCTCCGCCACGATGAAGGGTCCCTCCCAAGGTGGCGTCAGCTTGTGACGTCCCTTGTTGCTTTGTCGGCGGCGCAGCACGAGGTCGCCGACGTCGAGGTCCCTTTTGCGTATGTTTTTGTCGTGGTAGCACCACAATGTTTGCTAGTACTTTGCTGACTTGAAGAGGGCCACGTCTCGGGCTTCCTCGAGCTGGTCGAGGGAGTCCTCCCGGGCTGCTATGTTGGCCTGCTCGCTGTAGGCCTTTAGTCGAGGGGACCTGTACTCGAGGTCAGTAGGGAGGACGGCCTTGGACCCATAGATCAAGAAGAACGGGGAGAACCTCGTGGCTCAACTTGGCGTCGTTCGGAGACTCCATAGGACAGCGGGCAGCTCATCGACCCATCTCTTGCCGTGTTTGTTTAGCCGATCGAAGATCCTTGGCTTGAGGCCCTGCAAAACCATACCATTGGCGCGCTCGACCTGGCCGTTAGTTCGAGGGTGGGCGACTACAGACCAATTCACCCTGATGTGGTGGTGGTCACAGAAGTCCAGGAACTTTTGGCCGGTGAACTGGGTCCCGTTGTCGGTGATGATGACGTTGGGGACCCCGAAGCGGTGGATGATGTCGGTGAAGAATAGCACGGCTTGTCGAGACTGAATGTTGGTGATGGGTCGAGCCTCGATCCATTTTGAGAACTTGTCTACAGCCACGAGGAGGTGGGTGTGGCCACCTTTGGTTCTCTTCAGGGGGCCAACCTGTCGAGCCCCCATACTGCAAATGGCCAAGTTATGGGTATCATCTGAAGAGCTTGGGCGGGTAGGTGGGTCTGCCTGGCGTAGAATTGGCATCCCTTGCAAGATCGAACAAGTTTGGTAGCGTCGGTGACGGCTGTTGGCCAGTAGAAGCCTTGTCGAAAGGCGCTTCCTACCAGCGTTCTTGGCGCCGCGTGGTGGCCGCAAGCCCCCGAGTGTAGGTCCTTCAGCAGTGCCCTCCCGTCCTCGAGGGTGAGGCAGCGTTGAAGTACACCAGTAGGGCTGCGTCGATACAGCTCGCGGCCATCCCCATACAAGACGTAGGTTTTGGCACGCTGGGCTATGCGGCGGGCTTCGGTGCGGTCCTCAAGGAGCTCACCCCATATCAGATACTCGAGGTAGGGTGCGCGCCAGTCCGTCGAGGGCGTCGGTGTTGCGGCCGTTCCGTCGATCTCCATGACTTCTTCCCCATTCAAGGGGGGATCGGTCGAGGGGGGTGGGTCGACCCCTTGCTCGAGGGCAGGAGCCCCCGAGCCTAGGTCGACGGACGGCTTGTGAAGGTCCCTTGAGAAGACGTCGGGAGGGACTGTACCTCTAGTGGACGCGATTTTGGCCAGCTCGTCAGCAGCTTCGTTGTACCAGCGGGTGGTGTGGTTGAGCTCGAGGCCGTAGAATTTGTCCTCGAGCTTTCGGACCTCCTTGCAGTAGGCTTCCATCTTGGGGTCGTGGCATCTCGAATCCTTCATCACTTGGTCGATTGCCAACTGCGAGTCCCCCCGAACGTCGAGGCGTCGGACCCCGAGCTTGATGGCGATGCGTAGACCGTTGACGAGGGCCTCGTACTCGGCTACATTGTTGGAGGCGGGGAAGTGGAGACGGATGACATAGCGCATGTGGATCCCGGAGGGTGATATGAAGAGCAATCCGGTGCCTGCCCCCCCGTCTTCATCAACGATCCGTCGAAGTACATGGTCCAGAGCTCGGTCTGAACTTGCGCCGGGGGTAGTTGGGTGTCGGTCCATTCTACAACGAAATCTGCCACTACCTGAGACTTGATGGCCTTCCGAGGGGCGTAGGAGAGAGTTTCCCCCATGAGCTCGACCGACCACTTGGCGATTCTTCCAGTCGCCTCCCGGATCTGGATTATCTCCCCGAAGGGGAAAGATGAGACCACAGTAACCGGGTGGCCCAGGAAATAGTGCTGGAGCTTACGCCGAGTGAGGACGATGGCATACAACAGCTTCTGGATGTGGGGTAACTCATCTTAGTCTCAAAGAGCACCTCGCTCACGAAGTAGACAGGCATTTGAACCGGTAGGGCATGTCCTTCTTCCGCCCTCTCGACCACTACGGCAGCGCTGACTACCTGGGTAGTTGCTGCGACATAGAGCAAGAGGGGCTCGGCTGGGCCCGGAGGCACTAAGATAGGTGGCGAGGTGAGCAAGGCTTTGAGCTTGGAAAGCGATTCCTCAGCCTCGACGGTCCACGTGAAGTGTTCGGTCTTCTTTAGGAGGTGGTAAAGGGGTAGTGCCTTCTCTCCGAGCCGTGAGATGAACCGGCTGAGGGCGGCGAGGCACCCCGTGACCCTTTGCACGCCTTTAAGGTCGCTGATCGGGCCCATCCTCGTGATTGCGGTTACCTTCTCAGGGTTGGCCTCAATCCCGCGTTGGGAAACTATGTACCCTAGGAGCATGCCTCGAGGGACCTCGAAGACACACTTCTCAGGGTTTAGTTTTATGTGATTTGCCCTGAGGCACCCAAACGCGATCTCAAGGTCCCTGACCAGGTTTCCGACTATTTTGGATTTGACCACGATGTCGTCGACGTAGGCCTCGACGGTCGGCCCTATGTGTTTCCCAAAGACGTGGAGCATGCATCACTGATACGTAGCCCCGGCGTTTCGCAAACCGAAGGGCATAGTGAGGTAGCAAAACATGCCAAACGGGGTGATGAAGGAAGTCGCGAGCTGATCGGACTCCTTCATATTTATTTGGTGATAGCCAGAATACGCATCAAGGAAACAGAGAATTTCGCATCCCGCAGTGGAATCTATTATTTGATCGATACGTGGTAATGGAAAAGGAACCTTGGGACATGCTTTATTTAAACTAGTTTAGTCTACACACATCCTATCCTTTCCGTTCTTTTTCTTGACAAGTACGGGGTTTGCTAACCACTCGGGGTGATGTACCTCCTTGATGAACCCGGCCTTCAAAAGCCTGTCGACCTCCTCCCCGATGATTCTGCGCCTTTCCTCGTCGAAGCGGCGCAGCCGTTGCTTCACCGGTTTGGATCCGGCTCGGATGTCCAAGGATTGCTCGGCGACCTCCCTCGGAATGCCCGGAATATCCGAGGGACTCCATGCAAACACGTCAGCATTCGCACGGAGAAAGTCGACGAGCACGGCTTCCTATTTAGGCTCAAGGGTGGCACTGATCGTCAGCGCCTTCCCATCCGTGTGGCCGGGGTCGAGCGGGACGGTCTTGGTGTCCTCCGCAGGCTTGAAGTTGCCGGCGTGTCGCTTGGGGTCGGGGATCTCCTTGGTGAGGTCGTCGAAGGCCGCGAGGACGGCCGAGTCCTCGACGGCTTCGGCGTTTTCCACGCACTCGACGTCGCAGTCGTATGCGTGCTCGTAGGAGGTGCCGACGGTGATGATCCCCGTGGGCCCTGGCATCTTCAGCTTGAGGTAGGCGTAGTTCGGGATCGCCATGAACTTGGCGTACCCTGGTAGACCGATGATGGCGTGGTAGATGCCACGGAACGCGACCACCTCGAAGGTCAGTTCCTCCTTTCGGAAGTTCGAGGGGGTACCGAAGCAGACGGGTAGCTTGACGCGGCCGATCGGGAGTGCCTTCTTCCCTGGAATGACCCCGTGGAATCCTCCCGCGCTGGGCAGGAGCGCGGTCCTCGGGATCCCCAGGAGGTCGAGGGTCGCGACGTAGATGATGTTGAGGTTGCTTCCCCCATCCGTGAGTACCTTGGTGAGGCGGGTGTTGAGTATGATTGGGTCGACGATGAGCGGGTAGACCCCTGCGTTGGGGATGTGCTCGGGGTGGTCGTCCTGGTCGAAGGTGATCGGCGTGTGGGACCAGTCGAGGTATCGAGGAGCCTGGGCTCGAACGGAGAAGACCTCTCGACGCTCCTTCTTGCGCTAACGCGTACTGAGTCGAGTCGAGGGTCACCCGTAGATCATGTAGCAATCGTGAACCTCTGGGAAGCCCCCGTTCTTGCCGTCGTCCCCGTCGTGCGGATCCCCCTTCTTGTCGTCTTTCTTGAAGCCAAGAGAGTTGAAGTGCTTCTTGAGCATGCGACAGTCCTCGAGACTGTGGTTGGTTGGTCCCGTGTGATAGGGGCAAGGCTCTTTCAGCATCTTGTCGAAGACGCACCCGTCGAGAGGGGGCCCTCGAGGCTTCTTCTTGTCTACCGCAGCGACAAGATCATCGGGCTCGACGTCACGTCGTCCCGGCTGGTTCTTCTTCTTCTTGTTGTTGTTGTTGTCGTTGTTGTTCCTCTTGGGCCCGTTGTTCGAGCCCCCGGGCTCGTCCGCCTTGGCCTTTCCCTTGTCTGGGGATGTATAGAAGAACGCACCAAAAACTTCCTCGCCGACTGCGTAGTTGGCGACGATGTCCATGAGCTCGTTGGCGGTCTTGGGGGTGTTCCGTCCCAGCTCCCACACCAACTCTTTGCAGGTTGTTCCGGCGATGAACGCAGTGATGACGTCGTGGTCGGAGATGTGGGTTAGCGCGGTACGTTGCCTCGAAAACCGACGGGTGAAGGCGCGGAGGGTATCCCCTGGCCTCTGCTTGCAGCTGCAGAGATCCCAGGAGTTCCCTGGCCGCTCGTAGGTGCCTTTGAAGTTCCCCTCGAAGATCCTGACCAGGTCGGGCCAGTCTTGGATCAAGTCCGGGGGGAGCTCCTCGAGCCATCTTCGAGCGGTATCGGAGAGGAAGAGCGGGAGTTGCCGAATGATGACGTGGTTGTTGTCGGCTCCTCCCAGCTGACATGCTAGCCTGAAATCCACAAGCCAGAGCTCTGGCTTGGTTTCGCCGTTGTACTTGACCAGGCTGGTGGGTGGACGGAAGCGGACGGGCAAGGCGGTTCGTCGGATGGTCCTGCCGAAGACTCGTGGCCCCGGTGGCTCCGAAGATCGACGTCGATCTTCGTCACTGTCGTAGCGCCCACCTCGGTGGGCACTGTAACCTCGAGCCTCAGCATCGCCGTGCCGGCGTCGATTGTTCTCCCACGGTGGTCGATCGTCGACAATGCGGTCTCGAACTAGTCCTTGCTTTACTCTGCCTTGCGGCGCTTTGTCTTGGTGGACGGATACCTCTCGATTTTGTCGAGGGGGTACATCCTGATGCTCGGAGGTAGCTCCTCTGCGCCTCGAGGCCGAGCTCTCCGCCTGCTGCACGGCCACGGTTTGGAGAAGCCCCTGGATTTCGTCCCTGATGCGTCGCGCTTGGGGTGTCGATGGCGCCGGCTTGTCGTGAAGCAGCATTGCGGCTGCTACGACATTTTGGCTGGCACGGTTGTAGACGTGGCGCTCGTTTGCCCCCTCGTCGACGATCTGTTGATGGACTCCCCGGGCCCGCTCACGAGCTCCTCCACCCTGTGGGCGCCCACGATCTCGCTCGAGGGCGTGCTCGAGCTTTGCGAGCAGCTCTCGGACTTGCGCGATCTGGACGTCCTGAGTTGGATCGGCTTGGTCAGGACTCGGGGGGTCGGTGTTTCGTGCTGGTGTAGCGTTGCCCCCTCCTCCTTCATCCGTGGCCGCGACGTCATTGGCGTCGTCCTGGGAGTCAACCTGGCCGTCGAGGTGGAAACATTCCCGGGTGGGATCGTAATCCTCGTCGGGGGAGTCCGAGTCGGGGTGGTCATGGTAGAAGTTGGGGAAAGATCCCCTGCGCTCGTCCTCCAGCAGTCGCCGTAACGTGCCCCAGGTGTGACAACCCGGGATCGGGGCTCGTCGTGGCTCCGGGCGCTCGTCCGGCGGAGAGGTGGTGACGAGGTTGATCATCGAACGTAGCAGGCTCCCTGGAGACCCGCAACGTGTCTGCATCTGCGAGCCTAAAAAAGCAGAACAGAGTCTGGCACTGTTGTACAGCCCGTATGGGAACAGGTTATGCGGCGACGGCGCGGCCGAGTGTGTCGGAGAAGCCACAGGGACCCTCCTGGATGACGGTATGGCAGAGCCAAAGTCAGGCTCAGCGAGGTACCCGCCCCCGACCCGCAAGCATGAGTCAAACAGGCTCCCGAAGGGAGGAACTGTGTCGCCAGCTGAGGCCGAGGGACGGCATCCGGTGTTTCAGGATCCGCGCGGTGAAGAGTGCGGCGGTGTCGTTCGCGCCCCCTCCTGGTCGCAGGCAAAAGGCGCGAGTGGTGGGACCGTCGCCTGGTCCTCCTTGGCCCCGGCGTACCGGAGCTGCTGCTGTCCATGTCACTAGTTGAGAGTAGAACCATGTCGTGGTAGTGGCCCGTGGACATGAACTCTAGACTCCCGAACCAGACGGTGGTAGCGAATGGAAGTGATGGTGTCGTGAAATCCATCTGAGAGAGTAGTTCGGAGTTGATCGGCACGCAAACCCCCCTAGCTGGCGCGCCAACTATTGGTGTTATGACGCAGGGGGTCAAGACCACCGGCTAGTAAATTTGTATATTGCGTGCTCCCTCTCCCAGACGTGATGCAAGAAGAACACAAGATTTATCTTGGTTCGGGCACAGAAGGCCCTACGTCCAGCGGGGTAGGATGGATTGTATTATCTTGCACCGAAGTGCTCGTACAGGGGGTACAAGCTGGTTTACACGGGGGTGCTCAGGATGAGCTAAGGCCTAGGGCTAGCGGGGCTATCCTAGGAGGTCGGTTGACTGCTTGAGAGGTCGATCAAGCAATCGGATGTGTGGTGTGCGAGGGTCAGAGCTGATGTCTAAATGCGAATACCCGTGTGTGTGATTGTGCGAAAAATCGCCCCTTCTTCTATCCCAGCGTCCCCTTTTATAGACCAAGGGGAGGCCTGAGAGTACAAAGTTCTAAACTGTTGTAGCATGGGAGGCCTGTCCGTGGCGCCATGCCGATGAAGGGACGTCGATCACTGTGGCGACGTGGCGTTCCCGTCCTTCCGGTGCTCCGGGGCATGGTGATGGTGGACTGGACGTTGCTGAAGCGGGACGGGGCGGACGGGACGTGTCCCATACCGGAGTGGTTGGAGGCAGGGGTTGAGCCCCCTGGTCGAGGGGGGGGTCGAGACCAGCGTGGCCTTGTCGTATCCCTGAAGACACAGTCGAGGGTTGTCCTGTTCATGGCTCGAGGGGTGCCTCTGGAGTCCGTACTTGCGACGTGGTTACAGCGGCAGCACAGTTGACGGAGATCCAGGGCATGGGCGGTGAGTTGGTGGATTTGACCGTGGTAGTGGGCGCCCATGGCGTCGGGCGGGAGTAGGTAGGCGCATTGGATCCCCTTTAACCCAGACCGGGAGCAGGTGAGCTGATCGAGCTTCCCGTCCGGGGGTCGTTCGTTCGACCCCCGGTCTGTCATTTGAGGTCGAGGCGAAGGCGGAGGGGTCGTTTGTTCGACCCCCCCGGTCCGTCATTCGGGGTCGAGGCGGAGGCGGAGGGGTCGTTCGTTCGACCCCCGGTCCGTCATTCAGGGTCGAGGCGGAGGCGGAGGGGTCGTTCGTTCGACCCCTGGTCCGTCTGTCTTTCCAGAAATGGGCCGGCCCACGACTGGTTGCTGGTGCTGGTGCGGGGGGCCTTCGTGTGATGGGCCCTTCTTTGTGGACTTGAGCAGCTGATCGGGTCCTGTCTTAAAAATGGTTGCTATGTTGAGCGTCAGTTTATCGAAGGGTTTAGGGTACCCCTTACCTTTGTACCCGACATATATGTCTTAGCAGGCTGGGAAGGATCAGCGTCAGATTCACGTGTGCTACGCGATGCAATGTCACGAGATGATGCATTCTCTGTACCAAATGGTAAATACCTACATCCTAACACTAGAATATAGTTGTCACTATGGGAACTGAAATCTAATGATGTTTGATTTTTAAACAATAGCTAGGGAAGTATTATCTAGTAGATGTCAGGTATACAAATGGGCCAGGTTTTCTTGCTCCATATCGATCCACTCGATATCATTTGAAAGAGTGGGTTGCTCAAGGGCATAACCCATCCAATGCCAAAGAACTATTCAATTTGCACCATTCATCAGCTAGAAATGTCATAGAGAGGAGATTTGGGTTGTTGAAGATGAGGTGGGCGATCCTAAGAAGTAACTCATACTTTGACTTAAAAAACCAGGTAATCCAAATTAGCATCAAACTCATTAGTTAAACAACTCATAATTGTTCTATTAAGCAACTCATCTGTACTACATATGTGCAGATTAGGATAATCAATGCTTGCTGCATATTGCATAACTTTTTGAGTGATAAAGACAACGAGACATGGATGACCTTCTTATGCAACAAGTTGATCAAGTGATATCCCTTCAACCCACTGATGTTCATGGCGAAATGAGTTCAATTACATAAGTACAATCATCAAATATCTGGAATAACTTTAGAGACATAAAAGCTAACGAAATGTTTGTGGATTACCAAGCGAGACATGGTCAACATGCTTAATTAAATGTATGATAAGACTTTCTGTTCTACCTTATTGGTTTATTTCAGTATAGAGCTTACAATTTTGTTTTATAATTATTATTTGTTCTCACATGTTGCATATTACTTCCTAATACAATTCCAATTGTTTGGATGCAGGATATGGAGAAAGACAAAAAGTCTGGCAGGGGTTATGTTTCTTGGAATGATGATATGGATAAGGTGTTATTGGACACGTTCGTGGAGTACTATAACAAGGGGGATAAATCTCAAAATGGATGGAAGCCTCATGTTTACACTACAGCCATAAAAACATCTGTGGGAAGTGTCGAAAGGAAGTCATCAAAGATAATATCCCGTCAAGAAGCAAGACGTTTGATAAACATCACTCTATCATCAATGGTATGCTTGGCACTAGTGGATTTGGTTGGGATTCAATCAAAAACAAGATTTCTGTTGATGGTGATGTTGTTTGGCAAGAATATGTTGAGGTTAGCCTACTGCTTTCATTGGTATTACTGCTCAGAACTATAGTCTTTGTTTGATCTGGTGCCTCTTGGCAATGCATGGCTTTCTGCTAGTGGTAGTTCTTATTAGTAGTTCATCTTGTTCTTACACACCAGTTGATTGATACTAATATAATAACAATTCTGAAAACAAAAAGGAAATATTTTAATTCCTCATAGTCTGTAAAGATGTTGTTGTAGTAAAAGTGTCAATTATTTTTAATTCCTCATATTTTCTGGTTTCATGGATTGTGCATGTATAGTAGTGAGTTGTGGTAGTACTGGCTGATGAGCTGCACCTTTCTTCGATTAATCACTACTAGTTCTCCACTGTTGGTTAAGGACCCATCTCAGAACTGCTATCATTGATGGTATGTTAGGCTGTACTGAACTGATATCATTGATGGTATGCTAGGCTATACTAAACTGATATCATTGATGGTATGCTAGGTTGTACTGAACTGATATCATCTGGTTCTGGTGCCTCTTGGTAATGCATGACTTTCTTATTAGTAGTTACTGAAAATATGTACATGTTGCTGCTAGTTGCTACATCCTTGGCTTATTTCTGAAATATGTACATGCTGCTGCTAGTTGCTACATCCTTGGCTTATTTCTGAAATATGTACATGCTGCTGCTAGTTGCTACATCCTTGGCTTATTTCTGAAATATGTACATCCTGCTGCTAGTTGCTACATCCTTGGCTTATCTCTGTCGCCTTATTTCTGAACTTGGTACTGTTGACACCGTTTTTTGTACATGTCAATATGAACCGGGTGCGCTGATCGGTAGAAGGATAGTTTCTTTCTTTTATCGGCATCAGAGTACCGCTAGTCAGGTTGCCAATAGAAGCAGAAGGATTGAAGAAACGTTAAAGGTAAAAGAAGGATATTTGCCGATCGGAAGGTGCTGCCGATGGAGACAGGGAGATATTGCAGATCGGAAATATTGCCGATGGATGCAGGATGATGTGGCTGACGTCAGCAGAAAGCTACCGATGGCAATAGAAGAAGGTTACAGATTGAAGGAATCTGCCGATGGAAGGTTTCATCGTAAGGAAGATGGATAAGTAAACTGGTGGTTTTTATGCCAGTATTATTATTATAGCTTGAGTCCGACTCTTGCACGAGTCGTTTTATTTCCTTAAAAATAGGAGTTTTGTTTAGGTATGAGTCGTGTCTGTTTACAACTCCTTTTACCGGAGTATAAATATGTACCCAGGGGCGGTGTAATAATTATTCAATACAATCAAACAAATCTATTATTTTCATCTACTTTTCTAGCATCTACTTTTTTCGCATTAGTTCTAGTTTATCTACGAGTTCTTACGATCTCGGCGGGCTGCATCTACAAGATCTTCGTCTACTTCGCGAGTTCCGCTTTTTGAGCAATCTGAGCCTTGACGTCCGGGCGCATCGCCATCGTCTCGTTCATCATTGTTCTAGTTATCGTCCTTGTCGATTAACTGGTCAAATCGACTGGCACATATTGGATATCGAATTCGGGTATAAGCCCGAGGTGTTCGCAGATCCGACGCTTTTTGTGTCAACACCTCTTTTGACACACCCGGTGGGACCCTAGATTCATCTTTTGATCACGATTATGGGTGGTTCTACTGATATTGATCTGAAGAACGTCATTGAGGTCTCTGAAGCAGACCTAAAAGACGATCAAAAGCAGACTATGGAACAGGCTATGGAGGAGTATAAGCAGTTGTATCTGAAATCCTTCAGCCTAAGCAGGAGCGGCGAAGCTATCCAGAAGCACGATCCGTCGTTGCCATGGCAGGTCACTTTCGATGCCAATCCTGGTAAACTACAAGAGATGGTTAATTCTGCATTGAATCAGGCATTAATTAGCCACTCTACGGTGTTGTCCAATATTGTGTACAATGTTGTTATGCAATCTTTCAAAGAAGGGCAGGCACCCCATTATGTTGGTCCAGCGTATCATCAACTTGGATCGGCATCTACTACGACTCCATCGACGGCCCTAGCGGCATCTACCCAACCTGCAAAGTCATCTGCCGGTGAAGTTACTCCACCAAGGTCAAGCCCTGTAAGCATTATTCAATTGAATACAGATTCAGTAGCATCGGGGGTGTCAGGACCTGTGATTCAGAGCCAACCAACTCCTGCTAGCTGGTTGAGAGTCTCCCATGTGGTTTGGTTTTGAGTAATTTATGAAACCTACTTAAGTACTAACCTTGAATCTCTAAGTGTGAATCATGAGATAGGTTGGCACATGCCATGTGATGGAGCAAGGTGGATCATGTGAGGATGGCACAAGCTCTAGCATGGTGATGGAAAGGAAAATGGTGTGAAGGCAAAGGTGATTGCTAGGAACCATTTTCGGTTTGGTGATCAAGACATCATAGAGGATGTGATCACATTTAGGATAGATAGCCGTACTATCAAGGAGGGAGCTCTTAAATATGATTATGGTTATCATGTGCAACTAGGTTCATATGCATTGCATTAAAATCAATTGAACCAAGTGAAACACCAACTTAATCCAAGATAATTGTGAACTAAAAGCTAACACACGTGCACAAGTGTTGGGATCACTTAGTGTTGGCTCTTGGAAGCTTGGAAGAAGTTGGAGAAGTGTTTGAGCAGCTGGAAGCAGTCCGGACGCAGGGTCCGGACGCAAGAGTTCTGGCCGACCAGACCATCGGAGATGGGCCCGGAGGCAAACCCTTGCTGGATGGCTGGAGGAGCAGTCCAGACGCAGTTTGCTATCCGGACGTAGAGCTCCGGACGCGCATTCGGAGCCTGGCGGTCTCTGTAACTCTCTATGGAAGAGGGTCCGAACACAGTATGATGGTCCGGACCAAGGACCAGACTTGGGTCCGGAGGTGCTGAGGAGCTCAAGCGAGCTCTCGGGTGCGCTCGGGCGCCCGAGAAAATATTTCCGGACGCTCAGAGCAGTGACTCCGGACCCTGTGAACAGGTGCGTCTAGAGCCACATGGCGAGCAGCAGTAAGCGCGGGAAGTTGGCCGTTTGAATCAGCAGGGGCACCGGACGCAAGTGAGATGGTCCGGAAGACACCTCGGGTGCGTTCCGACCCTGCAACTGGAGCCTGAACAGAGCCGTTGTCTCTATGCTGGTGGTGGGTCCGGACGTTGTTGATGGTCCGGACCCCCAGTGAAAAGTGCGTCCGGAGGTTGCGCAGAAGCCCTGTTTTGAGGGCAAAACGGCTAGTGTTTGAGTGTTGGCTATATAAGGGTGTATGACCGGCCAAGGGGGCACTCCTTGCACATTCTATTCACTCATACACTTGTGCTTGCTTGTGAGAAGCTCCATCACTCATCCTCTAAACATATTTGACATATTCTAGAGAGATAGAGTGAATCCAAGTGCATTGCTTTGTTGATTGCATACTAGTGGCACTTGGTGATCGTCGTCATCGCGGAGCTCTTGTTATTCTTGGAGGTTGCCACCTCCTAGATGGCTTGGTGCGACGAGGATCGTTGAGCGGAGGAAGGTGATTGTCTCCAGCTCCGATCGGTGGATTGTGAGGGGTTCTTGAACCTACCCCGCGGGTGATTCGCGAAAGGTATCTCTAGTGGAATCCGCGTAGCTTGTGGATCCCCATCTTGTGTTGGTTGTGTGGCACCCTTGAACGGTTTTGGCTTTGATTGCCAATTAGCGTGTGAACCTCCAAGTGGGTGTATCGCTACAACGGGGACTAGCTTGTTGGCAAAAAAGTGAACCTCGGAGAAAAATCATTGTGTTAACTTGTCTCTCCGTGGTTTTCATCTTGTGATTGATTGGTTATCTATTGGACTATCTCTTCACGTTGGTATAACCATTCTATCTCTAGCTTTGCATTACATTCTTACATTCTTGCAAAGTAGAGCCTCTAGCTTAGCTTGTGTAGCTTAGCTTAGCAACTCTAGTTGATTAGCTCTTGTGTGTGACATAGGATATATCTTGCTAGCTACTAGACTTGGTAGGTGGCTTGCTTAACCATAGAGCTAGAGCAAACTTGCTTTTCGTCGTGTTTTATTCTAACAAGTTTGCTAAGTGTTGTTGTAGAAAATTTAATTAGGCTATTCACCCCCCCTCTAGCCATTACAAGACCTTTCAAGTGGTATCAGAGCTAGTACACTGTACTTAAAGGCTTAACATCCCACGGTGTTAAGATGACTCATATCAACAACACCAAGAGGGCACCTAAGTTCGATGGCACCAATTATAGCTATTGGAAGGCCATGATGACCATCTATATCAAATCAATCAACCGGAAGATATGGTTGGTGGTCGACAAGAAGTTTGAGGTGGTGAATGAAGAGGCCCCCACCACGGTCGAAGAGGAGAAGCTCCAAAACAATGATATTGCCTTGAGTGCAATACATGAGGCAATCTCCAAGGAAGTCTTTGAGCAAATCAAAAACTTGGAGAGTGCTCATGAGGCTTGGAAGAAGCTAGAAGAGTCATATGAAGGGACTCAATCCATGAAGGGAGCAAAGGCCTATATCTTGAAGGAAAGATTTGCTAGCTTCAAGATGAAGGAAGATGAGAATGTGCCCGAGATGTTCAATAGGCTTGAGGTTCTTGTCAATGACCTTAAGTCACTTGGAGAGAAGGTGGAGAACAAGGACTTCTCCTTCAAGTTCCTAAGAAGTCTTCCTCCAAGATTTGAGATGCTAGTCACTCTATTGGTGAGAAGTGGATTGGATACAACCACACCAAACCAAATCCTTGGTGAGGTGATGACTGATGACACCTTTAGAGAAGACAAGGACAAGATTAGAGAGAACAAGGAAAAGAAGGATGACAATAAAGATGAAAAGAAGAAGAGTGTAGCATTCAAAGCCACATCATCATCAAAGGGTAAAGCAAAGTGTGATGAATCAAGCAATGATGAATGCTCAAGCAATGATGATAGTGAAGATGAAGAATAAATGGCCCTCTTTGTCAAGAAATTTGGCAAGTTCATGAAGAAGAAGGGCTATAGAGCTAGAAGGAAGAAGAACTCCTTAAAGAGCAAGAACAATGACAAGAGGTGTTTCAAGTGCAATAGCAAGGATCACTTCATTTCGGATTGCCCACATCATAGTGATGATGAAGATGAGAAGAAGGGCAAGAAGAAAGAAAAGAAAGAGAGCAAGATGTTTCTCAAGAAGAGCAAGAAGGGAGGATCATATGTTGTCACTTGGGATAGTGATTCAAGTGAAGATGATGACTCAAGTGATGATGAGAAGAGATCAAGCAAGAAGAAGGCTCTTGCAAGCATTGCTATGAAGAACAAGATCTCTCTCTTTGACTCTCCATCAACATGCTTCATGGCTAGGCCAACTAAGGTACAATCCGATGATGAGAGTGACTCTAGTGATGATGATGATGATGATGATGAACTCACTAAAGATGAACTAATTGCAATGTTGGAAGATGCTAAGACTCACTTTGAACTCACAAGGAAGGAGTGCAAAGCATTGCAAAAGGAGAATCATTCTCTTAAGCAAGAGAATCTTTCTCTCAAGCAGTCGTTTGATGTGCTCAACCTTACTCATGAGAGGCAAACAGATGCCCATGAGAAGATTGGCAAAGCTCACTCTAAGCTTGAAAAGGCTCATTCACTTCTTGTTGATCAAAGTGAGAAAGAGCATGTCTCAACATGTAACATGGGTGTAACTTGTGATATAATTGATGAATCATTCTATCAACCCATCATCATCACCCCAACTAACCCTTCTAGTAGCACTTCTAACTCTATCTCTTCTACTAGTGATGTTGTCACTTGTGATACCTCACTAACGGTTGAGAATGAGAACCTTAAGAAGGAGGTTGGTAAGCTCACTCTAGCATTAGGCAATGCCTATGGTGGAGATGCCCGCTTGCTTAAGTGCTTGGGTAGTCAAAGGTTTTCCCTTTGCAAAGAGGGACTTGGCTATACCCCAAGAAAGGCAAGGCGGCCTTTGCAACTCCAAAGCCTCGCTTTGTGAAGAGCAATGGTCGGTTTTGCACTGGTTGCAAGCAAGTAGGGCATGAAGAGCAATATTGAAAACTAAACCAAAGCAAGATAAAATTTACACATACATCTATTCGCTTTGATTCTAGTTATATGCTTACTAAGGGCAAGAAAGGTGTGATTGCTAAGTACATGGGTACACCTAATGAGAGCTCAAAGAAGAAAGCTATTTGGGTACCTAAGTCCTTAGTCACTAACTTTGGAGGACCCAAGCAAGTATGGGTACCTAAGTTGAACTAAATTGTTTTGTAGGTCAATTATGAAGTCGGAGGGAGGCATTGGGTGCTTGATAGTGGGTGCACTCAACATATGACCGGAGATTCAAGAATGTTCAACTCTATCAAGCCAAATGCTTGTAATGGGATTGAATCTATCACATTTGGTGATAATGGCAAAGGCAAAGTCAAAGGGCTTGGTAAGATTGCTATATCCAATGACATGAGCATATAAAATGTGTTGCTAGTAGAGAGCTTGAACTTCAACTTGCTATCCATAGCTCAACTTTGTGATCTTGGATTTAAATGCATCTTTGGATTTGATGATGTAGAGATCATAAGTGTAGATGGCTCTAACTTGATATTCAAAGGATTTAGATATGAGAATCTATACCTAGTTGATTTCAATGCCAAAGAAACTCAATTGTCAACTTGCTTGCTATCCAAATCTAGCATGGGTTGGTTATGGCATAGAAGGCTTAGTCATGTTGGAATGAAACAATTGAACAAACTAGTCAAGCATTATCTAGTTAGAGGCTTGAAAGATGTGGTCTTTGAGAAAGATAAGCTATGTAGCTCTTGTCAAGCCGGCAAACAAGTTGGAAATACTCACCCTAGTAAGAGCATGATGAGTACTTGCAAACCATTTGAGCTCTTGCACATGGACTTGTTTGGACCAACCGCCTACACTAGCATTGGTGGTAACAAGTATGGCTTTGTGATAGTTGATGATTTCACTAGATAGACATGGGTATTCTTCTTGAGTGACAAGAGTGAAACATTTGATACATTCAAAGTCTTTGTCAAGAGATGCCAAAATGAATTTGAAACAACTATCAAGAGAGTAAAAAGTGACAATGGTAGTGAGTTTAAGAATAAAAGAGTTGATGAGCTTTGTGATGAATATGGAATCAAACATCAATTCTCGGCCAAGTATACACCTCAATCAAATGGGCTTGTTGAGAGGAAGAATAGGACACTCATTGATATGGCAAGATCTATGCTTACTGAATACAATGTGAGTGATTCTTTTTGGGCCGAAGCTATCAACACGGCTTGCTATTATAGCAACCGACTCTATTGCCACAAGATGCTTGAGAAGACACCTTATGAGCTATTGAATGGAAGAAAGCCAAACATTGCATATTTTAGAGTATTTGGATGCAAATGCTATGTCTTGAAGAAAGGTGCAAGATTGAGCAAATTTGAGAAGAAATGTGATGAAGGCTTCCTACTTGGCTACTCAACTACAAGCAAAGCATTTAGAGTATGGAATATTACTCATGACATAGTTGAGGAAGTACATGATGTGGAGTTTGATGAAACAAGTGGATCTCAAGATGAGAATGCTAACCATTATGATGTGAGAGGTGAACCATTGGCCAATGCAATGAAGAATATGGATATTGGGGACATTAGGCCGAGGCAAGTGGATGATGAGCAAGATATTGAAGATCAAGTCAATCCTTCATCCAACATGCAACTCAATGACAATCAAGCTAGTTCATCCTCTCCAACTCAAGATCAAGAAGCTAGTTCATCTACTCTACCCAATGATCAACCAAGTACAAGCAACCAACTTCCAACACTCCAACCTACATCTATTGCAAGAGATCATCCTATTGATCATATTATTGGAGATATCACTAGTGGTGTACAAACAAGATCAAGATTGGCTTCATTTTGTGAGCACTATTCTTTTGTATCATCTATTGAGCCAACCAAGATTGAAGAAGCTTTGCAAGATATTGATTGGGTGAATGCTATGCATGAAGAACTCAATAACTTCACAAGAAATCAAGTTTGGGAGCTAGTTGAGAGACCAAAGAACCACAATGTTATTGGCACTAGATGGGTCTTTCGCAACAAACAAGATCAAGATGGAATAGTGGTGAGAAACAAAGCAAGACTAGTTGTACAAGGTTACACTCAAGTAGAGGGTCTTGACTTTGGAGAAACATATGCACCGGTGGCAAGGCTAGAAGCAATAAGGATTCTATTGGCTTATGCTTGTGCTCACAACATCAAGCTCTATCAAATGGATGTGAAGAGTGCATTTCTCAATGGGTACATAAATGAATTAGTATTTGTGGAGCAACCACCCGGTTTTGAAGATAACAAGAAACCCAACCATGTGTACAAGCTAAGGAAGGCATTATATGGCTTGAAGCAAGCTCCAAGAGCATAGTATGAGAGGTTGAGGGATTTCCTACTCTCTAAGGGATTCATTATGGGGAAGGTTGACACTACCCTATTCACCAAGAAGATTGGGAAGGACTTGTTTCTGTTGAAAATATATGTGGATGATATTATCTTTGGGTCAACCAATCAAGAGTTTTGTGAAGAGTTTGGCACAATGATGGCCAAAGAGTTTGAGATGTCTATGCTTGGAGAGCTTAGTTACTTCCTTGGTCTTCAAGTCAAACAATTGAAGAATGGGACTTTTGTTAGTCAAGGCAAGTTGAAGAATCATTGCCCTAGTTGGTTTCGGTGATTAACGACAATTAGAGATTATTATGGCTAACGTGTGTTTTGCAGAGGCTATGCGTAGCTTAGCCATAGTGATCAACAAGAATGGGCATTAATGGTCATCACTTAGCCCCCAAGATGGATATTGTTTCGGATTTCAAGGAGACATGATGAAGACCCTAGAATGATAGGCTAAGTGCCATAAGGTGATGAAGGGCACTTAGAAATAGATAGGGCTTCTCTTTTTATCTAGGTGTGGTGCACACTTGTCTTCCATAGCTCTAAGCAAGCCTACGTTGACCATAAGATAGCCTAGAACAACTTCCATATTCATCGCGACGAAAAACGAAGTTGATAGAACTGTTTTCTGGGCGACGGACGCTCCTGACGGATGCGTCGGGCGCTGTCCGTCGCGTCGGACAAAGGCGTCGGACGCTGGGTGGTTGAGTCCATAGCGTCCGTCGACCTTCCAGTGAAGAT
Organism: Microstegium vimineum; assembly: GCA_022036555.1. Lineage (NCBI taxonomy): Eukaryota > Viridiplantae > Streptophyta > Magnoliopsida > Poales > Poaceae > Microstegium > Microstegium vimineum. Next base: position 28,795,032 of record CM039135.1, read on the forward strand.
GTTTTCTGGCTAAGTTTTTTAGGGGTCCGACGTACGCTGTCCGTCGGTCAGGCGTTGGACTCTTGGAGAGCGTCCGTAGACCTTCCAGAGAGGGTGTTTTTCAGCCCGAGCCAGAGTGCAGCGTCGGACGCTGGGATGAGCGTCCGTCGCCCCTGTGACGGAGCGTCCGTCACTGGGAAAAGCGTGTCAGAACTAGCCATTGCGGAGCGTCCGTCGCCCAAACTATGAACAGAACTAGACGTTGGGGCATGCGACGGAGCGTCCGTCGCCTAGTCGACGGAGCGTCCGTCGCCAACTTAAGTTGCCAGCCCAAGGCAGTTTTCTGAGGGGTTATTTATAGCCCCTCACACTTCTCTTCCACCTTTCCTTTGCTCATTTGAGTTGCTGGTTTTGTTGAGAAGGTTGGGAAGAGAGCAAGAGCCCTAGAGAGAAAGAGTGATTCGCGAATCCATCCATCCTCTCCTCTAGTTCATCCAAGAGTTCAAGTGTGCATCCTCTAGTTGTGAAGCTTGAGTGAGTCAAGTGAAGATCGAAGCTTGTTACTCTTGGTGATCGACATCACCTAGACGGTCCGGTGGTGCTCGGAGGAAGGTGATCGCCGGAGGATTGTCGGCGGCCCTTCTCCATCAACGTTTGTGATCGGTTGTGGGCGATTCACCGAGCCGGAGTGGCGAAGAATCAGCCCGTAGAGAGCACTCATCCCTTGCGCGGGATTGAGGGGGAGCTATACCTTGCGAGGTGCTCCAACGAGGACTAGGGGGGAGTGTCGACTCCTTGATACCTCAGCAAAACATCGCCGTGTCAAGCATCTCTTTCCCTAGCTCTTTCTTACCGCATTACTTTCCGCACTTGTCTTTCAATTCATACTAGAATTGTGTTGGAAGTTTTCGCTTTCTATTGACTTGCTACCGCTTTCTAGCTAGGACACACAAGCGATAGGCACTAGGGGTTAATTGGCTCTTTATAGGTTTAATTCTTGTTTAGAAATTAAAAAGAGCCCAATTCACCCCCCCCCTCTTGGGCATTGATCCTTTCAATTGGTATCAGAGCAAGGTTTGCTCTAAATTAGGCTTCACCTCCTAGAGCAAGATGTCCCATGGGGATGGACCACCTCCCATGTTCGATGGAGACGACTTTCCTTATTGGAAAGTTCGTATGGAGGCCTATTTAGAGGCCGTTGACGTGGGCGTGCTCAAAGCCGCCACAAAGGGAGGCACTCTCTTCGCGGAGGACCTCAACTTTGATAAGCACAATGCCAAGGCGAAGAACATTCTCTTTCGTGGCATTAGCAAGGATGTCTTCAACCGAGTGTGTAATGCCAAAGACGCATTTGAGTTGTGGACCACTATTTGTGCTCTTCACGAAGGCATAAAGAGTGAGCGTGAGGAACGCTATCACTTGGTCATGGATAAGCTTAATTCTTTTTCCATGCATGCAAATGAAAATGAAAATGAAATGTACTCACGACTTAACAGTATTGTAGAGGAATTGAATGGGCTCGGTCTCAACCAAATGGCACCGGCCGATGTGGTACGCAAGATCCTTTGTGTCTTGCCCATTGAGAAGTATGGCCACATCATCACGGTTCTTCACCAAGGAGATCTCTCCGCCGCTACACCAACACAAATTTTGGGCAAGATCAATGCCCATGAGATGTACATGAAGATTGGTGATGGTGGCTCTTCTTCGTCCTCCAAGAAGAAAGAAAAAGAAAAGGAGGAGAAGAAGGACTTGGCACTCAAGGCATCCTCCTCGGAGAAGTACAAGATGCAAGTTGTTTATGAGAGTGCAAGTGATGAAGAAGATGATGATGATCTCGCTCTCATGGTGAAGAAAACAACTAAGATGTTGAAGAAGCTAAACAAGAATGGAGTCAAATTTGACTCAAATAAGAAGAAATTCTTCAGAAGCTCTTCAAGAAAGCCTCTCTCCAAGATGGATTGCTACAATTGTGGCAAACTTGGGCACTTGGCTCATGCTTGCCCCGAAGAGAAGAAAGACAAGTACAAGAACAAGAAAGTAAATAACAAGTTCAAGTACAACAAGAGCAACAAAGATGAGTCAAGTGACGAGGAGAAGAAGGATGACAAGCCATTCAAGAAGAAGAAGAACCTCAACTTCCACAAGAAGAAGAAGAATGGCAAAGCCTACATTGTTGGTGATTGGCTCACCGACATTGAAGACACAAGTGACTCATCCGGAGATGAAAGTGAAGAAGAGAAGGTGGCCGCCTTGGTGATTGGGTCATCTACTCCACCGCCACCCCCTCCATCATCTCCGGGCTCATCCTCTACACACCTATGCCTCATGGATAAAGGTGACAAAAAGGTACAAAAAGAGGATAGTGATGATGAGGCTAACTCTAGTGATGATAGTGATGATGAGTTTGAGGCACCTTCCTATGATGAGCTAATTGTAATTTGCAACAAATATACTAAGCTCATTAGTAAGTATAAAGCTAAAAGTGAATCACTAGAGAAAGCCAACGATAACTTGCATGCTAAACTTGATGACTTGTCTAGTGCTAATGATGATTTGAAGCTTGAGAACAAAACTCTCTCATCTAGCACTAGGGAGCTCAAAGCCTCACTCAAGCAAGCTAATGAGAAACATAATAAACTTGAGAGGTCAACACAAGAGCTCCATACAAGATACAACTTACTAAAAGATGACTACAACCAAGTTAAGAATGAACATGGTACACTTGTGATAGCTAATGAATTGCTTATAAATGATCTTGCTACACATGTTGCTATTAACCCGGTTGTTAAGTGTCATATAGCTACTTCTTGTGAGGACTTGCTTGATGAAGTTGCTAGTGAGCAAAATGCTAAGTGCAAGGGTAAGAAGGTAGTTGAGGCCGAAAAGCATGATGACTATGTGAAGATGAGGCAAGAAAACTCCAAGCTCAAGGAAGAGCTAATCAACCTCAAGGCAAGCAAGCCATTCACTATCAAGTCGGCCAAGCAAGATGACAATGAAGCAATGACCTTGATTAACTATCTCAAAGAGGAAAATGTGAAGCTCAAGGTTGAGAAGATCAAGCTTGCAAGTGGATTGGAGAAGTTCACCAAGGTCCACAACCTCCAAAGTGAGCTCTTGATGAACACTATCATGAAGACCGACAAGTCCGGCATTAGGTTCAAGAAGAACCAAATCATGAAGGCCAAGGTCAAGATAGAAGCTAAGAACTACTACAAGAACAAGGCCATGAGAAACAACTATGACACACCAAAGACCAAGCCCAAGAAGTGTTTTGGATGTGGTCAAGAGGGTCACTTTGAATCCCAATGCAAGACTCCACCTCCCAAGACCTTGCCCAAGCACATAAGGCCTTTCACTCATGATGCACACTTCATCATCAACAAGGACTCCAAGGGTAGACCCCAAGTTGTGTTTCTCGGTCCTAAGATGAAGAACAAGACCAAAGTGCTATGGGTTGCTAAGGAGTTGGTCGACAAGGCTATAGGACCTCGCCAAGTGTGGGTTCCCAAACAACAAGCTTAACTTCAAGTTGCTTGTGTGTAGGTGAACTACAAGACCGGTGGAAGTCATTGGGTGATTGATAGTGGATGCACTCAACATATGACCGGTGACTCCCGGATGTTCACCACACTTGAGGAAGATTGTGAAGGGCAAGACAAGATTACCTTTGGGGACAATTCAAAAGGCAAAGTGCAAGGCCTAGGCAAAGTAGCAATCTCAAATGATCAATCAATATCAAATGTCTTGCTAGTACAATCTTTGAGCTTCAACTTGCTATCGGTGGGACAACTATGTGATCTTGGTTTCCAATGTCTCTTCACTCCAAATGAGGTAGTTGTGTCAAAGATTGAAGATTCATCATTGATATTCAAAGGGTTTCGGCACAACAATCTCTACCTAGTGGACTTCACCTCAAATGAAGCTAGCTTGCAAACATGTCTATTTTCCAAGAGTTCTTTGGGTTGGCTATGGCATAGAAGATTAGCACATGTGGGAATGTCAACCTTGAAGAAGCTTGTCAAGAAGGAGTTGGTTAGAGGTGTGAAGGATGTTGTGTTTGAGAAGGACAAACTTTGTAGTGCATGTCAAGCCAGCAAGCAAGTGGCAAACACTCATCCAACCAAAGCCTTCATGTCAACCTCAAGAGTACTAGAGCTACTTCACATGGATCTATTTGGACCTACCACCTATGCTAGCCTTGGTGGCAATCTCTTTTGCTTGGTGGTAGTTGATGACTACTCTAGGTATACTTGGGTGTTCTTTCTTCAAGACAAGGGAGAGACTCAATCAATATTCAAGAAGTTTGCAACTAGAGCCCAAAATGAGTTTGATGTGAAGATCAAGAAGATAAGAAGTGACAATGGGACCGAGTTTGTAAACACCAAAATTGAAGATTATTGTGATGAAGTTGGGATCAAGCATGAAGTATCCGCCACCTATACCCCTCAACAAAATGGTGCAGTAGAGAGGAAGAACCGGACACTCATTACTCTTGCAAGATCAATGCTTGATGAATACAACACCCCCGAGAAGTTTTGGGCCGAAGCAATCAACACCGCATGCTATGCGGCCAACCGACTATTTGTCCAAAGGCTTCTCAAGAAGACCCCCTATGAGCTTGTGAATGGGAAGAAACCGGACATATCCTTTTTCCGAGTGTTTGGATGCAAAGTGTACATCTACAAGAAGCGTCAACACTTGGGCAAGTTCCAAAGAAGATGTGACATTGGTTTCTTACTTAGTTATTCTCTTAAATCCAAGGCATATCGAGTATTTAACAAAGCCTCCGGCCTAGTTGAAGAAACATATGACTTGGAGTTTGATGAAACTAATGGCTCTCAAGAAGAGCATGAAAATCTTGATGATGTAGGTGATGAACCCTTGAGGGAGGCTATGAAGAATATGCTCATTGGTGCAATCAACCCACAAGAGGTGGAAGAAGTTGAAGATGATGCAAATCAAGTACCCCTCCACCTCACACGCCTCAAGTTGATGAAGAACAAGTGAGGGAAGCACAAGAAGATACCTTCATCCCTCAAGATCAAGTCGAGGCTCAAGCTAGTGATGTTGATGCACCACAACCTCCTCCCCAAGTGATTAATAGAAGATCTACACCTATGCTTCAAGCTCATCCACAAGACCTCATCATAGGGAGTCCATCAAGGGGGGTAACAACTCGATCTAAACTTTCTTCTTATGTTGAACATTACTCCTTTGTTTCTTTTGTTGAACCATCTAGTGTGGAAGATGCACTTGCGGATCCGGATTGGGTGAATGTCATGCACAAAGAGTTGAACAACTTCACCCGGAACGAAGTGTGGACACTAGTAGAAAATCCCAAACGAGCAAGAATCATTGGCACCAAGTGGGTGTTTAGAAACAAGCAAGATAATCAAGGCGTGGTTGTGAGAAACAAGGCAAGATTGGTGGCAAAGGGGTTCTCCCAAGTTGAAGGCTTGGATTTTGGGGAGACCTTTGCACCGGTTGCAAGACTAGAAGCCATTCGTATCCTTTTGGCATATGCTTCACATCATAAAATGAAACTTTTTCAAATGGATGTGAAGAGTGCCTTTCTAAATGGTTTCATAAATGAACTTGTTTTTGTCTCACAACCTCCCGGGTTTGAAGACCCAAATTGTCCTAATCATGTGTATAGGTTGTCCAAGGCACTATGGATTGAAGCAAGCTCCAAGAGCTTGGTATGAGAGGTTAAGAGACTTCCTACTCAAGAAGGGCTTCAAGATCGGGAAAGTGGATACCACACTCTTCACCAAGGTGCTAGATGGAGAGATCTTTGTTTGCCAAGTGTACGTTGATGACATCATATTTGGGTCAACAAACCAAGAACATAGCAAGGAATTTGGTGCATTGATGTCCAAGGAGTTCAAGATGTCGATGATTGGCGAACTAACCTTCTTCCTTGGCTTCCAAGTGAAGCAATTGAGGGAGGGCACCTTCATATCTCAAGAGAAGTACACTTATGATGTGCTCAAGAAATTCAAGATGGAGGATTGCAAGCCAATCAAGACCCCAATGCCTACTAATGGGCATCTCGATCTCGATGAGGGAGGTAAACCGATTGACCAAACTCTCTATCATTCTATGATCGGTAGTTTACTTTACCTCACCGCATCTAGGCCGGATATCATGTTTAGTGTGTGTATGTGTGCTAGGTTTCAAGCAAACCCTAAGGAGTCGCATCTTTGTGCGGTTAAAAGAATCCTTAGGTACTTAAGGCACACCCCTAGCATGGGTCTTTGGTATCCCAAAGGAGCTCCCTTCCAACTAGTTGGCTATTCCGATTCGGATTACGCCGGGTGTAAGGTTGATAGGAAGAGTACCTCCGGCGGGTGCCACATGCTAGGAAGATCACTTGTTTCTTGGTCCTCAAAGAAGCAAAATAGTGTGGCATTGTCAACCGCCGAGGCAGAATACATTGCCATGGGAGCAAGTTGTGCACAAATCTTATACATGACCCAAACACTTTTTGATTACGGCGTGTTTTTAAAAGAAGTTCCACTTTTGTGTGATAATGAAAGCGTCGTAAAGCTTGCAAACAACCCGGTTCAACACTCTCGCACCAAGCACATAGATATTCGCCATCACTTTATTAGAGATCATGTGGCTAGGAAAGACATAACACTAGTTGGAGTTAAGAGCGAAGATCAATTGGCGGATATCTTCACTAAACCACTCGATGAAACAACCTTTTGTAGGTTTAGAAGCAAGTTAAATGTGCTTGATCACTCTAACTTCACTAAAAGATGAGTTTGTGTGAACCATGCATTCATATGTAATATAACATGTTTAATTTGGTAATGCACATAGGCTTGGCTAGCACGGTTAAGATAATCGCCCTCAAAGTGTGTGACAAAGCTTAACCGTGGTTTAAACTTGCAAGCAACCTACATTCAAATTTCGTATTGCATAGCATATGCATGTGTGTTGTTTGTCGTTCCTTTTTGGTTAAGTTTGAGCATCCTCTGTGTTCGTCCACTTAGGGGGAGCATTCCAAGCTCAAGACACTTCTATACCCCTCTTGTGGCCATATGATGACTCCAGGTGCTTCCATTCGAATATTTTGAGCTAAAACTAAAATTAAGCCTATAGCAAACTATTTGAAAATGAGAGTTTGAGAGATGGTTCTCATATCAAGTCTAATCAGGTGTTATTTGGATCTTATTGGGATTGGAACTTGGTTGGGAGAAAGACGCAAAAACAAAATTTGAAAAATTCTATTTAAAAGGCATCGGACGCTGCCGACGGACGCTCGGTGTCAATTGCCTCAGCGTCCGTCGCGATCGTCCAGAGATTGAAAGTTGCCCGCTTACAGGGCGACGGATGCTCCCCCAGCGTCCATCGCGGAGCGTCCGACGCGGTCAATGCGCTCGGGCATTTCAAACCTGTTCTGGAAGCCCGACGGACGATGCCGTCGGACGCTTTCCGAGCGTCCGTCGCAGTCCGACGGAGCGTCCGTCGCTCCACGTCGGAGCGTCCGTCGCGAACTTAAGGCGCAATTTTTTTAAAAAAAATTCCCGTCTCCTCCTATGTTTCTCTCGATCTATTTCCATCCGCCGCCGCGCCGGTGTCAAACCCTAAACGCCGCTGCTTCGCCACCGCTGGGCCCCCGTGCCACCCATCGCCGGAGTGCTCCTCCCTGCGCCACTCCTCCCTGTGCCGCCACTCCCTCCAGTGCAGTCCTCCCTACTTTGCCATGCTAGCGCCGCCATCGCCCTCTAACACTGCAGAGCCAAAGCAGCACTCCTCTCTGCTTCCCTAAGGACTCCCCTCTGTCCTAGGCTTTTAGGTTTTGCAAAGGAGGTGTTTGGTCTGCGGATTGCGGAAATTTGACCAAGAGATCCTTCCTTTCCTCTTGTTTTGGTCAGAGTTCAAGGTATGGCAGTTGAAATCTCGATCTTTCCTTACCTAATTTCATGCTTCTATAGACCCACTCCTCTTTAGTTATATGCTTATGGTTATACTCCTATCTATCTAACGAGCAGGGTCAGTGTCTGAGGTGTTTGCTTGAGCAATGGGCAGTGACAGTGAACTCGGGGCAAAGCCCGCGAGTACGGAACGAGGCAAAGCCTCGAAAGGACAGTCCAGGACCGGCGTGCCACTCTTGCAGATTGGTTGTTCTATGGATTGTCAGTGGTTGATTGTAAGTGGGTAGTGAGTTTGTGGTGTGACTTTTGAGGATCTGTTCTCAGAGGATTGTTAGTAAAATCTGAAAAATGGCAAGAACGAAGAATGCCGGTCCTGTTCCCGGAAGTGGTGGTGACCCTCCACCTCCACCGCGTCCACCCACTGACCGGGGAAAGGGCAAGCAAAAGGTCATGTCACGGAAGCGCAAGAGGCCATTGATGGATCCAGACTCAGCAGCAGCGCTTGCAGTGGCCGAGGCTGCTGAGATAGCGGAGCGAGGAGGACGTCGCACCGGTTTGAGGCTCTCGCCTCGCCGTGGAGCGCGTCGTGAGTCCCCTACGCGTCCAGAGACAGAGCCCGTCGAGGCTACTAAGGCAGAGGAGACAGAGCCAGTCCCAGAGACTGAGCCGACAGAGGCCGCAAGCCATACTTCGATTGGTGAGCTAATGAGCCACAGAGTCACCCGGTCCAGAGATTCTGGTGCTCCACCTAGTCCTCCAGGACCTCAGCTCCCAGACCCAGTGAGGCACCAGGTACGAGCTCTTACAACGAAGCAAGTCCAGTTACTCCGCTTCGTGGACTTTCAGTCCTGGTTCCCACCTCAGAGGGACCCCCGTGCCGGACGAGACTTCTATACCACAGTACACGAGGATTTTTACAGAGCTTACGTCGACACTGACGCTCCTCTCAGGGCTCACAGAGTGTGCCCATCTGCTCATATAGAGGGGGTTGGTGGTCCAGAGATCCTACAGCACCTACAGTACATTCAGGGGCTATCAGATCTGATGGGACGATCAGGAGCGTATCAGAAGGAATGGGTGTATCAGTTCTATGCATCTCTATGGATCTCCCCTGATCACGAGTTCCTACACTTCGGATTTCAGGGACGTGACTTCAGGGTTTCAGCAGCTCAGTTCAGAGAGCTATTCCACCTAGAGTCCTCTCCTACGAGGATCCACAGCTTGTGCTATGGGGATCAGGAGGCCCCTCGCCGACCTCACGATGGGATAGTGCCATCTACAGACTTCGTGAGGCCATGCTTTCAGCCACCGTTCACTGAGGGTTCGAGCCGTACACCACGAGACCTCACTCCACTTGCTTGGATTCTTCACGAGGTACTCAGGCGTACCATCCTCCCTCGGATTGGAGCTCAGGACACGATTACACGCCTACAGCTGTGGCTCCTTACTCATATTGTCCGGAAAGAGAAGTTCGACCTCTGGGATCTGATTGTCAGCGAGCTTGAGGATATCATAGCCGCTGGGTTCAGGGGTCACTGGCAGCTGCAGTTTGCTCATTGGATTTCATATCTTATAGTTGCCAAGACCAGGTCAGGAGCTATGAGAGTCACTCTCACGAGGTCAGCTACTGAGTTTCCAGTATACTCGATGAGTCAGCTCGTGATGCATGGAAACCAGCCTCGCCCTAGCAGAGCTTACAGACCAGGCACCAGGCAGGCCGATGTGCCACCCTCAGTCAGCAGAGGTCACATACGCTACAGTTGAGCAGATTGCTCAGGCAGAGCTTGCAGATCTTGACGCAGAGATTGACACAGCTGCTGAGACAGTCTATAGAGAGGATCTAGACTCTGACAGTTCTGATGAGGACTACCAGCCAGTGCGCGAGTACGCACCGATGCCTCATGACCATGAGGCAGGAGGGTCAGGCACAGCTGCAGCTCCAGCTCCAGGTTCCAGCACCTCAGAGGCTACACTGCTTACTATTCTTTCGAGGATGCAGGAGGAGCAGTCACGCCAGGCAGAGGAGCAGAGACGACAGGCTGCAGACTTACGGAGGCTCACAGAGCAGCAGTTGGCTGCTCAGGCCCAGACACAGGCCAGGCAGGATGAGTTCCAGCGCCAATTCTTGGCCTATCAGCTGCAGCAAGCAGAGATTCAGAAGACCCATACGTTGTTACCTGAGCGTCTTTTAGCCTCTAGCTCCGGGCAGACTTCCACTCCTCAGTTTCAGTTGCCCGGAGTCTCGCAACAGCAGCAGTTCACCTCACCTCCACAGCAGCCTCCAGTAGTAGTGGTTCCGGCTCCAGCGTTACCGCTCGGAGGACAGCAGAGTCAGGCACCAGCCACTCCTCCGTTCCAGGCACCAGCTTCTCCCGCGTATCAGTCTCCGAGGACCCAGGTGTCTTCTTGGTTAGCTTCGCTCGGAGAGTTTCAGACAGGATTTACTCCTATCCAGGGAACTACCATAGCAGAGGCCTCGCGAGACCTCTCGGCCTCATACCTAGAGATCATGGGAGAAGACTCCCCAGGAGCAGCTCAGCTAGTCTCACCAGCTCCAGAGGTTGCAGTGGATCCTCCGGCGACGGGCACTCACCTCTCTTCAGTTGCCTCGTCGGAGATCGCACCTGAGTAGTCCACGCAGACAGTTACCACCCCTCCGGCTGCAGTTCAGACAGATGCTATATCACTAGCGGTTGAGATAGCTGTCTCAGAGGCTCAGGATGAGGCAGTTACAGTGGCAGTCTCCTCTCCAGCTCAGACTCAACCAGCAGAGGTTGCAGCAGCAGTGTCACTAGTTGCACTAGCAGTGACACCTTCCCCCTCGCCTCGAGTCTTAACTCGTCGGGTTCCCAGGCCCGCTACTACAGGGGCAGGACCGTCAGAGGCACCAGCTGAGCCTCAGGGGGAGTTAGTTGAGACAGCAGCTCCAGAGGTTACCCCAGCTGCACCTACACCTGCAGAGGCCGAGGCAGATGATGAGTCAGACGAGTCAGATCTTCAGGACTTCATCATGCTCGATCGCAAAGCTGCAGCTCCTCCACCTTCTTCTCCAGCCCCAGATGCTTAGTTTTTGGTGCTAGACGCCAAAGGGGGAGAGAGGGTCGAGTATAGAGATAGGGGGAGGGATTTGGATCTTTGTGTGCTTAATTTCCCCGTACTCTTTCATCATGTCTACCTTTATGCATTTGTTTCTATGTGTGATGTGATGAATACTTTGGTTGATGTTTATATGGTTGGATGTGACAAACTCTCGATTATCACTAATATATCTTGTGAGTTGTTTCATGTTTCATGATATATCTCTATGCTCAAATGATAATTGAGCTTCCGCGCTATACTCCGATACATCTTTTGAGAATATCATGAGGTACTCCTCTTTACTTTCATATCTATGAGTACCATGATTTGTGATTTGGCTTGAGTGAGCAAGTATGCTTCATTACAAATCCACTAACCCTTGCTCAACCATTCCAAGTCACCATAAAGTCTAAACTATAACTCTTATCCATACTCGAGGTTTTATTGTCGTCAATCACCAAAAAGGGGGAGATTGAAGAATCATTGCCCTAGTTGGTTTCGGTGATTAACGACAATTAGAGATTATTATGGCTAACGTGTGTTTTGCAGAGGCTATGCGTAGCTTAGCCATAGTGATCAACAAGAATGGGCATTAATGGTCATCACTTAGCCCCCAAGATGGATATTGTTTCGGATTTCAAGGAGACATGATGAAGACCCTAGAATAATAGGCTAAGTTCCATAAGGTGATGAAGGGCACTAAGAAATAGATAGGGCTTCTCTTTTTATCTTTGACCGTACTATTAAGAGGGGTTAAGACTAGTAGCTTGACTTAGGAAAGCTTCATGAACTAGGTGTGGTGCACACTTGTCTTCCATAGCTCTAAGCAAGCCTACGTTGACCGTAAGATAGCCTAGAACAACTTCCATATTCATCACAACGAAAAACGAAGTTGATAGAACTGTTTTCTGGGCGACGGACGCTCCTGACGGAGGCGTCGGACGCTGGGTGGTTGAGTCCACAGCGTCCGTCGACCTTCCAGTGGAGATGTTTTCTGGCTAAGTTTTTCAGGGTCCGACGGACGCTGTCCGTCGGTCAGGCGTCGGACGCTTGGAGAGCGTCCGTCAACCTTCCAGAGATGGTGTTTTTCAGCCCGAGCCAGAGTGCAGCGTCGGACGCTGGGATGAGCGTCCGTCGCCCCTGTGATGAAGCGTCTGTCGCTGGGAAAAGCGTGTCAGAACTAGCCATTGCGGAGCATCCGTCGCCCAAACTATGAACAGAACTAGCCGTTGGGGCATGCGATGGAGCGTCCGTCGCCTAGTCGATGGAGCGTCCATCGCCAACTTAAGTAGCTTAGCTTGTGTAGCTTAGCTTAGCAACTCTAGTTGATTAGCTCTTGTGTGTGACATAGGATATATCTTGCTAGCTACTAGACTTGGTAGGTGGCTTGCTTAACCATAGAGCTAGAGCAAACTTGTTGTTCGTCGTGTTTTATTCTAACAAGTTTGCTAAGTGTTGTTGTAGAAAATTTAATTAGGCTATTCACCCCCCCCCCCTCTAGCCATTACAAGACCTTCCATTGGTGGGGATACGTCATGCCTCCAAATCCATCTACTGACGCTGATTTGATCCAAAGTAACAATGCAGCGGGAAAGGTCCCTGTGGAATCGGCAATATTGGCACAACCGATAAACCCAATTACATGTTATGCTACGTCTTCTCCGAATGTGTAGTTGCCACCAGGGAGTCTTCAGATGGTGGTACCCAAAGTGCCTTACGGGCAACCATCGGCAAGTTTTTTGCCGATGCAACAAGATATGGCAGTTGTGAACCATCCTATGATGATGGCAAATCCTCAGACTAGAGTATCGATGCACCAAGGAGGTCAATTTGGTGATTATTCCAGGGTACAGGAGCAACAGACGCTAGATAGTTATCAATTGTTGGTAGGTCACATGCCGATAGGTTATGATCCCGGATGGACTGGTCAGACTTCGAGTCAGCAACAAGTAATGCAACCTGGATATCAAGTAACAGGGGCGCAACAATACCATTACCCGGCGAATACTCAGAATGAGACATCGGTGTATCAACCGATGATGCCTCAGTATACTCCAGTGGGTGTTCAAGGATATACATCGATAAATCAACCGAAGCCCAATGTTCAGCGAGGTGGTGTTGTGCTTGCGCCGACCGGATCAACTTACTTGCCACAAAGGCAAGAAGGAGCGTATCAACCAATCCAACCGATAAATATCCAGCCAATGCATCGGCAGAATCAGGATACATATTAGACAGATAAGATCGCCGAGGTGATGAAAGAACAATTCGGTATCAAACCTAAGGTAAACACGTACTCGTATCGGACGCCGTACCCTCAGGCGTACGATTTGATTCCTCTCCCAAATCGGTACAAGGTGTCGGATTTCACAAAGTTTTCTGGCCAAGATGATACATCAACAATAGAGCATATCAACCGCTTCATCATCCAATGGAGCATATGAACTAAGGGTAAGATTGTTTTCATCATCATTATCTGGATCGGAGTTTACCTGGTTCATTTCATTGCCTCCGAATTTTGTAATCACCTGGGCCGATCTAGAGAAGCAGTTTCATAAGTACTTCTTTTCTGGTGTGCATGAGAAGAGAATCACCGATTTGGTCAAATTAAAATAGTGTAATGATGAATCGGTAGAAAGCTTCGTCCAAAGGCTACGAGACGTGAAAAACAAGTGCTATAGCTTGGTGCTTGATGATTGGCAATTGGCAGATTTGGCCTTCCAGGGGTTGCTGCCACACATCAAAAATAAGTACACATCTCAAGAGTTCGAAAGCCTAAGCCATCTTGTGCAGAGAGTTGCCGATCAGGAGGTTAAAGCTTTCGAGCCCAGAAAAACTTGGAATAAGAAGGTGTCTTTTGCCGAGCAAGAGGAGGGATCCGAGTCTGATGAAGAATTGAGTATCGGCGTTGCTGAATGGGTAAAGGACAAGCAACCAGTATCATGTTCGTTCGGTCAGAAAGAGACTGAAAGGTTCACCTTCGATATTACCAAGGCCGATAGGATGTTTGACCTATTGCTTCAAGAAGGGTGAATCAAGTTGGCGCTTAATCAAGTGATCCCATCGGCAGAAGAGCTTAGAAGGATTAGGTATTGTAAGTGGCACAATGCAACTTCACAGAGTACCAATGATTGCAAACTCTTTAGGCAACAATTGCAGTCAGAAATTGAGTCTGGGCAAATTAAATTTGAAAATTCTAGAGCTTAGATGCTGATGAAGATTGATTAGCACCCGTTTCCAAGTAATATCGTGGAGATCAGTGGGAAAACTAAAGTACTAACATCGGAAGGATAAAATTGAATATGAATAACTCATGTGTGCCCAGAGATCAATCACACACATAAGCCGACAAATCTTTAAATAGTACCATCACTGAGTGTTTATTACATAACGAATAATATTTAAATAACATAATAGCGGAATATAAAGATAACTCTCGCGACGAAGCTCCACTTCACAGGGAACGCCGACTGGTTGACCACTAGCCTAGTACTCCTCACGGTAGTCTTCATAGCCATCTGAAGGGGTTGAGAAAGCAAGAGTGAGCACTTACGTACTCAGCAAGAGTAACACAGGGTTATGAAGCTCAAAAGGTTGACACTGTCTGTACTGCGGTTGCTTTTCTTGGTCAAGTTTTACCAACACTTAGCTTTAATTATGCTTAGCCCAATTGATATCCACATGATATAAATATAATAAACCACATTAACAGTTAATCAACATGATCATCTACACTGTGAGTTTTCCAGGCCGCTCGTGACCGTGAGCACGGCTATCATGATAGATTTACACTCTGCAGAGGTTATACACTTTACTCACAAGCCATGTTACCCAGATGCCCGGGATAGCTAGTCCCATAACACTGCCGAGGTGAGTGGGCAGGGAACACTATGAAGTCTTTCAAAAGCTCTTTCTAACATGTAGCGGACCCTACAGACCCAATGCAAAGGGGAATATGGGACACCCCGATGGTACCACCCGCAGCGGTCCCCACACAAGCTATACCCCATAACCAGCTCGGCAAAGGTGCCTTTCACGAACCACGAGCATGCTAGTCCAAACTTTATACTCAACTAAAGCCAGAGCCATATAACACTCGTGGTTGTATTAGAAATCCCAGCTTTTGCCCTACAGTGGGGTCCTATTCCATGTTGCTACAAAAGCCAGTTTTATCTCATTGTTGCATATATCATTAATCAAGATTCATCTCAAGATCCATTATTGTAAAGCATAGCAAAGCTACCCATATGTGCATATAACCCATGGTGACAAGGTAAAGGATAACAAAGCTAGGGTATAGATCTAATAGGAATCAAATTAGACACATGCAATAATGACTAGATTGAATTATGGTGAATAGGTAACAAGGATGATCCCATGTTAAACTTGCCTCGATCCCAAAGCTCTTGGTGATCCTGGGCTGCTGCAAAGAACACTTGGTCAACGAAGATCTCACCGGCTGTACTCGATCAACATCACCACGCAATCATCCGAACAATCATACACGAAGCAATAAAGACATGACCAGAACATTACACCATAAACAATAAAGAGACTTTGAAAAGGTTATAAAACAGATCTATACTTTACTGCGATCACAAAGACACGAGAATCACATAAATCGGATCTAAAACGAAGAAGTTATAGATTAAACGGGATTTTGAAAAGGGCAAGATTAAAGCATTAGCAAAGTAATTTTCCTTGATTTTCAAAAGTAATTAACATATATGAAACCTATACTACTGGATAGAGCATAAAAATACGGATCTAACGCAACTTGAACGGGTCGATTTGGATTTAAAACGAGCAAAATATAGATATTTGAAGTTTAGTGGCAAAACTGAAAATAGGAAATTCCTTTTATTTTTTGAATTAACTCAGAATCAAAGGAGATTACGTTTTCCCGAGGGGAAAGCGCAAAACTAAAAGGCGCCTTATGGACTGCGGGTTCAGAGGGGAATAAACCCGAGGGCTCTTTAGCAAAAGGCCAGGGCGAAGGGGTATGGGCTAATCTGGTGCATTGGATTAGAAGTGGACGGATCAGATTAGATCCAGGGGGAAAGGAGGCGACGCTCCGGCCAGAACAGAGCGGCGCGCGGCGGCTCCATTGCCGGCAGAGCTCGAGGCTCGTCGGCGTAGGGGAAGAAGGGGGTTTGGTGCTCCGTTTTCAAAACCAAGCGCACCAGAAGAACGAGGACGACGCCGCGAACCCATCTAGGGCTATGGCGAGGCTCGAGGACCGACGGAAAACACCGACGACGTAGCACGGCAGTTAGGGACTCGGGTGGCCAATCTGGCCGGAAAACGTCTCGGGGAGCAAGAGGGTGACACGGCGAAGCTATTCCGGGCCACTGCGGGGCTTGATCGGGACGGAGGAGGACCACCGACGGAAAGCCGCGGCCGCGGAGCTCCTGCGCACGTCGGCACGGTTGAGCAGAGCGAGAACAAGAGGGAAAAAAGGGGGAGATGATGTTCTGCACGCTTAAGAAGATGGTGCGCATGTCGGGGCAACTTACCGCAGTCGGGGAGGCTTGGAACGGCGGCGGCTCGGCGGCGGAACGCGGCGGAGCTCTGTGGCGGCGCTGCTGCGTTCACGGGACGAGGCGAGGTTCTTGCGATGGGGGAAGACGGCGCAGGGGTCGGCGCTATTTAAGGCAAGGCAGAGAGGAGTCCGGGGCGGTTACGCCTGGACGCGGAAGGGACGCGGCGCTGCGCGACGCGGTGGCGAGCAGAGTCCTCTGCGGACTCGGCGCGAGGGAGGAGGGAGAACTGACGGGCGGGTCCGCCCTATCATAGAGAGGAGGGAGGAAAAGAGCGCTGAGCAGCGGGGCAGTGCTGTCAGTGGGAGAGAGAGGGACGCGGCCGCAGGGCAGACTGGGCCGCGGGAGCTGGGCCGTGGGGAGGGTGCCGGCCTGCTCGGGAGAAAGAGAAAGGGAGAGGGAGAGCGGGCCTGTGGGCTGAAAGACAGAGGGAAAGGGTTTTCATTTTTCCTTTTTCTTTTCCTTTTTGATTTTGCAAATTTGATTTTCAAAAATAGATTTTGAATATATTTCTAGGGTTTTGAAAACCAGCCACACAATAAAAATGCAGGGGCATGAGATGCATCACACATGTTGAACCCTAACATGGAATTAGTTTTATTTATTTAATTAATTCTATGCTTCACAAAATGATTTGAATTAAATCAAATTCAAATCTAATTTCACTATTCAAATTTTAGGGTGTTACACGCTCGCAGGAAGAGCAATATCGGCAGGAAGAGGAAAAAAGGGACCAGGTGTGGCGTCGGCATAAAGATCATTGGAATTGTCCTTTCTTCGTTCATTGTTGGGAAGAAGGCATCAAGCTACCCACTGCCGATAATTGCCCTGAATGTAACAGGTACTATTCTTCCAATCGGTCGGAAAAGAGACCATGTTCTGATGATCGAGAAGCAAGCTATGACTGGCCTATCAGGAAGAAGGAGTCGGTGCATGATCGGCTTGGGGGCAAGCTCAGCGTACATGACAGACTTGGCAAGCGTGTTCGTCAAGAAAGGCTTGAAGAGATGGCTGATGCAAGGGTGCCCGATGAAGAAATATTCTCTAGAGATCCAAATATCAGGGGTAATGCGAGTCGGGACAGTGAAAGACAGTACCAACCTGTTTGGAAAACAAAGCTTCCTCAGTGGTGTCCTAAGGGCATGACGAAGACTCAGAAAAGAAGGGTCCAACGCGAACGCCTGGGTGAGCTGGATCATAATGATGGTCCTTCAAGAGAAAGACCTCCAGTTTGGCAATGGAGGCCAAAACATGAGGATGGGAGTCCATCGGCAGAAGTCAATATAGTTGTTATGTTGTCGATAGAATTCATGGCACCTGCTGATGATGAAGAAGAAACTGCTGAGATGGCGTAGTTGGTTCTCGATCCGATGGCCGCTGTATTTGAGAAGCTTGCCGATGATGAAAGACAACATTTGAGAGCTTTGTTTGTCAAAGGCAAAGTTGATGGGCAACCAGTATCAAAGATGTTGATCGATGGTGGAGCATCGATCAATATAATGTCGTATGTCATGTTCAGAAAGCTTGGAAAAGGTGACCAAGACTTAGTCAAAACAAACATGAACCTGAAGGATTTTGAAGGTAATGTGTCACCAGCTATGGGGGCAGTATGTGTCGAGTTGACCATCGGCAGCAAAACTTTGCCAACGACGTTTTTCGTGATCGGTGGTAAGGGCTCCTACAACCTGCTCTTGGGAAGAGATTGGATCCATGCTAATTGTTGTGTTCCTTCCACGATGCACCAAAGCCTCGTGCAATGGGTTGGAGACAAGATTGAAGTCGTCCGAAGTGAAATCACGTCAATGGTGGCATCAGCAGAATCGGAAACCTATGAACAAACCAAATGCATATCAGGCAAAGCTTGGGATACAGAGTTCCTCAAGGTGGCCGATTACCGGATTACACCAATCCAAGCAGTCAGTTCTGAAGAAGAGATTTAATGGATCAGTTCACCAATGGTGGAAAACTTGGGTAGGGGTTCACATCGCCCGATGATTTACTAGAGATAGACATCGGCGACGGTAGCAAGCCTAGGCCAACTTTTATTAATGCTAGATTAGATTCCCAATGTAAACAATAGTTGAGTGATTTGTTGAAAGAACATAGGGATCATTTTACTTGGGATTATACAAAAATGTCTGGTTTAGATCAATCAATAGTCAAGCATCGAGTACTTGTTAACTGGGTTCCACCCACATCGGCGATCAGCACACCGATGTAATCTTAATATGTTGCCCGATATTAAAGCTGAAATTACGAGGTTGAATGAAGTTTTGTGGTCATATCGAATGGTTTGTCACGGCGCTACTAAGTTTTGCTATACCGGTTGGTTTATAGACATGATGATGTCTTACCTTGGGAGATTAAAACGGGTTCTAGGCGATTGTTTTCCCAAAGTCAATTGAATGCCGATGAGTATGGTATTCTTGTGAAAGATGAGTTAGAAGGTTTAGCGAGTCATCGGCTGAAAGTTCTAATCCGTATCGAAGAGAATAGGAGGAGGGTTGCCAGATGGTATAAACAAAAAAGTAAAAGTAAAAAGTTTGCCGATGGTGACTTGGCATGGAAACTGATTTTACCGATTGGAGCTAAGGTCATGTTCGAAAAAAATCAGTCTGCTTTTGGCAACGCTTATATTTTGGGAACCCTCGAATGAGTTGCATCTTCCAGAACAATCAATAGTAAAAATTTGAAAAAAAAGTATTATCTTAGTTTCTGGATAGATACATAGAGTGATAAATACCGATGATGGAATTATTGTACAAAACATCGATAGAAGGGCGTTAATATAGATGGAGATCAGTCATCAAGTTCACATGCAATAAATTATAGTAGGGATTGGATAGACGAAATCGCACGAAGGCGAACTTGATCCGCTTCCTCTATCTCCCTGGCATCATCATCGACAGCACCTTCAATCGGCTTGATTTTCTTCTTTAGTAGAAGGGTGTGGCGTGCATCGGCGTCCCTTTCTTGTTGTAGGGCTTTGGTGGCATCGGGGAGTTGAAACTTCTTCTGGTTAGCTGAGTTTAAGGCTTCATCTACTTTCTTCAATTCAGCTAGCAATTCTTCTTCCTGTGCCGATAAACGGGCAATCTCTTATTCAAGTTTGATGCTGGAAGCTTCTAGACGACCAATGTCTTTGTGCTTTTCATCAGCGGTTTGATTGAACTTGAGTATTTCCTCTTCAAGTTTTGCTTGGGCAGCTCTATCGACGATGCGATGTGAAGCTTTTTGATACTGAAGCTGCCGGCTCTCAAGGAATGCTGCTTGGAAAAGTATTTCTTCAATATCAGCAGGCAGTTGGTTTTGAATCTCTCTGAAGGTTGTCCTTACTACACTAGAATCCTGGACTAGTTGGGATGTGTTTGTTGCAGTAAGAGTAGCAGTGCTTCAAGTTTGGATTTTATTTCTGCCGATATGACAGTAGAAGCTTGAGCAGAACTTTCTTCCTCTTCATCATCATCTGGAATGTTGACAGCGAAGGAAAATAAACTGTTGGGAGAGTCTTGGGCCTGAAAGGAAAAGAAAAAGATTAAAGTTTGTTAGTTGAAAGCTTGAATCTTACTAATTTATGATAGATAATTGGCCTACCTGCTTCAGAGCGATTTCTCGCCTTGGACTTGGTAGAGTGACTGGCGCAGCTGTATCCTGAGGGGCGGCGATAGTTGCCGATGAACTTGCCTCTATAGGAGGGATGGTTGGTGCTGGTACTGATGCTGATGCTGGTGATGTTTCTGTTGGTGTGAGCTCCTGCGGCGATGGTATTGCCTTTTGGATGGGAATCTCAATCGATGACTGATCAGGGATAGATGTCGATGCTGGCTCTGATGTTGGTGTGTCGGTAGGAGCCTGAGGAGACGCGGTTGGTGATGCAACTGGAGTTGATGGCTTTGGGCTTTTCGATCAGGAAGTAGTACTTGATGAGCCTTGGCGTTTTGACTGTTGCACTTGGGGGCATCAGCAGGCTGAACTGAAGAAATTTGCACGTTTGGAATAGCTGTTGATGAACTTGTCTGCTGCAGAGAAGAATTTGGTGGACTGAATAAAAATTGTCGATTGAAAATGTTGTTGTGATCGGCACAGATAATTAAAGGTTTGTTAACGTGAAAGCTTGCGCCAAGGCAGCAGCGGCGGTGGCAGCATCATCGGTTGGCAATGGTTTGGACCTGATAGTAACCTTAGGAGCTGCCTTTCGATGCATAAAAATAGCCAATGAAGGAGCCTTGTTGCCGATTACCGATGTAGGGTTCATCGGTCGCAAGTTGAAATATTTACCGCTCTTGCTCTTTTTGGGGATCAAATTGTTAACCTGTTGACAGAAGATTAGTTACAAATGCATTTGAAGAAGAACAAAAAATAGTATTGGAAGTAAACTCACCGGGTCATCGGGCATAACATAATCAATGTCAATCCGATGTCGATAATAGTGTGATGATGCAACAAATAGTTGATCCTTCCACTTTTGCCACCAGGATTTGTATGACTCGGTGATGAAGGATGTCGGAGTCCAAGAGGATAAGTCAATGTTGGTTACGTCGGCTTGAGGGGGGAGAGTGACGATCTTATTCCAGTCCATGGCGTTGGAGATGATTTCTATTGGTTTTATCACATCGACATAGCTGAGTTTGATCGGTAGTTGACCAAATGCTAACTGTCTTGCCGCTACCGATGGATAGTAGAATTCGTAGGATGTATAAGTATTCTTCCCGCTCCCGAAGATGTTGACTGGGATAGCCCGAGGAGTAAGGATAGCTTTCAGGATTCCTTCATTCCTCGGTATATCCTCATCGGTAAGGTTGAAAGAGAGTGGAAATTGGTGATACTCGTTAACATAGGGCCACCAAACCCGTTCTGCACCAGGAATTCCACAGTAAAATCTCTGAAAGAACATGCCGAATTGATCCTCATTAGCATCGGTTCCCGGTAACGCTATTATAGCTTCCCCAAAGTTGAGTGGGGAGCGGGTTGCCGATTCATCATCGGCAAGTACATAATTCTCAGCCAGGTCTCTTGGAAACTGCTGGCTAAACAGGTCAAATTGTAGGCACTTGTGCATATGGGCGTTTAGCCACATATTGATGAACCACCAGGGACCTCTAAGGTTGCCGATGGGCTCGCCTAGCAATAGCTTTTTGGACACCTGATGCAAGAGGTGGTATACTGAGCTGAGGAGATATCGGCCAAGAGGAAATCCTCCATCGGCCAAGAGTTCTGCTGCAGGAAGATACATGTTGGTGGGTCCAACTGTTCTGCCACAAAAAATAAACTTCTCCAACCACATGTTTAGGAAGGTGTCATGCTCCCTCTGGCCTACCGATCCGGTCTTCTAGTATTTTTGAACGTATCTGGTCCAACCGCCGATGTTACAGGTACTTACCCGACGTTCAGACTTCCTATGAAAGAGGTTAGTAGGATCGGCAGAGAAGACATCGAGGCCGGTAAGCATGTGCACATTGGCAAGTGTGGGAGTAGCTGGTCCGTGCCTGAATAGAAACACGTTCACTGTATCTGACCAAAAGTAAGAAGCAACAATCATCATGTTCTCATTTTTGGCCATATCGACAAGTGACAATCTGATGCATTGGTCTATATTGCATTCTGACCTATAAACCTGTTCTGATCTAACCATCCTGAGGTACCAGTTCTTCCACCTCTTGGTGGGTTTGAGCAAAGAGTGGAAGCTGTCTGTCCATAGTCCTAGATCAAAGTTTTCAGATCTAAAAGGGATGCGGTTGGTTTCAGCGTTGATGAGATCAGTTGGATCGGTATTCCCCATTGGACCCAAACAACAGAGGTGAACTTGATCAGTGGGGATCACTATTCTGCTGCGTATCTCGTAGATTCAAAAAGCAAAAGAATAGGGGAGAAAGGGGGTTATGAAACAGAACGAAGGAAAATTACAGAAAATGCAGAGCGGGGAAAGAAAGATTACCGTGGGAACGTTGAAGTTGATCGCCATCGAGGCAGGAGTTCTTGCAGAAATTGTGCTCTTTGATAGAAGAAGGGATCGCCGTTGGGGTGGTGCTAGATTGATCTTCAAGAACACCGGTAGTTTGAGGGATGAAGGTGTGAGCTCAGGGTAAAAGAGAAGGCAGACAATGGTCTTTATAGGCCTAGGTCAAAGGGCGTTTTCGAGTTTTCTTTTTGACAGAGCAGGAATATGGAAGGACATCGCAATGAATCTGCGCGGTGATCGAGGAATTGTAACTGTTGGTGCTACAGTTGCGGGAGTTGTTGGTAATTTACAATGATGACGCACGGTAATCAAAGTGACGACATAGACATTTTGGAGGGAAAATTGCGATAGAGGAAATTCCGGCGCATGATATATTTCATACTCCGAAATTAGGCGACATGTGTTGACACCGTTTTTTGTACATGTCAATATCAACCGGGTGCGCTGATCGGTAGAAGGATGGTTGCTTTCTTTTATCGGCATCAGAGTATCGCTGGTCAGGTTGCCGATAGAAACAGAAGATTGAAGAAACGTTAAAGGTAAAAGAAGGATATTTGCCGATCGGAAGGTGTTGCCGATGGAGACAGGGAGATGTTGCAGATCGAAAATGTTGCCGATGGATGCAAGATGATGTGGCTGACGTCAACAGAAAGCTACCGATGGCAATAGAAGAAGGTTGCGGATTGAAGGAATCTGCCGATGAAAGGTTTCATCGTAAGGAAGACGGATAAGGAAACTGATGGTTTTTATGCCAGTATTATTATTATTATAGTTTGAGTCCGACTCTTGCACGAGTCGTTTTATTTCCTTAAAAATAGGAGTTTTGTTTAGGTATGAGTCATGTCTGTTTACAACTCCTTTTACCGGAGTATAAATATGTACCCAGGGGCGGTGTAATAATTATTCAATACAATCAAACAAATCTATTATTTTCGTCTACTTTTCCAGCATCTACTTTTTTCGCATTAGTTCTAGTTTATCTACGAGTTCTCACGATCTCGGCGGGCTGCATCTACAAGATCTCCGTCTACTTCGCGAGTTCCGCTTTTTGAGCAATCTGAGCCTTGACGTCCGGGCGCATCGTTGTCGTCTCGTTCATCGTTGTTCTAGTTATCGTCCTTGTCGATTAACTGGTTAAATCGACTGGCACACCTTGGATATCGAATTCGGGTATAAACCCGAGGTGTTCGCAGATTCGACGCTTTTTGTGTCAACAGGTACATCCTTGGCTTGCTTGTTGTCCCTCTATCCTTATTTCTGAAAATATGTACATACTGCTGCTAGTTGCTATCACGAAAATGTTTTACCATCCCTAGCTCACAGTGAAACCTAGTTTATTGAAAAAAATCATTGCGGACTAAAACAGAGAATCTGCGTACTCAGTTTAGTATGAACTTTGTAATGTCGAAACTGCTACTGCTCTGATCACTTCTATGATCTGCTCTGGTCATCAGAGAATTTGCATTGTTATTATATTGTTAATAATGGAGTAATAATGCATCCACTTATCACTTCTATGCTACTGCTCTGATGTGGTCTAATCTGATCTGGTCTTTTATTCTGTGTCACCATACATACAACCACCATACATTGCTCTGATATAGTCTTTTATTATGTGTCTTCCACTTGCACTATTATTAGCCTCATTGTTACTAATTTGAGTGCAGAAAAATAAGGAAGCCTCTGGATATAGGTAAAAGACTGTGTTGTATTGGGATTCAATTAGCCTTGTGTATGGAAAAGATCGTGCAACTGGTTAGGCAGCGATGACCGCAACAGAGAGTTTCAAAGAGATGGGCAGAGAAGAAAGTAGCACCAAAGAGCCTAATGCATCGGTAACAAGTTTGAAGAGGCAGCGGTCTGATGATTCGTTCACTTCCATGTTAACTGAAAAAATTGACAAGTTTACTGAAGTGATGAAAGAAGATAAAGCACCAAAAGGCTCAAGTTCTAAAGAGGTTTGGGAGGCACTGAATGAGATTGATGGCTTGGATGAGGTCACAGAGCTCAAATTGTATGACATCTTAACTGCAAGTGAAAGGAAGTTTGAGAATCTGTTAGCGCTTCCAAAGGCAAGAAGAAAAAGATGGTTGTTGATGCAACTCAAAAATTGAATGGGAGAAATGTAGCTGCTCATGTGTGGTCTATGAAACAAGACTTTTCTTTAGCTATAATTTTTGTAGAAAATTGAGTGATCGAAACTTATGCTTTGCACTGTCTTTTGAGTTATGAACAATGTTACATTGCTACATTGATATTTGTAGTGAAATGCTACTGCTATATTATTGTGAGATGCTTAATTTTCATATATTAGATTTGCTATTTTTATTGAGATGCTTACTGCTTTATTAAGTTGAGGTGTTTACTGGTTTATTATTGTGTTAGAGAGTAGAGAAGAGAGAAGAGATAGAAGAGAGAGAGATTACGTATTTGCTGAGAAGAGAGGCAAGAAGATGTCTGGACATGACAGTGTAATATACATTTCTATGTTATTTTATCCAAACAGGTTCTGTAATTTAATTCATGGAAATAGATTCTATCTACATCCAAACAGGAATGCTACATTCCAATCTAATTCTGAGCAATTCAATTCCCATGGAAAGTGATTACTAGAATCTTATTCTTGGAATAAGATTCAATTCATAGGATCCAAACAGGCCCTAAGTGTTCAACTCAACATGAGAAATATAACCATCTTAGAACGAGTGAACAGGTTTGTCCATGGTTTAAATGGAATTAAATATCTCGGGTAAGTGCTCTAGATTGAACCAAGTTTGACTAATTGTTCTGTCTACTTTGTTTAACTACCTTTATCCTATCTAAAATTGGCCATGCCCTTTTTGTGTTCATTTGATGACAAAGGGGGAGAAAAACAAAGATGTTAACTAGTAGAGGGAGAGAAATAGTCACTGACATGTGGACCATGCTTCACGCGAATGAGGGACCCAGGGCCAGGTCGGCGGACCTAGATAAGTAGGCAAGCACCCACGAGGGGACTCCTTGACATGTGACACCTTCTACAAGGTTTAGAAGGTCCCACATGTCAATGGGAACCCCCCATTGTGCCTCCATGTTTCCCTGAGGCTTCCACCACCTCTTTGCCTTCAATTGTAGAGTGCATCAAAAATTTCGTTCTTTCATCTAGTGGCACTTTAACATTCTATGTTATCTAAACTTGCCTTTTTCATTCACTATAATAGCTTGTATGGGTAACAATTATGCGTGTGCACATGGATATTTTCTATAAATATAATAAAATCGTAATTGTTAGATTGTTTGGAAGCATTGTAATTTTATTATATTTATTGAAAATTTTCATGTGCACACACATAAGTTGTTGCCTATACAAGTTGTTGTAATGAATTAAAAAGTAAAGTTTCAAACATCACATCCTCTTACCGTGCCACCAGATGAAAGAACGAAAATTTTGGTGCACTCTTCAACTCAGGATAAAATCATCTTTTTCATTCTCTATTAGTTGTTGTTAGAGGTCAATTTGATGGAAATAGCACACATGTAAAAACGTTAGTGCATGCTAGAATACTATTCTCATTTTGTTAACTAGAAATTCGAATTAGAAGACGACTACATTTAGATAAATCAATTTTAAAAGTTGTGGGAGAGTATTTTTCATCGAAGTCTATGTCTTAACCATTAGGGATCTGTTTGAATCTCATAAATTTCACATAAATTGAGCATAAATTTTATAAAAATTAGTTTATTTATATTTTAAAAGAAAAACATAGGAACGGTATTCTAAAACGGGTCCTAAGAGCATCTCCAAGAGTCTTTGTAAAGCATACTCTCTAAATCATCATTTAGACAGTCATTTGAGTAAAAATCGTTTTCTATATTTTTATACTCTCCAACGGCTTTTTTATATCTCATGCGCAGTCTAGAGAGTCATTCTCGTCTCCTATATTTGGCTAGCGAAAAATCCGAAATAGAAGATAACTATATTTATATATCCATTTACAAAAGCTGTTGGAGTATATTTTTTTAACAAAATCTTTATTCCTAATATTTAGGAACAATATAGCAAGTCTGTTATAGATGCTCTCAGGAAGGAACAGGCGAAGTCCAGCCCATACGGGCCCGTTCAACGGCGGCACGACAAGCAAGTGGGTCACGTGCGAGCTGATTTTTCTGGCAGCGGGTAGCCCTGTCCCTGACCTGACCCGTGCGTCCCTTGACGTGCGCCTCCTCGCTCTCAGACGGCGCCAGAGCCGCCTCCCGCCCTCTCGCCATTGGCCGGCGACGGTGGCTGCTTCCTCGTGGCCGCAGGTGCTGGCTTCTACCTCTGACCTTCTCCTCCCCTTCCTCTGGCGTCTACCTCCGCCGTTCCCCTTCATCTTCCTCGTAGCTCTTCGCGTTCCTGTGGATCTGACATTTTACTCGCGAATCCACGGCTCAGATCGGATGGTAGATCTGGCTGGGCTAGTCGCAGTCCGAAGCAGCTGCCGAGCTAGGCCGCGGCTGCGCGCTGCCGCTGGGGTCTTGCGGCGCTAGATCTAGTAGATAGGAAAACGCCGCGCACGAACTTAAGCTAAATTCTGTTCGATTTGAGTTCTTATAGGGGTTCATGTGGCTCTGTGATTTGGATTTTTTTTTTCTTCCGCTGGTTGCGCGGTGCCGAGAAAGGGAATCGTGTCCGACTCTTGTTGACGCCTCGAGCCAGATCTGGTCATGCTGCTACCGTGGATGACTTTTTGCTTGATTCCGATTTGTTTTTTTTTCTTTCGTTCAAGAATAGTCTAAGACCCATGAGTATATAACGGAAAGTGGAGACAGATTTAGAAATCTTCATTTATTATTATTGCTAACTTATAGTTTTGGGTACCATATATAATATTTTTCTTGGTTCTCTTAATTAATTAAACTAGTAAATCAACAAATCTGCCACTACCGTTGTCATGGGCAACTGTTCTTTAAAAAAACTAAACAGCACCTAATCGGGGCACCTAGAACAGTCTGCGAACCTGAGAACTTAAATGGTTGGAAGCCACAGATGTGTACTTCGCACTTTCTGATTCCTGATGGTTTGTTTACTGATTTATGCTCATTTACTATTTCCTTCTTGTAGGTAGACCACCTTTTGCCGGTTCCTCAAGTCTTCACCTGGTGCTTCAGTTTGCAGCTTCATTTTCAAGGTACTCAGTTCACATCACTATGGACGCTTCTGTCATATATGGGTTTGGGCTAGGAAATTTCCTGTTTCGAAGTCTAACCTACTGGGGAGTGGGGAAATGCCCAACAATCCCAAGAAACCCCACATTCTATGAAACACTATGGGCGTGTTTGCTTGGGAGCCTCATAGGCAACCTGCTGCCCAGGGAGCGTGCAGCTCCGGCCAGGCAAGGTTGCCTGGGGCCAACCACCAAACAGGCCCTATGTTTACTAATTGATTTATTAGACTTCAAAAAGCTAGGTTCTCCTTGAATTTTATCATTACTTGGTTGATTGTTTTGCTTTGTTAAACACTTGAGGTTGGGTCACTGGATCATGCAATTCATGTATGTTCTGGCATATCATCATTTATTATTTTAGTTTATTTTTTGCATTTTATTAGTTAGCGGATGCTTCAGCAGTGTGGTGTATAGTTAAATTATTTTTGTAATATTTTTTGGTTTGGTGTATGTGAGTAATTAGAATGGAATTTGCTATATACACTAGTTCTGCTTGTATTTGTGCTATGTGTTCTACAGTTACATTTTGTCAACTTCATGATGTGTGCCATCACTGCAGTTCCTCAGATGTGATTGAAGTTTCATGTAACCACCCAACTGATTTTGCTATAATAATTTGAATAGCTTGGTAAAACTAAACATGAAAAATAAGTGTTTGGAAAGGTGAACTAAGAAGTGTAGACCAATTGGACAACTACACATTGTTTCGGGTTATTAAAGTAGAATAGTTACGAGCTGAAGATGGATTCTTATCATGCTTTTTTGGCCTTTGAGCTGCCAATTTTTATTACCTTTTTATTACAATAGTGTATCTTTGCATGTCACATTGTGTAAGTGTGTATACCTGTTAAAAGGCAAGAGATTCCATTTTGCTTCCTTCCCTATTTCCATAGATTCAACATCAACAACATCAACAACATCAACATCAACATCAACATAGCCTGTTAGTCCCAAGCAAGTTGGGGTAGGCTAGAGTTGAAACCCAACAAGATACCCAAGTCATGGTTCCGGCACTTCGATAGATTGATAAGCCCTAATGTTGTCACATGTGTTTATTCACATTTCAAGTTTTATGATTATAATTGTGAATTTTGTTTTCTTCCTATGATAAGTATTTATATTGCAGTCTGTAATTTATTGGCTGTTTATCTGACACTACACTGTTGTGTTTTCTTATTAGATGTCACAAGCCAGGGAAGTGAGGTTAGTATCCCTGCATGGTGGATTTGTTATAATTTTCTATTCTCTCACTCGGATCAAATTCACATAAACTGTGTCTTCCGGTTTTTGAAATATTGCTTTTAGGTACACTGCACGGTCTATTACACCTCCTGCTGATAGAAATGGCACTTCAAGCTCGCCTCCTCCAAAGAGACGCAGCCCTTCAAGGTCACCTCCACCAAAGAGTGCTTCACGGTCCCCACGTAAGAGACGCACAACTTCAAGGTCTCCTCCTAGGAGACGTGGTAGATCAAGGTCAAGGGATAGAAGTCGTTCCAGGCAAGTATATCACTTGAAATTGATAGTTTACATGACAAAGGGACTTTTACATGCATGCCATTAAAAAAATTGGTTATTGCACACAAGCCATTAAAAAAGATGAGTTCTCACAGTTGCCACTGCTCTGAATTTTTTGCCCTCCACGCCACTATCGTCATATTTGCCTGTGAAAATTCAAAAATACACTTACGTCTAAATATGCTATTAATTATTTTTTAGCATCTTAACGACTTCAAATGAAAAAAAAACTACAAAAAATATATGATTTGATATGATTAATATCGTTGGAAAATCATACATTTTTTGTACGAATTTGAATGAAAATAAATTTTATATGAAAATTGTAGATCTCACGCCGAGATCTACAACTTTCTAGTTCTGAGTTTTTTCGTTTGAAGTCGTTACTATGCTAAAAAATAATTAATGACGTTTAGATGTAAGGGTATTTTTGACTTTTCACAACTGCAGTTTAACACCGTTAGAGGCAAATCTGACGGTAGTGACGTGGAGGGTAAAAGAGTTCACAGGAGTAGCAACTGTGAGATCATCTTTTTTAATAGCTTGTGTGTAATTGCCAACTTTTTCAATGTCATACATGTAAAAGTCCCTACAAAAAAATATTGGTTCTAATGAGGCAATGATTTGTTTTTAGCTCCAGTTTTGCAATTCTACACAAATATGGGACTGGGTAGTACTGATGTTCAGTTCTTTATCATGCACAGGAGCCCAGATGATAGAAATCCAGGGAATAACCTTTACGTGACTGGATTGTCTACTCGTGTAACTGAAGATGATCTTGAGAAGTTCTTTAGTAAAGAAGGAAAGGTATGGTCTCAAATTATTAGTTCACGCATTCTTATTATGATGGTCTCTTGGGGCTTGGGGTATCCTTTGGTGCACGGCTGGACCTTTGTTCTTAAGGAGATGTTTCTTCAGCTAAGCACAGAGATATGAATGCTGGGTTTGTGTATTGTGCTGTGAGTGTTGAGTTCTTGAGTCTCTCTCCCTTGTACTAGGAGTAGACTCTTGTCTCTCCTACGTATTATTTCTCTTAATGAAATGACATGCTGTTCTCCTGCGTCGTTCGAGAAAATTATTATGGTCTCTATTTTATCTCTATCTGTTTGTCTATTAATCTTGTCTAACCTTCTGGTATGCAATTAATCTGTTCCGTCTTTCAATGCAGGTTAAAAACTGTCATGTTGTTCTTGATCCTAGGACAAAAGAATCCCGTGGCTTTGCCTTCGTGGCCATGGATACTCTTGACGATGCAAAACGCTGCATCAAGTATCTGCACCGCACTGTACTTGAAGGTCGCCTGGTCACTGTAGAGAAGGTTAGATACTAACTGTACTGATTCATTCCATTATGCATTTTTCTATTGCATTTTCTTGAATAGTGCTAGTTATGTCATTGTATCTTTGTATAGTAATTTTAAGTAGCTAATACTAGCAGTTAAAAATGTAAAGCTACTATACTGTCAAGCATGTTTTTTTTGTCTTGTGTCTGTCCCTCCCCCTCCCACTTTAGTCTTGAATATCATTGATGTCTTAGTAGCATAAATACATTAATCTTGTGCACCATGGAAAGCACATTCCATTACATTAAAACTTCAATGATGCTATGCTCTGTTCAGTTTAAAACTTTGGCGAAGGTCCTTGAGATGAGGTATGTTATGGGTAGAAGATTACAAATATGCTATTTCCCTGTGATGGAAGAGTATATTCTGGAACAGCCAAGCCTGGAAATTCCACTTAGGTGAAATGAGCCAGACTAAATTGAAAGGGAATCATTTGTGATGTGTTCTGATGCAATCCTAGTGTGCTGAATGGGGAAAACCTCTTCTGTGGCTCTTCATCTGGGTCTTAACTCTCGTCTCGTGCTGACTTCCTGACCTTCCAGTTTAACA
This sequence comes from Microstegium vimineum, assembly GCA_022036555.1. Lineage (NCBI taxonomy): Eukaryota > Viridiplantae > Streptophyta > Magnoliopsida > Poales > Poaceae > Microstegium > Microstegium vimineum. Next base: position 28,826,075 of record CM039135.1, read on the forward strand.
TGGTGCTGGGCTGCCTCTACGTCAACCTGGTTGGTCCAGGCTGTGCAGTCTTCAACCATGGTTGTCTCCAAAGGATGTGCAGCTGACGTGATGGTGCTTATCACCACACCCTCAGAGCCCATCACCACTTGTCGTCTACACCTCCCTCACCGACAATGCATACATGCTACATCAACATGAGGGCTGTCGCCATAGAGCGATCGTGGTGTCTTGTTGTGCGTTGCGTCACCGCCACCACCACCGCCACCGCCACCTCTACCACAACTGCCATCGTCAACATCATGCTCATGACCCAACGGGCTCTACGATTTGTCTGCTTCGACTAAGCTTACATGGTGCATGCTGCTGCCATGTCACGACACCAACCACCGATTCTGATGCGAACTTCATCGACCAGTATCTTGATTTGAGGGACATCGCAAGAGGCATAAATTGGCGCTTCCTTGGACCATGGCTACATCGACCACGGAACAAGTGCACAAAAGTCATCTTTGGTTGAGCTGGCATGCAACGTAAAGTTATTAATCTACTTGTATCACAAGAATTTTGATCAAGAGTTGACAATCTTAATGATCCATACCATAACTATTTTTTTCAGCAAAAGGGCAAAGCTTAGTTTCTTTATTAATCTATTAACCACTCGGTTCGAATTTAGGATTGAATTGGGTTCCTCCTTTATTTGGTGTACTTGAAGTTTATTGCTGGTTTCATTGTGTACCAACTAATACATTTGTTCATGATTTCATTTCAGGCTAAAAGAACTCGTGAAAGGACCCCTACTCCTGGAAAATACTGCGGTCAAAGAGGTATGAACCAAAGTTGACCAATTTTGCACCTCCACATGATATGACCACAATGGTTTCTGTATTAAGCATCATTTGACTTTTCTGTATGTGTTGTTCAGCTTGCATACATTGTAGTTGAATGTATATCAATTTATTTGTTTGCAGTTGTCAGATGTGCTGTGCTGTTTTATTAATACATAAACATGAACTCCGTCTCTAAACATTTTGCGTCACTCATATGGTATTTGTTTGCTTATTTGTTGTTTTATCAAGTGATCTTTAAATATTCTAATGACCTGGCCTCAATGGGGTGTTATGTTGCCTACAACCTGTGATTATAATTGTGGCTTTTATGGTGTTCTCTATTTTTAGCTGCATAGTTCCACACTATCAAAGTAGTGAAAATCACAAATGTAGCCATGGGAAACTTGTGTGACAGTGAGTATGTGCAAAATTGGTTGCATATATCTTTTATAGGCTTGTGATTCACGCGTGCTTCAAAACATTAGTAGTGAGGAAAAACATGGGTTTGCAACCATTCCTTTTGCATTTTGCAATACAGCTATATCTTTAATACTTTTTCTTAAAAATGCAGGAGGATCTCAAAGGAGCCCATCACCTTACCGCGCTCGCAGAAGGGAGCGATCCCGCTCAAGGGAACGCAAGCGTTCAAGGGATCGAAGGGAACGGTCCCGCTCAAGGGAACGTCGGAGGGAGCGGTCCCGCTCAAGGGAACGTCGGAGGGAGCGGTCTCGCTCAAGGGATCGCCGGAGGGAGCGGTCCCGTTCAAGGGATCGCCGGAGGGAGCGGTCACGCTCAAGAGACCGCAGAGGCAGTTCACCCCATGACAGAAGGCGCGGAGTTCGGTCCAGATCACCCACCAGCAATGGGAACCATAAGGCAGACTAGGAAGCGCTGGAACCTTTTCGTTTGGGGACTAGTCGTGATTGTGTGAACAATGGAACTTAATGCTACCTTTAAAATGGTGTGACAGAAGTAGTGTTGCTGTATTTTATTGTTGTTTCATTAAAAGTACGCTATTCTGTTAGCTTTCGGATCGAAATATCGAATGATGATATTTGTTAATTGTCTGGAGACATAGACGTGTATACTCCAGAATACCTATGAAACTATGACATTCTTGTGTGTTTGCTTAAGGTCGTTGTGGCATGTACTGAGCTTATGATTGATACAATTATACGTTGCGTGGTCGATGGGGTCAATGCTAACTTGCCTTGAGTTTTCAGTATGGCGTTACCAACTAGTGGGCTAGAGTAATTTGCGGTAGATGCGGCCAATGCGTTCAGTATGCATAGAAGATCCACCTTGTGATTATAAAGGTTTTTTTTTATATAAGAAACTTTATTATAATCTTTCTGTGACTCCAGACATTTCCAAATATAAACCAATCCACAGAATAACTTAGACAAGTCTAAAAGGTTCCACAAGTAAATTACAAGTTCTCTCCAGATACTTTTTTATTATTGTCCACAATTGGACGGGCATTATGTTTTACGCCCACAGGTGTAGTATACTCAAACTTATTTGGACTATGAAAATGGTGCGTGCGTTACGGTTGAATTTCCAGTCAAATTCGGACTAATTTTCCCGGATCAGAATTCAGAATCAAATGGCCATGGGCATGGGCGTACTGTTTGTACTTATAAGCATTTCATTATAGAATGCCACGCTACACCAAGCCGTGAGATGCCTTTGAAAACCACGAAAACAGCCTCACAAGTCACAAGATGTCAAACACACAGATGGACGCCAGCCATACCGTGTCCGTTGCTGTGCGGCTGTGCCCCTGCCCCAAAGAGACAACAAAGTTCTTTGACAATTGACACGTCTCTACCGTCCGTGCTAAGCATCTCCAAGAGACTTTCCATATCCTTCCTATACGTTAGGAATAGAGATTTTGATAAAAAATTACTCTTCAATAGCTTATCTAAATAGTCTTCTAAATATAGTCATTCTTTATTTCGGATTTTTCGCTAGCCAAATATAGAAGACGAGAATGACTCTGTAAAATATGCATGGGTTTTAGAAAAGCTGTTGAAAAATGAAAAGATATACAAAATGATTTTTATGCAAATGACTCTTCAAATGATGATTTAGAGAGTGAGATTTAGAAAGACTCTTGGAGATGCTCTAACTACGCCATTTCACATGCTTGCATGCAACGGTTGACTTTTTTGATCTCGTCTAAACTTAATGTTGCTAACACGCTTCTCCAACCTTATCTTCCAGCTATGTTTCGAGCAGCTGCTGTTGTGTTTCATATTTTTCTAAGATTTAATTTGTCAACTGATATGATCGAGATCAGTAGCAAGAGGAGACACATTATGTTAGGCTAGTAGATTTAGCCCCGTTTGGTACCGCGTTCATTTTTTGAAAAAATGTTTCATGAGCAATTTTCTAGGTAAGGTTAAATTATTTTAAAAAATTTGTTTGATAAAATAGTTTTATCAATAACTTTATGTATGGTTAAGAGAGAAATGAGGGGAAGAGTTGTAAAAAGCTACTTTTTCAGCTTTACCCAAACTTTTGTTATGTAATGATCAGGTTTAATTTTGTTATGTAATGAGCGCAGAACATTAACGTACTAGCTGAAAGCTCTGATAGGTAGTCTTATGGAGGGAACCCGATACTTGGAGAAACTAAACTTTTGTTTGAAATTTGAACCAAACTAAACCTGTGAAGTTTTGGAGGTTGGAGCGATCAAGTCGTCCAACCAGTGTGAGTGTGACGAAAGCAGCTGTGTTATCCCATGGTATACGGACGGAAACAGGATACTTTTTTCTGTTCCGCACGATCGACCGGCGGATCGGAATCGGATCGTAGAAGAGAAGCTTCTGATATCATCCTATGATGACATTTTCTTAGAGTAAAAATCAAACGAAATCTTCAGATCCGTCAGCAACAAGCATGCCCACGCGCGCGTGTGCGCGTGTGTTGTGCTGGGCCATCTGCATCTGCATTGCATGCACGCTCCCACGGGCCACGGCCCACCGGATGACCACCAACTTTGGTGGTGTGTCGTCCCTGCTTGCTACGGCTACGGGGAAAGGGAGAACTGGAACTCGCCCGTGTAATTTTCCACTTGCAGAGAGGTACACGTACACCTCGCACCATCAGATAATATATCCTATGCGTTGCGGTAAGAATTTTATACCAAACTATTCAGACAATTTTATATACTAATTTATAATAAAGCAAATACATATTTAATATAGTTGTGTTATTATAATATATTGAACATAGTATTAATCCCTGCATTCTAAATTATAGTTCGTTTAACTTTTTTTAATTCTCAAGTTTGGCCAACTCGTTTTATTCAAAATTTTATGCAAAATATTACTTTTTTTATTGTAGCTTGCTTATTTTATAAGTGGTCTACAAGAATGAATTAAATTTGACTATGTTTATACAAATTTTTTAAATATGACGAGTAGTCAAACTTGAGGTAAAAAAAGTCAAATAAATTATAATTTGAAACGGAAGGAGTAATTATTTAAATCAAAGTAGTTACAAAATAAAAATTATTCTATAGCCCACTGCAGAATTACAAAATAAGGAGGCGAACTAAATCCCCCTCAAACCCCCCCCCCCCCCCCCCCCCCAAAGCAATTAATTCTGGACTGAGAAAACGAGTGACAGTAACTATTTGTAAATTTTTTTGAGATTACACAGTACAACGCAGACACTCAACACGTACGCACACTCGCCCCTACGAACACACGCACGCAAACCCTACCCCTATGAGCACCTTCGAAGGACTGAGCCGGCAAATCTTGAAGTTGACGAAGTCACCACAGACGTCTCGCTGTCGAGAGGAACGTCGCCTACCATTTAATGTATAGCGCCGGAAAATCTGGAATAAATCCAGAATAAAGTGTCGCACCTAGGATTTGAACCCTGGGTGGGAGCCCCTAAACCAATGGTCTTTGTCATTGCGCCGTTGTAACTTAATCAAAGCTACTCCTAATTGTGTACCATTTGTTATAGTATCAACGAGTACCGTCTTGTTACTATAAGAGAGCACTAAGTTAATGATTATGAACCACTAGCATATAAGATATATAGTACTTGTGTATTTCACAAACGTTTCACTACAGCGCTCCAATCTTTCAAAAACAAAAAAAGAAAAAGAAAAGGACAATACAGCTTTCATTTTGTACCAACTGATGATGTGCAATAGTTTAAAAGAAACTTGCTGGCAAAGCCAAGTGCACTCCTAAAGTCCTTTTTCCTCCAAAATCCTAATACGCCTCATAAAAAGAGATAAATAAACTTTCCTTTTTAAAAAAAGAGGATAAATAAACGATAATTAATTGATGCATTATAGTAGCAGTAAGAAGCAACAACCATCTGGTCAATTGCTAGCCTTTCGCAACGCACTGATCTAGACTAGAATAGAGATATGGAATGACTCGCCACGCCACGCCAGTACGCCACTTGCTTGATGAACAGCAGGTTGAGTACATGTACTAGCTAGTTGAATTGAAACTGCTGCTGAAGAGGCTTTGTCTCAGCATGTGCATGCCTCCTCCTACATTGACGTTCCAACAGCAATTGCTAACCCAGTGCAAAGGGTGCAGTATGTTGCACAGAACAGAACTACAGAAGGCATACGTCGTACGTATACGTACGTACCAATGCAAGAACAGAATATCACATAGCTCGAAGAAAAAAAAAAGATAATATAATGTCGCACGTGCTTGTAAAAAATAAATTATATGCAAACTGATTAATTATGTAAAACTGGCCGGAGGTTTACCGAATTTGTATATATTAATAATATTGGAACTTGGAAGAAGAGTTGAGACCTAAGCAAAATAACAACAAAAAGGAAAACAAACAAACAACTACATAAAACATTGAAAACCGATGCGAAACAACCTTTTCTTTGGAGTTTGGACACATGGGAAGGAAACATATACTTAATGCTTACTAAGATAACAAAAGGCACTTTTGTTTGGATGTGAGTTAATTGGCAAGGAAATAAAGTGTGATGAGCACATCTCTCTCTCTCTCTGACGTCACCAGGCTTGGTGCTGATCTTTGGCCTCTGACGTCATGAGGAGACAGGAGAGGCACTTGCTGTTTTGTTTATTCCAGCTCCAGCGACGCGCAAAGAGGGTTGAAGATTCCTGCAGGTGTACACGTCAGCTGGTCGCCGGTCAAGCTTTGTCTGATTTCTCCTCACCCAACCAAAAACTCTGACCATCACTTCACCACCCATCCCCTTCCTCGCCACTTCACTGTATTTTTTTAATTAATAGCGAAATAATAAAGCATCTGACTCTCACCATCAATCTCAGGCCCTATATATATACTTCCTCACTCTCTAAATAACTGTCGTTTGCGCTTCTTAAAAATATCTCTGACTAAATATATATTAAAAATATAGACAATTATGATATATAATTAGTATATTGAAAAGATTTTTAAATCTAGTTTTTTAATAAATTTATTTAAAAATATAATTGTTGTTCTTTTTTTCTATAAATCGAATCAAATTTATGACATGAACACTAACGGAGATAATTATTTAGGGACGGATGAAATACAATGTATGCGATTTACATAATCGCATTGGTCAACAAAGATGAGTTTTCGTTAGGCTTTCTTCATCCCGTGTGCTTTAGTACTAAGATAAGATAGAACCCACATAAATTAATCCATATGATACTGTAGTGCGAAATGGCACACATTGAAGCCGACTGAAAGTGATCCTGCGCTGTTTCATGAGTTGTTCTAGTAGTAAGTGACTGCAGTGTCTTGTTGTGCTCTGTTTCAGTATACATATAACTGTTTTCCAGCAGCAAAACCAAGCGTGCCGGTAGCAGGTGAAATGCATGCATGCTGGGAATGGAATTCCATTTGACGAGCATATATAAGACCCAAAAAAGTGACAAATTTAATCTTCAGTAGGACAGATTAAATGAGGTCACACACAATCAAATTGGAGCAGAGTCGCAGGTAGCTGGTGCCTGCTTTCCTCACTCGCTCGGTGTCTCCCACGCAGCGGCGGCCAAGATTGTACCCTGACGTGGCATGCAGCAGTGCTGCTGCAGCAGCCAAAAAAAGTGAAAAGAAGAAAAGAAAAGAGAAGTCCAGAAGGACTGACAGGGCGGATGGATAGGATGAAAACGTTACGGATATTTATTTGACCGTGCGTTCGACCGAATTCGTTTATAGAAGTTTAGACCTGTCCGTATCCGAGTCCGAAGATTAATATCCGATACCGTATCCGTATCCGAATACTAAAATCGGCATATTTATGATGTCGATATCTAATCGTATCATATCCGATATTTCTCATACTATTCGTATTCGAATCCGAATCCAAACATAAATATGAAAACAAATACAATATCAGCGATATCTGTTCGTATCCGATGCAGAAGAAAAGAAAAGAAAAGAAAATAAATGGAAAAGAGAAGGAAAAGGGCATTTATGGCAAACATGGGGAGGTTTGAACCGGTCAGGATTTTGACTTTGAACCCTGGCTTGGCTTGGCTTGGATTGCAGCTGCATGCAGAGCCTTGTCCTTTGGGATTGTGTGTCTCACTGCCATGCCTGGGCCACCACCTCTCTCTCTATCCCTCTCCCTGCTGCTGCTGAACCGTGGAACCGGTCCAAGATTCCCTCCCACGGTTCTTAGCGGATCCCGGCACAGAAGCCCGACCCGGGACGCGGTTCAACGGTCAAACAACCAAAACCAGCTCGAGTCAAACCGCCAAAGTGAAGTACTGGACCCATGATTATTTGCGACCAAAAAAAGACGGATGGTTTTCTCAGAAAAAAAAAGCTCCACTCATCTCAGCACATGACAAGTCGTTTCGCCATCAACAACATGGTTTATATTAGAAGTCACACACAAAAAAAACAAGGTTTCTATTATCCTTGATATTAAGGTGACCACAACCCTCCCTTTTGCTTACACATATAGAACAATGCGTACAAAATATATCAAATTTAAACAGTGTACCGCCTCGGATTAACGCTGCCGCCCTTGCTCGCCATGCCAACACCTAGCTAGGGCACTTCTTCCTCTCCGGTGCGTCTACCAGAGGTAAGAAGGAGAGCGGGCCAATCTCTTTTTCGTTTCGAGTTTATCTAGGTTCTAGTTTATCTATGGTTCACTTCAAATAAATCTTCTGACGAAATCAAATGATTTTCAGTTAGGATCATGCTTCCTGCAATTCCTTGGATGATTGTGACGGCAACATCGTTGTTGCATGTGTCAATTCATCTCGGCCAATCTGTTGCCTTTTTCTGTGAGGGGAGGGGTGCTTCTCGGAGCCCCTATGAGGACAGTGACTCTAGGCTATCGATGTCATCGTCAATGATTGCGCAGAGAATTTCAAGTCTCAAGGTAATGGACCGGTAGTCTATGTTGTAACAACGGAGTAACTGCCAATATTCTTTCAACGGTTTAGATGAGCTTTGGACTCGTTCCAAAGCGTTGGTTACAAAGTTTTTGCAACATCATAAAAGAGAAATTGAAGAGAATAGGAAATAAGAATCCAAAGACCAACCAGAAAACAAAGAATAGTAGATGGACTAAAGAGTCATGGAAACCCTTGGCACCGTACCAGCGGCACAAGGCTTTTCAAAACTATTTGATCCCACAATGGACATCGTCTCCATGTGGACTGGTAGAAGGCCCAACTGTTCTACCACTAGACTCCAAGCGACCAAGGGTCTAACACAACTAAGACAACAAAAATCTTATTGAAGGGATTTGTCTACGTTTTCTATTGTCGTCGGCTTTGCAAATCATACAATTTCACTTCTTTTCGGATCACAAAACAGATGGATGAAACCACACATATCCATATGTTGACACCATCTAAACATGTTCATGGGCCACTCGACCCTACATATTCGAGAAAAGGTTGAAACCGACCTGTTAGGACGTTGAGCTGGGCTTGATCCATGATCTTGGACTCATGGCTCGACATATCCCAAAGTAGAAAAACCTAAGAAACAACCTGATCTAATCTGACCACTACGTGTCAAATTAGGCTCTGTCCAAAGATTTTGATGTGAACATTTTTTTTCGGTCGGACTCAAATTGGATCTAACCCGACATTTTGATCAAGTCTAGTACCATTTCATATGAGGAAACTGGACATGTGTCAGTGCTTCAAACCCAAATACGAGCGGGTGAGGTTGATCAAATGGTGAGAGCAAAGCAGAGCAGATAGCAGAGTAGAGGATGAGAAGCTGAGACCCGACCCGTGAAGGGGGGCAGCCAATCGCAGCGCGGTCTCCCCGATCTGGGTTGGTCAAACAAATCCTCTGGTCGCCTCACTTCACTTGAAAATTCCCCGCATCCGCATGCCATGGACGCGCTTCCCCCTCCGGAATCCCTTTCGCTTGCTATAAAACCTCCGCTCGCCATCCCCGCTTCCCTCCACTCCACCCACTCCTCCTCCTCGTCAAGCCAAGCCATTCCTGCTCGCCGACGCCGATAGCTCGCCACCTCACGCGGCCCGCGCAACGACCGACCGACCGACCGGCCTGATCCCCTGCTCCGGCTCCCACCGAGCCTCGATCGATCCTCGAAGCAGCAATGGCTGATGCCGTGGAGAGCGGCCGGCGAGCGCGCCTGGTCTCGGAGCTGGGCCACGTGCAGGACCTGGTGCGGCAGCTCGAGCTGCAGCTGCGCGCGCCCGCGGACGCCGCCTCCGTCGACCACTGCCGCCGCCTCGTCCACCAGGTCGTCGCGCTCACCGACCGCTCAATCGGCATGCTCCACTCGTCTCCGGACCTCGCTCCCTCGCCGCTGTCCGCCACCGGGAGCACGATCAGCAGCGACGCCGCCTCCGACCATCACAACCACCCCTTCCGCCCAACCGCCGGCGCCACAAGTGCCAGCCCCAAGAAGCGCAAGGCCACGGCGCGCTGGACCAGCCAGCAGCAGCAGGTGCGCGTCAGCGCCGCGGGCGGCGGCGCCGAGGGCCCCGCCGACGACGGCCACAGCTGGCGCAAGTACGGCCAGAAGGACATCCTCGGCGCCAAGCACCCGCGGGCCTACTACCGCTGCACGCACCGCAACTCGCAGAACTGCCCGGCCACCAAGCAGGTGCAGCGCACCGACGACCACCCCGCGCTCTTCGACGTCGTCTACCACGGCAACCACACCTGCAGGCCCGCCAATAGGGCGCAGCACCCCAACCCGCACGGGCAGGCGGGCCTCGCCGCGCGTCTCACGGTGGCAACGGACGCCATCATTGGTGGCGCCGCCGCGCTCCCGCCATTGACGCCCGAGAGCTGCCCCGTGCGGGGCGCATCGTCCCCGTGGTCGCCCGTCGGCTCCGACTCCAATGGATGCCTGAACCAGGGCGTCTCGCCGTGCCCGGTGACCGGGTACAGGGACTGGGCCTCGGAGGGCGATCTCCAGGAGGTGGTGTCATCGGCGTTCGCCGCCGTCTCTTCGGCTGCGCCCTTGCCGGTGCTCGACGACGAATTCATGTCTCTCGAGTGCTTTGGGTTCGACCACACCTTCGACATTGACACCGCAATGCCAAGCCTCTACTATCCATGATCGGTGATCGGCAGCAGCCCTGTCAGAGGAGCCTCTACCAAACAACTGTGCAGTGCAGCCTCTCACTAAGAACTGTCACCCAGTAGCCAAGACAGCAAAGCTTTTAGGATATCTGAATAGCATTACTTGTTTCATTACCTTTTGTTTCCTTTTCCCCTTTCCTTCCCTTTTTTGGGGGTCAGTTCTCAACTTGCTGGGTTGGGTTTTGTTGATTTCGGTCAGCAAGATAAAAGTTAGAATTCCCTTACGGGGCAATCAGTTCAGTTTGATATTGTTGCACTTTCATGTCTGTACTCTACCAATACCTTAGAGCACGACAAATCTTAAAAACGCATTCCACAGCCAAAGTTAAAAATCAAACTTGCAACATCTTCAACATAACATCACTTCAGAAGCGGGTTCTGATTTAACCAAAACAATCACAAGCGTTTCAGAGTTTTGTCCAACAAAAGAAATGTACAGACGCAACAAGCCATGGTTGAACTGACGTTCACACATTGCCCCAGCAGAATAAAAACGAACTGCTACATCACAAGCTCAGCAGGGCAGCCCTCATAACAATTGTGGAACAATTACAGTGACATCTCAAATGCTTGACGGTTGCAATTGTTCAAACATGGATAATATGTAGCTTCTCATAAATTGATGTCCAAAAAATCCATGAATTCAATACAAGCTACCCTATGTCATGATCATGAAGCCTTCAACTGACCGATGCAGAAATCCTCAATGATATCAAAGACCCTAGTGCCGTGCTGTGGCCTGTGCATCCAGATAGAAGAATGTCATGAAGCTGAGGAAGGAAAACATAAACTAACCAGAGATTGAGTCCATTCATACAGAAGCATGAGCTAAATAAGGATCTCATTTGCAAGCCAATGCAAAACAATTTAATTTGTACATAACACTGGGGTCTCAGCTCAAAATGGAAACAGGTTTGAGCTGATCTACCAGTCTAGTATAATTTAACATGAATTCTACTCTAAAGCAAAGAAAACCAACAATAATAAGACAAACTTTGCAATAGCATGTAACAACTTTATCCCATGAATTGAAACCAATATCTAGAAAATGTTTCTCATTTCATTATTTGATTATTTTTCAATTCTTCTCAATTCCTGGGAACCAAACAGGGCTTTATCGAATTATTGATTGTGTACAGTATTTCTGTAGAAAACATTAGCAGTAGCAATACCTGGATAGGAAGCATGTGGGAAATAAAAAAAAAACTGACCATTTTTGCCTATCATTACAGCAATACTGTGATTGTCTTTTTCATTTCCTTTTGAATGGTTTTTTTACAGAATATCTAAATCTAAAATGGTGCTAAGTCTTCATGGAATATTGTTTGTAGTAGGAGCAAAACTAAAATAATGTTGCTAAATCTTCACTAATTTGGTCCATTAGATCACCATAACTTTAAGATGACGAATAGTTAAAATCAATGTCACCCTCAAGTGCTAATTTCTAATTTCTGAAGAAACAATTTTATGAAAGGCACTGAAGTCCTGAACCAATGACAAGATGCTATGTGGTATAATAAGCAATATAAGAAGTTACAAACCCAAAAAAACCCTCTGTGGAATCACCACCAGCATTATTTAGAATGGCATCTCCACCTGGATGTTCCTCCACATAAGGAGTGACATCATAGACCTGGTTAAACCACCAAAGATAAATTTAGAAGACCAAAATAGTGAATTTAAATATTTGAATTTCCATGTTTTTAACTCAAGGGCATTGAATAGGACAAACTGAGGTGGCCACTGCATTTATACAACCTTGTCCTTGATGATTATCCAACAATCTTTCCTTGTATTATGTTTAGAGATCTCTTCCTTCGTAAAGCTCCTAGATGTCTGAATGTAGAAAGACAAAAAAAAAGGTATCTATCTCTTCAAGCTGTCTAAAATATTATAAGTATTATGGTGCAAATCTGAGAAAGAATTGTCTTGTAGCATGCATTTGTAGGCTCAAGAAAACTAGCCAACTAAAACTGAAGAGTTTACCATTCCAGCTCCTGAATCAGTTCCCTTTGATTTACTTGCAATTCAAGAGTTGCTCAGATACAACTAGGTCAATCTACTACGATAAATTATGCAACTTGTACCTTTATTTTGTGACTTCGGGATCACAAAGAGAGCTCCTAGTGCCAAAAGAATGACAACTGAGATGATGACAATAATCTCCATCTTGCTCCTCTAGAATTAAGAACTTTGCAGCCACACAAAAAATGTGCTGTACTGATAAAAAGGATCATTAAGAACAAGGCCAAAAGGATTAATTGCAGAGAGAGTAAATATTAGGTATGGACACAGTCATGAAGAAAGCTGATGTAACATAAGGTGAAGAATAACAAAATATGCCAATGTCAGCACACAGCACAATGAAATGGTATTTTCGTAAAGTCCACTGAATCACAGAAATAATATACTATGAAGCGTAGCAAGGAAAAAAGTCAAACAGACTAATGCTACACTAGTTGATCGAAGATGTTTTTTTCTCGAACACGCAGGAGAGCTGCGTATCATTATATTAAGAAGAATGAAAAGACGGTCTTACAACACCTCACTAACTCACACAACACATACTTAAATTTAGAACCAACACCTCTCTCTAGTAGGAAAAAAAACAAACTTGACCCTATCGAAGATGTTACCAGCAAGACTAAATCGGAGAGGGAGAAGTGGTCGTGGTGGTGGGTGTGGGGGGGGGGGGGGGGGGGGGGGTTGAGAGCAAGGACCATTGCAAGGTAGGTGACATCATAGCTAAGATGATGGATTATGTTATTAATGATGCATTAGTATGAAGCAGGTATATGTGACCCTTGTTTAGGGAATTAAAAAATATTGTGTATTACACCAAGGATCGTCAGTATACTGATGATGCCATTCTTTTCATGAAGAGAACAAATAAGCACTGAAATTAACGTCAGTGCTATTCTACACCCTGGTGTAGAATAATCTACACCAACTAGCTAAAACTTGCCATGAACTACTGAATAATACCGAACCACGTTCAGTACATGTCAGTGCCGTATACTGAATAATACTGACAAGCGGCTAGAATTGTATAACAGCTTGGTGTAGTATAATTATTCTAGACTATTCTAGACCTAGGGTGTAGAATAGCACATGTACTGAAATGAATAGTTTTCCAAAATGAATGAGTGCAGGCTCAGACTGACCTAACTAATTAACATGAAGGGTGAGCAAGCATTCACAGTATTGAGGATTGAAAGGTTGGCAAATAATCAAAAAATATTGACAACTTCAAGTGGATGAAGTGGGAATTGGAAGAATGCATCACAATAATGTGGTTGACATATGAGCAAAAGACTTCAGTTAAAAAACCAGTAGGGAAGGGTGATACTAAGGCCTCTTGCTGATAATAAATATTACTAATGATAGCAGCAGATTTACAGGATGCAAATAACATTTGGAACAGTTATAACCATTACTTAGCCTAAACAAGGAAAAATAAATGAAAATATGGGGCATCTGAAGATAATTTTCATCTTCCTTCACAATGATGAGCGAGTAATTAGCGTCAAATTACTTCTCAATGCATCAATGATCTGACAAGGAATTTCTGCATTCAAACATGGTCTTGTACCTAGTATTTTCTTTTCCCCAATGTCGAGTCAACGTGTCTCTTGAAAAACTTCATGTTGCAAAATCGACTGAAATTGTGTTATGTTGGGTTGAGATTTAATGGTACAGTAGAAACAATGCTTTGTGCCTTTGTTCAGTTAAATAGTACACTCAGTGAGGCGTCCTTGAATACGGTGAAGGGAGCATAAATATACGTCAGGGACAGTCCAGTCAGGAAATCCCACTTGGGTGTGAGACGGATCACATCTAGCCTAACTGAAAGGTACAGAAACGAATTGCAGGAAGCAAGAAAGATATCATATGGAGGTCACCTGGACCTGGTGCTAACCAATCGATCGTCACTCGTCACCACTATCCTACCTCCTACCGGGGCACAGCCCACTACATGGCTCATGTACACCCAATATTTTTTGCAAAAACTTCGAAGTTAGGAGGCTTGTCAAATAGGGCGCTCAGCTTCGCACAGCATAAGGGAAGGGAAGGGAAGGGAAGAGAAGGGGTAAGAAGACCTGGTGGGAGCTCCTCGCCGGCGAAGAGACCAACGAAAGCCTCAGCACGGCTTAGGGCGGCGGCGGCTGAGAGCGAGAGGGGAGCGAGAGCGAGAGAGTGACAGAACGGGGAAGAGGGATGAAGCGGACGGAAGGGGAATTACGACGGCAGAAAAAAAAAACTCACGGGCATATGGCCGGGTTTTTTTTTTTCAGTTGCGTTGAAAATTTCTGTCTTTTTTATTTTTCTTTCCCTTCCTTTTAATTTTTTATTCGTGCTGATTTCATATATTGGACACTATCAATGGCTAGTACAACATTTTTTTAAATAACATAAATTTATATCTACCCTCTTTATTGGATACTATCAGTGGCTAGTAAATATATAGTACATTGTAAATAAGTAAATGAAACTTTTTATATTTTATTAAGGTTGAACATTTTTATATGAAGCTAGAAGCTATTTTCACACGAACATATACCAATTTCACAACCAAAGAAGCTATAGCAATATTTTTCTGAAATAAAAACAATTTTCTTTTTGTGACAATTTCCATGTAAATATTAAATATTTAACATAGTTCGCATGCACTAGGAACATTGCTATCATCAATATAAAAATGGTATGAACTCATTAAAAAAATTCATGCTCTAATAAGAACTAATGAGGAGTACAAACACTTCAATATCTCATGAAAAAAATGAGTCTTCCTAGCACTTTCTTTTCATTAAGGATTTTTATGCCATAATAGGTTAAAAAAATAGGTTACAAATTAAAAATACTTTTGTGTGTTAGAATAGTCACACTTTATTAACCTTAAGCAAATCAGGCTAAGCGAGTGTTTATTATCCATAAGACACAAAGACAGTAGAGGCACATAGTGGCGTTAAGTCCATGAAAAAATTCCTACCGGAAACTAAGGTATACAAGTTGAAAAGATAGACATCATTATGAGGCAAGAGCAAAAGAAGGCTTGACATGACATAATAGGAATATAAATAGTTTGACCATAAAAATAATTATGCATTTGAAAAAAGTATTATACAAATAACAATACTACATAATTAATAAATTTGGATTGTTGCCACTCTTAAATGACACTTACCCCATCATAGTAAAATATATTTTTGGGATAGAAACCATTTCTAGAGGAAATAAATATTATCATAGTAGAAAAAATATTAGGGGATGTGACCCGTTTTCCTTCACAATATCTTATGAAATAGAAAACTTCTACATGAGAAACTTTAGATCTAGATATCTAGATCTATATCTCATTTTTGTATGCATGAGAAATATTTAGGCAATACATAAACACGAGCAAGATTCTACATGGAATACTCTAGATCTAGATATTTTGTGTAATAAGAAATATATGGGAAATAGATAAAGATGAGATATATTCTAAAAGTATACTGTAGAAGGTTGCCACCATAAAGCTACAAATACATATGTAGACTTGTGTTCATTCCATACATACCAAGTCATCAAGTGATTTATCAAGAGTTATAAAAGTAGTCATCGCATATTTAGTTTGAAAATACTTCATAGTTATTTTGAAGCTTATAAGTATGTATGTTAAAAGTTTGTTTATAATGAGTTAGACATGATTACGAGCAAAATAAAAGAGAAACCCCGAAACAACTCTGAATCGAGTTTCATAAAAAACGGAAGTTGTTCCAACTGATCCTAGGGGCAACCTAGGGTCACTAAGGGCTATGTTAGTCAAGTGTGCACCACACCTACTACATGAGACTTATCTAAGTCAATCTACCCATTCAAGCCCCCTTAATAGTACGGTCCAAGGTAAAAACAAAGACCTTAATCTACTCTAAGTGTCTCCCAACTCCAATGACACTTAGACCTAGATCATTCTAAGTATTGCCGCCTTTCTTTGAAAACCAAAATGATATCCATCGCCAAGGGGCATGAAATCCATTGGTTGCCCATTTAATCACCATTATCATGACCTAACTCAATTTGCCTCTGCAAAACACACATTAGTCATAATGTCGGTGTTTAGAAATAACCAACGAGTAAATTTGTACACGTGTCGGGCTCCGAATGGTGAGACAAAGAGACAAGAGGTTTATACTGGTTCGGGCAAGAAATCCCTACGTCCAGTGTGGAGCTGCTCGCGTTCCTTATCTCTGCTTGCGAGGGGGTTCACAAGTTGGTTCGAGAGAGGGGGTATGAGCCCCAGGTCTCTGGTTTATTCGGTGAGTGAGTGTGCTATCGGCTAGCTGTGTGTGTGATGGTCTCTTTCTCTAGGAGTCCGAGAAATGAGTCCCCTTGAGTCGTCCCCCCTGCTCTCCTTTTATAGTCGCAAGGAGCCCAGGGGAGTTACAAGCGTGCGTCGAGAAGTATCTACATAGGATGTTGTGCCTTATCCTTTCCTTCCTCAGGAAGGATGTTGGACACTCATAATAATATATTCCTATTGCCTTCATACTTGGTCGGAGAGGGGGGCCGTGTCGGCCCCTCGGTGCATCGTCGGAGAATACGGGGGGGTCCGGTTGAACCCGTACCATAGTAGAGGCATGGAGTTCATTGTACCGTTGACAAGTACAAGGTTGTGCCTTCTTATAGTTCTTTTTGTATATGGCAGATTCATTCGCCTGGGGCCAATGGACTATGTTACTTTGTGGGTCCCATGTACCCGACGTACCTTCGTTCGAAGGGTTCCTGTATTGGCCCGGAGGCATGAGAAGTGGTCGTTGCTCCATAGGAAGCGTGGGTACCACCTGTTTAGAGGTTCGGTTCCGTCCCGTCCCTGACTGGGGAACACGACATGTCTCCGTTAAAGTAGGCGCTAGGGCGTTATCCTGAGCCCCGGCTTACACGGGGTGTACGATCCCTCAGAGCGTCGTACCCTTGTTCTTATCGGCGTTTGCACCGTCAGCGACCCAAGGGCAGTGGCCGCCACCTTCTAGATGGGGACAGATAGGTCTTTTCTCTACAGACAATGTTCTTCACGTCTTCCATGGGCTGCGGAGTCGCCTCGCTTTCCGCGTCGGGGGAGACAGAAACATGTCTGCCTGGGGCACGTCTGCCTACCCGGGCCGGCGGGGTTCTACGCGCCTCCTATTCGTGGGCCTGCGGCGATTTATCCCTGATGGGCCTCCTATCTTTTCCTAGATGGTCGTTGCTGGGCTTCTGGTTTGTTGATTTGTTTTTAAAAGTTTATCATTAAATTAGATCTCCGAAAGTAGCCCCCGTGCCTTAGGAAGAGTTCCTAATTATCTTGCTAAAGCTTTATATACGCTGTCGAGATATCTATTTTTATCCTTCGCCGAGAGGGTGCGCGCGAGCGCACCCGCCGGGTGTAGCCCCGAGCCTAGGTGAGAGTGTAACTCTTGCGCAGGCTTTGATTTCATCGTTTTTCTCTTGATGTTTTGATTGCAAGCGGCGGATATGCTCAGATTACTTCGCACCGCAATCTTTCGATTGTGTGGACAGACTGAATCGGGTCGATTTTAGTTTTCGTCCTGACAATCTGTCACCGCTGCCGGTGGCACTGTTTAGTCATGATGCTATGAGCATCGAAATTTGCTCACCCCTAGCCTGCTGCCATGTACCGTACTTTCCTGTTGTCGACGCCTTGGCCCGTCCGCCGCTTCCGGGAGCAATGGAGTGGTTGTTTGGCCTTCTTACACATCCATTAACAAGCCCTCCATGTACGGTGATTTTCTATGGCACGAAGCCCCCCGGGTATATGTCGATATATGGTGTCTTTTATTATCGTTGTCGTTTGGTTGGGCCATACGGATCGGTTTGTGCCTGAATTAGGGTTGGAGCCGTGGTCATGCTCCGTCAGTGACCAGCAGGCGGTCGCGACATGCCTAAGGGTTAGGATGACCCGCACCGCGCCCTAGCCTAGTGGCGTCTGTCGGTGCTCCGCGTGTCACACCCTTCAGCATACGACGCATCGGTCGGTCCATCTTGACAGGACTTGTCACTATGTCCTATCGACCGTCCTATCGAGGAGTGATGATGTGGGTCCCGATGGCGGGCGGCTTGGTTTTAGCCCTGTTGAATCCTCTTCTTGTTCAGCTTGGGAGTAGCTCAAACTCCAGACCGCGGTGCTCCTCCTTATCTCTCACCTTCTACTTTCCGCTTAGAACTCCTTCCTTTCGAGTCATGGACCACGACGGATGTTCTTTGGCGGGCAGTTCCGCCGGAGAGGGCGCGTCTGGTGCCCAGGATCTTCATCGTAGGATGATCGAGGCGAGATGATTTCTGTATCGTTTCATCCCCTTTCTCCTTCCCTCGTCTCCGTTCATATGCCTACTAAAGCCTGTTTTTGGACCAGGATGCCGTCGCCGACTCACGATGCGTCTCTCCTGCGTGGTTTTCAGACGTGGGTGGTGGCGTCCAACGTGCTGGCGCCATCTCGCCTACCCCTTTACATAGGATCGGGACCTTCTTCTCTTTTGACCTCATCGGGACCCGTGTCGACGCCTCCGACTCGCGGGGACCGCGATTTGATAGAGGAGCTGCTAAATCGTCCGATGTAGAACCTTCGTCAGGTGCGGGACATGAAGAGGAAATCGAACTCGACCATAATGATGACACGAATGAGCAAGATAACAGTGAATCTGATGTCTTGGATCCATTCGACAGGGTATATGCTAATATCCCATCAGAGGAGCACGTGTTGTCATCAGTGCCGAACTGCAAGTATTGCAACGCAAAGAAATTTGAGGCTGAACGTCCTGGATTATGTTGTCATGGTGGAAAGATTCATCTTGCAAATGTTGAGACACCACCAGAACTCATGAGGCTGTGGTCAAGCTCGGATGCTGATGCCAGGCACTTTCGTGCAAACATCAGATATTTCAATGGTCACTTCTCTTTCACTTCACTGTATTGTCAACTAGATTGTGTGACCACTAATATGAAAATTTGTGGTGTCTACACGTTCCGTGCCCATGGCCATTTTTACCATAACATGCAATCTTTTGGTAATGCAGATGGAGTTCAGAAGAAACACCTCGAGCTTTATTTTTACGGTGATGATCCGTCCCTCGAGCATCGGATGAGCCAGTGTCGTAAGGAATCCGCCCAAAAAGATAGAGAAGTTATAGAGCAAATGGTTAGAATCTTAAATGGGAATCCGTATTCTGAGCATCTAAGGACTATGGGGCATGTTAAAGATCTTGATGATTATCGTATTAAGTTCAACCTTGACCAACAACTTGACCAGAGAAGATATAATGTGCCACTGACATCAGAGGTGCCCGCGGTCTGGGTCGAAGGGAGTGAGCGTCTAGTCCAATTCGAGCATAGTGTCCTCCTTCAAGGGAAAGATCGGTCTTTTCATGGAATTCGTTCATATCATGCGTGTTATGACCCTCTATCATACCCGTTATTCTTCCCAAGGGGTGAGCTTGGGTGGCACAATTCCGTTCCAAAAGTGGGAGTGACTATGGAGGAAGTTGAGGCAGCTCGAGCAAAACAGAAAGAAAGAACTGATGGTGGTGATGATGATGGAGGTAACTTCAACTCTTTTCAATACTGCAATCTAAATTTATTTTACTTGCAACTCTTGATACTAATTTTTGTAATGCCTCCTTGTAGAACCTATTGGGAATCTATGTGTCTCTGTGCGCGACTACTACTGCTACAAGTTTCAGATGCGGCCAGAGATTTTTAATCCAATACTCTATGGTGGGCGTCTTTTCCAGCAGTTCGCCATTGACACCTACATCAAGATTGAGAGCTCACGTTTAGATTACATAAGGAACAATCAGGATAGGTTGAGGGCTGACCTATACCAGGGCCTGGTGGACAGTATGCATTTGGGCGAAGGATCTGCTAAGAATGTCAGAAGGCGAACTATCCTGTCTTCGTCATTGATTGGAGGACCCCGTGACATGAGGCGTCGATACATGGATGCAATGGCTCTAGTTAGAAAATATGGTAAACCTGATGTCTTCCTCATAATGACATGCAACCCAAACTGGGATGAGATAAAAAATGAACTTTATCCAGGCCAGACAGCACAAGATCGCGCAGATCTCGTTACTCGAGTCTTCCATGCAAAGTTGGAAGCAATGAAGAAGATGTTGACGGAGAAAAGACATACTTGGAAAGGTGAAGGCCTATGTGCATGTAGTAGAGTTCCAAAAGAGGGGTTTGCCGCATGCACACTTCTTGCTAATAATGGAAGGAAAGTACAAGCTCACTTGTCCCGAGGAATATGACACGATTATATCAGCAGAGCTACCAAATAAGAAGAAGTACCTTGAGCTATACAATATGGTAACCAAACATATGATGCATGGTCCCTGTGGTACGCTTAATACAAATTGTCCATGCACGATGGGGCGTGGTCATGCAAGAACCGTTACCCCCGTCAATTTTGTGACTCAACCAGCCAGGGAAAGGATTCGTACCCCATTTATCGGCGACGTGATGACGGACGTACGTTGAAAGTTCGAGGTCATTACCTAGACAATCAATGGGTCGTTCCTTACAATCCTTGCCTGCTACGTACCTTCAATTGCCATATAAATGTTGAAGCATGTGGTAGTATCCAGTCGGTAAAGTATCTTTTCAAGTATGTATACAAGGGTCATGACAGGGCATCGGTGGCAGTGAGGGAGTCTGACAAAACAGACAAGGAAGGGAACATTGATGAGATTGCGCAGTTCAGAGAAGCCCGATGGATGACACCTCCAGAAGAACTGTGGAGGATATATGGCTTTGATTTAATCAAAAATCATCCACCGGTACAATAGTTGTAGCTTCATCTACCTAACATGCAGATGGTTGCATTCAATAAATGGGACAAGGTCGAACATATCGTTAATAGACCCGGTGTACAAGAGTTAATGCTGACAGCATACTTTGAGGCAAACAGGACACAGGAGGAAGCCCGTGGAATATTGTATCGAGACTTTTCAGAGCATTTTACCTGACATTCTAATGGTAAATTCTGGCAGCTAAGGAAAAACTCAGTTTTCCAAATTGGCAGAATCATCTCAGCTAATCCCACTGAGGGAGAACGCTACTTTCTTTGTGTTCTGTTAAACAATGTAGCTGATGCTACTTCATACGAACACTTGAGGACTGTCGATGGCGTTCTACTACCTACATTCCGTGAAGCTGCAGAAAGAAGGGGTCTAATAGAAGAAGACAATACACTGGATGAATGTCTAAGTGAAGCTACTGTCTTCCAGATGCCTTCCTCCCTACGAAGATTATTTGCAACAATATTGGTATTCTGCAAGCCGAATGATGTGATGGGGTTGTGGAACAGACACTATGATGCAATGGCAGAGGACTACAGTCATAAACATCCATCCCCAGATCTGGTGCGATAGATGGTTTTCATAGACATTAGAAATATGTTGCAGTCTATGGGGAAGGATATAAGTTCATTTCCTCTTCCAGAAATCGATCGCACATACGACCAATCCAGTAAGATTCATCGAGAGATATTTGAGGAAGCTAGCGTCGAGCAGAAACCTGAAGATGTGCTATTGTGCGACTCACTCAATGGCGAGCAAAGGTACACCTATGATGAGATAATGACCGCTGTTGAAAGCAACAAAGGTAGGGTGTTCTTTGTGGATGGACCTGACGGGACTGGAAAGACCTTCTTGTACATGTTACTTCTCGCAAAACTACATAGCCAGGATAAGCTTGTCGTTGCTACAGCTACATCTGGAGTCACAACGGCTATAATGCCAGGTGGGAGGACGGCTCACTCGCGTTTCAAGATACCTCTCACTCTTCAAGAGGGCGGTTGTTGTAGCTTCACGAAACAGAGTGGTACTGCCAAGCTGTTACAACAAGCAACTCTCATAATTTGGGACGAGGCGACTATGACAAAGAGGAAGAATGTGGAAGCACTAGACAATAGTCTATGAGATATAATGGAAGTGTCAGACCTACCATTTGGTGGAAAGACTGTTGTCTTTGGTGGAGATTTCAGACAGGTCTTGCCTGTTGCGCGGAAAGGATCTAGGGCTCAAATAGTCGGCGCTTCTCTACGAAGGTCATATCTTTGGGAATACATACAACACCTAAAGCTCGTCCGCAACATGAGGGCTTAGAATGACCCATGGTTTGCAGATTATTTGTTGCACATCGGTGGTGGAACTGAAGAGGTTAACGAAGATGACAATGTTCATATTCCAGACGAGATCTGTGTCCCGTACTCTGGCGATGCCCAGAAAGATCTCCATACATTAATCGACACCATCTTCCCAGATCTAAATACAAACATGGCCAACAAAGACTACATCACCACTAGAGCTATTTTATCTACACGTAATGATTGGGTGGATATGGTTAATATGAAAATGATTGATATGTTCAAGGGTGGAGAGACAGTGTATCATAGTTTTGACGCTGCGGTAGATGATCCACATAACTACTATCCATCAGAGTTCCTTAACAGTCTGACACCCAACGGACTGCCTCCACATGTCTTGAAACTTAAGCTCGGGTGTCCTATCATATTGCTTACAAAACTTGACCCTGCAAACGGGCTATGCAATGGTACAAGGTTGGTAGTGCGGGGGTTCCGAAGAAATACAATCAACGCGGAAATCGTAGTGGGACAGCATGCTGGAAAGCGAGTATTCCTTCCTCGAATACCGCTATGCCCGTCGAATTATGAAATGTTTCTGTTCCAATTTAAGAGGAAGCAGTTTCCTATCAGGTTGAGCTTTGCCATGACGGTAAACAAGTCACAGGGCCAGACTATCCCGAACGTCGGTGTGTACCTGCACACACCAGTGTTCTCTCATGGACAGTTGTATGTTACGATGTCTAGAGCCACATCAAGAACGAATATCAAGGTCCTTGCCCTACCTCCTGATGTGGAGGCATTGGAGGAGGAGGCGAACAAGAAGGCAACGAAAAAGGCTCGAAAGAATGCCAAAAAAATGCATCAAATAAAAAAGTTAAGGATAAAAAGACTCAAATGGCCCCGGAAACTTTCACGAAGAATATTGTATTTAAGGAGGTTCTAACGCTATAGACGAGGTAATATAATATTTCACTAATACAATGCATTTTTCATTCCATTTGTATTGTATAATAAATATCATTTGTGTAACGCTATACTTGTTACCATTTCTAGGTATTTTGATGTATTTTATCGGGCTCTACATGGAGCTGATGTATACACACTACATGCCTACTGGAAAACCATGTGTACATGTTTGATTCTAATGTCAACAATTGACATGTAACACATTTACATTTATACGAATCAATGTTGTCTACTCTCATAGAAAACATTTTTATATTATCGTGCGATCTATGTCTTTTTAATACAAATGAGTTATCCGTAGCAACACATGGGCATTCAACTAGTAGTACATTGTAAATAAGTAAATGAAACTTTTTATATTTTATTAAGGTTGAACATTTTTATATTGAAGCTAGAAGTTATTTTCACATGAACATATACCAATTTCACAACCAAAGAAGCTATAGCAATATTTTTCTGAAATAAAAACAATTTTATTTTTGTGACAATTTCCATGTAAATATTAAATATTTAACATAGTTCGCATGCACTAGGAACATTGCTATCATCAATATAAAAATGGTATGAACTCATTAAAAAATTCATGCTCTAATAAGAACTAATAAGGAGTACAAACACTTCAATATCTCATGAAAAAATGAGTCTTCCTAGCACTATCTTTTCATTCTATAATTTATTAAGGATTTTTATGCCATAATAGGTTAAAAAATAGGTTACAAATTAAAAATACTTTTGTGTGTTAGAATATTCACACTTTATTAACCTTAAGCAAATCAGGCTAAGCGAGTGTTTATTATCCATAAGGCACAAAGACAGTAGAGGCACATAGTGGCGTTAAGTCCATGGAAAAACTCCTACCGGAAACTAAGGTATACAAGTTGAAAAGATAGACATCATTATGAGGCAAGAGCAAAAGAAGGCTTGACATGACATAATAGGAATATAAATAGTTTGACCATAAAAATAATAATGCATTTGAAAAAAGTATTATACAAATAACAATACTACATAATTAATAAATTTGGATTGTTGCCACTCTTAAATGACACTTACCCCATCGTAGTAAAATATATTTTTGAGATAGAAACCATTTCTAGAGGAAATAAATATTATCATAGTAGAAAAAATATTAGGGGATGTGACCCGTTTTCCTTCATAATATCTTATGAAATAGAAAACTTCTACATGAGAAACTTTCCAAATAAAAAGGTGTATGCATGAGAAATATCTAGGCAATACATAAACATAAGATTCTACATGGAATGCTCTAGATCTAGATATTTTGTGTAATAAGAAATATATGGGAAATAGATAAAGATGAGATATATTCTAAAAGTATACTGTAGAAGGTTGCCACCATAAAGCTACAAATACATATGTAGACTTGTGTTCATTCCATACATACCAAGTCATCAAGTGATTTATCAAGAGTTATAAAAGTAGTCATCGCATATTTAGTTTGAAAATACTTCATAGTTATTTTGAAGCTTATAAGTATGTATGTTAAAAGATTATTTATATGAGTTAGACATGATTACGAACAAAATAAAAGAGAAACCCCGAAACAACTCTGAATCGAGTTTCATAAAAAAACGGAAGTTGTTCCAATTGATCCTAGGGGCAACCTAGGGTCACTAAGGGATATGTTAGTCAAGTGTGCACCACACCTACTACATGAGACTTATCTAAGTCAATCTACCCATTCAAGCCCCCTTAATAGTACGGTACAAGGTAAAAACAAAGACCTTAATCTACTCTAAGTGTCTCCCAACTCCAATGACACTTAGACCTAGATCATTCTAAGTATTGCCGCCTTTCTTTGAAAACCAAAATGATATCCATCGCCAAGGGGCATGAAATCCATTGGTTGCCCATTTAATCACCATTATCATGACCTAACTCAATTTGCCTCTGCAAAACACACATTAGTCATAATGTCAGCGTTTAGAAATAACCAACGAGTAAATTTGTACACATGTCGGGCTCCGAATGGTGAGACAAAGAGACCAGAGGTTTATACTGGTTCGAGAAAGAAATCCCTA
Source organism: Microstegium vimineum (assembly GCA_022036555.1). Taxonomy (NCBI): domain Eukaryota; kingdom Viridiplantae; phylum Streptophyta; class Magnoliopsida; order Poales; family Poaceae; genus Microstegium; species Microstegium vimineum. The sequence continues at coordinate 28,851,577 of CM039135.1, forward strand.
CGTCTAGTGTGGAGTTGCTCGTGTTCCTTATCTCTGCTTGCGAGGGGGTTTACAAGCTAGTTTGAGAGAGGAGGTATGAGCCCCAGGTCTCTGGTTTATTCGGTGAGTGAGTGTGCTATCGGCTAGCCGGAGAATACGGGGGGGGGGGTCCGGTTGAACCCATAGCATAGTAGAGGCATGGAGTTTGTTGTACCATTGGCAAGTACAAGGTTGTACCTTCTTATAGTTCTTTTTGTATACTACAGATTCCTTCGCCTAGGCCCAATGGACTACGTTACTTTGTGGGTCCCATGTACCCGATGTACCAGGATGTCGTTGCCGACTCACGATGCGTCGCTCCCGCACTGTTTTCAGACGTGGGTGGTGCCGTCCAACGTGCTGGCACCATCTCGGCTACCCCTTTACACGGGGTCGAGACCTTCTTCTCTTTCGACCTCATCGGGGCCCGTGTCGACGCCTCTGACTCGCGGGGACCACGGTTTGATAGAGGAGCTGCTTAATCGTCCGATGCAGAACCTTCGTCAGGTGCGGGACACTGAGTTGCTCTATCGGATGCTCGAAGGATTTCGCCAGATTCTGTTGGTGTCCGTGCAGGCGGCCTGTCGTCTTCGCGACCAGTTGGCTGAGGCTGACGAGCGTATCACGGGTGAGTGATTGTTGTTTTTTCTTCATCTTGGTATGATTCATCCATCACTTTATCCTCTGCTTCGCAGTGTTGGAAGAGGAGCTGAGGGTGCTCCGTTCCACCGCGACCGGCGTCGTCGGCATTCTTAATGTATCTGGGGATTCTGTCGTCAGACGCCTTCGGGCCATTCCAATGTGCATCCATAATGCCACCGCACGTGCTATTTTCCGCGGGGCTGGAGTGGCGCTTGCCATAGCCGAGGTCCATTCTGGCGCGGACATGACTGACGTTGCGGAGCTTGCGTCTGAGCAGAGTGTCGATAGATATTCCCACCTCATCGAGCGACTTTTGGGAGCGGCGGAAGCTATCGTTGGCATCGTACCTGCGGAGGAAATTCTAGCGGCGTGGCCCATGGCGGAGACCCCATGACGGTCGATGTTTAGCTAAAGAAGATGTGTACTGCTGACCGGGGAGTCTTACCTTGTTTGTGCGGATTTGAATTGTTAATCCCTGCTCTGCGTTTCAACTGTTGTTTCAGTTATTAATTTCATAGGCCCGTGTTATTGGCCTATTGCTTTAGTTGGATCATGCGTCTGGGAATCGCCGTCGCACGGTTCCCTTCTTCCTCGCACCCCCATGATCTAGGATGTGGAAGTGAGCTGCCTCGTATCTTTCCTCGATGGACGAGACCGAGTGCTCGGCGAGCTACAAACGGGTGGTTTAGGTGAGACCCCGGGTCCTCATCCATGGAGGCTCGCACCGGCGGAGGTCTATCGGCGACCGATCTCTGTTCCCAATAGTCGATACGTATAGTACCCGGTTCCGTTCGCTAGGAACCGAGGGCTCGGTGCCACCCCTCGTGGGGTCTACCACGTATTCTGTTATCTGTTGAAGCCTAAACACGTTAACTGAGCGTGTTCGACGTGAAGATGTATACGTTCCAACCACGAGGGCCCGCTCAGCAACGTCCCTTACTCTTCGTTTTTCGGCCGAGGAGGCTGTCGAACCCATGGAGTTAGGCCAACCCAAGATCCCTCGGCCTTGTTAACTTTACCTGGATTCGTGTCGCGGCGGGCTGGGGAACCAGCGGCCCGTTAGTTTTTTACATGAATATAGCAGGCGGTGCGAGTTGTGATCCTGCTGCAAAAGCTCACCACCGCCGCCACCTTCCCTGCGTTCTAGATACAGGAAAAACGGAAGCCTGAACGAAATTTCATCGGGTGGGCGAGCTTACCGTTTGTTCTCGCCTCTTTTGCCGACCATGGGGCATTGGCTGCGCTCCGTTGTGCTCCAAGCTCAGTTGTAGGAATTGGGGCACAAGGGAAGTCTTCCTCCATCTTCCGACCCGTCGGGGTGGCTGCTGCCTGGAGATGAGCTTTCCCCCAATCCTCCTGATGGCTATGTCGTTTCTTTCATCGAGTTTCACCAGCGTGGGCTGGGCGCGCCTCCGCATCCCTTCCTTAGAGGTTTGCTTGAATACTATGAGCTTGAGCTTCATCACCTTAATCCTAACGGCGTTCAGCAGATCTCGACCTTCGTGGCTTTCTGTGAAGGGTACTTGGGGATCGAGCCCCACTTCAATCTATGGCGGCGGTTGTTCTCCGTCGATTTCATAAAGGGACGGCCCATGGGATGCGCTGGGGTGAAGCTCCGGCCTGGACGCGCGGGAGGCTTCATTGTCGTGCCTACCCGGTCGGTGAACAAGGGTTGACATACGTCGTGGTTTTATCTCTGGAGCGACGATAATGCCCCGCTTCCCTGTTATACCGGGACACCCCTCGATGCCAGCCTCCCGCTTTTTATTATGGGATCGATGGAAAAGCCTTGAAGCAACTGGATGATGCCTTCCGCGTCATTAAGATCTTGAAGGAGGCCAGCGTATGTTCGCGTGATATGACCGGTGGCTATTTCTCTAAAGAGGTGGTGCCTTTACGCCAGCGGATGTTGATGCTGTTCTAGATGACCGAGGACGCATCTCCTGAGGGGACGGTGACGGCTCTGAGGGCGGCGGACACGAACACCGTGGTGGCACGCGTTCGACTAGTCATTGGTATGGCTGGCGCATCTTATCCTGTTGACGGCATTCCCGGGATGCTCCTTGATCCGATCACGAAAGCCTTGGTACTTTATACCTTCCTGTCTTCTTCTTATTGATGGAGCGTCATTTCTCTGCTTCCCTGCCGCTGACCGGTTGGGGGGAGGGTTTTTGTAGGTCGGTCGCGTGGACGTTCGTCCTAGTCGTCCTCCTCTCCTGACGGTCGCGTAGAGGCAGGCGAATAGGGAGCGCAACGAGAAAGGACAATCACAAGAATCCCGTAGGAGGGATCTCCACCTTTGGAATGAGGACCGGAAGGTTAGAGAGGAGAAGGGAGAGGAGGTTTCATCGATGTCAGAAGATACTGACGACGGAGACGACGATTCTTTGGACCTGGAGTGCTCTCCTTCCCATAAGGCGGGTAGTCCGTCATCGCAATCCTGCCCCTCGAGCTCTCCTCTGGGTGCGAGTTTGCCCGAGGCGGCGGAGGTCTCGGGCGACGTCACGGCGTCGGAGTTGGAGCCCGTTCCGATCGATTCTGCCCCGCTGGTACCAGGCGACGCGCTTGCGACGTCGTGCTCTCAATCGGCTCCGTCTTCTGGGATCGCCCCTGTTCTGACGCCCCCGGGTGCCCCGCGCCCGACGTCGCAACATGGGTGCCCGACAACCGCCCGACGTCGCCACACGGGTGCCCCTGTTCACGCTCGCGACTCGCGTCAGTCTGAGGAAATTATGCGTCAGAGGTTCGAGACTCAGGCGGTTGTCCGCAAGGCTGTTGAGGAGAGGCTGAGGGACACCAAGAAGGACGTGAAGGGCCTAGAGCATGCCCGGACGCTGGCCCTGGATCGAACAGAGGTGGAGAAGAACGAACGTCATCAAGATGAGGAGGAGAGGGAAAAATATTGTGACTCCGCTCTTGCTCTAAGCGCTGATTTGCAGCTTGAGCGAAATGAAGTCGGTCGACTGGAGGCCTAGACCTGACGCCTCACAAAGGAGCTCGAGGGTATGTGTCCTCCTCGAGGTGTTTTCGTTTTTTTATTATTAGCTTGGTAGGCTAACCTTGCACTTTCCAGACGCCAAGTACCGGCTGGGGTTACTGGCGGTTAGTGAAAAACGTCTTCAAAAAGAGGCTACCGAGGCAAAGGTGCTTGCAACGGAGTCCTCCAGCTCTTGGGCGAGGCTTGAGGAGGTTCTGGTTTCTGCCCTTTAGGACCTTCAAATATCTGTCGGTCCTGAAGACCCTCTTGAAGCGGTCATTTCTAGTTTGCCTGACCGGGTCGAAGAGTTCGTCAAGATCGGGATAAAGAAGGGCGCGCTACGGGTGGTGTCCATCGTGCGTTCTCATTATCTAGAGCTAGGCTTTCCAACGATGGACCTGGGGTGGTGTCTTGAGACTACCTCCTCCCTGGTAGCTGAGATCGAGAAGGAGATGGAGCCGGTCGCGGCCGGGATGCTTCGCACGTTGGAGGACGAGATTGCCAGTGAAAAGGACGACACCCCAGACGCACCCGAGCGGACCTCGGAACACTAATTTTTACCCTTGCATCCTTATTTGGCTTATATTTGTGTCATAATGTTGGCTATGAACTTTGGACATGTTTTCTGTGTATCACCCGGTTCTATTATAGGGAGCCAGATATATTTTCGCCATCTCTGAGAGCTCTTTGTAGAGTAATCTTACGCTAACGACATGAATATCAATTAACAGATATTGTTCAAAAAATAGAAAATACAGTAGGGACGATCGCCTGTCAGAGGTACTGATAAATTCCAACCACTTGAGGAGGGGAAGGATGGGGGAGATGATCGCGTATACCTCTTTGTAGAGTAATCTTTTATTGATGCCTGGGGTTGCGCGCGCCCGGGTTGTCAAGGATGGTCGACGCCTCGCTTGCTGAAGCGCGACCGTCGTCATTTTCTCTGGTGCCCTTCCCATCGCCATCTCTCTTCTTAACCCACCTTCTCTTCTTCAGCCCTCCGTTGAGGAATATTTTCATGAGGTTGCAGTCCTTGAGGGGGTGACTCACGGGGTCACGTGGTTTGGACAGGCTCGTTCCAACATCTTCTCGAAATAGTCGTTAGCCTGCCTGTGTTTCCTCCACGCGTCTTTCTCTCTCGCCGCGGTGAACGACGGGCGGCGCCGTGACCTACCTTGACACCTCTGATAGGGATGGGTCGAGGGCATCTGGGAGCCCGTTGGCGTCAAAGGCACCTCTCTTGATAAGAGCGTGGTGACGACGTTGTCGTCGTCCGCACCTGGGAGTCCGTTGTATTGTTGGGAAGAACGGCAGACTCGCTCATGATGAATTTTGCTTCGCTTTTGTTCGTAATCTTAGAAATGCTTGGAACGTTCAGGCTGGGCATGAATCCCTCGGAAATTCCTTATGAAGGATTCCTTCAGGTCTCCCCAGTCTTGAATCCTTCCCTTATGATGGACTACCTTGATCTTGATCTTGAACTTGAGCTTCACTAGCACTTGCTTGATTTTGAGTTGGAGAACCACTAGCTTCTTCACTTGTAGGAATGGTTACTTGATCTTCATCTTCATCTTGCACTTGTCTTGGTCTAATGTCAGCAGTATCCATATCTTTCATTGCATTGACCAACTTGTCACCTCTCACATCATCCAAGTTTTCGTGTTCATCTTGAGAGCCTTGTGTTTCATCAAATTCCACATCATGCACTTCCTCGAGAATTCCACTCGATAAGTTCCACACTCTATAAGCCTTGCTAGATGTAGAGTAACCAAGTAGAAAACCTTCATCACATTTCTTCTCAAACTTGCTTAGCCTTGTGCCTTTCTTCAAAATATAGCATTTGCACCCAAATACCCGAAAGTAAGCAATGTTTGACTTTCTTCCATTCAACAATTCATATGGAGTCTTCTCAAGCATCCCATGACAATAAATACGGTTGCTAGAGTAGCAAGCCGTGTTGATAGCTTCGGCCCAAAAAGAATGACTAACATTGTATTCACTTAGAATTGATCTTGTCATGTCAATTAAAGTTCTATTCTTCCTTTCAACTATCCCATTTGATTGAGGAGTGTACTTTGGAGAGAATTGATGGTTGATTCCAAAGTCATCACAAAGTTCATCAATTCTTGTGTTCTTGAACTCACTCCCATTGTCACTTCTAACTCTCTTGATAGTTGTTTCAAACTCATTTTGGCACCTCTTGACAAATGACTTGAAGATATCAAATGTGTCACTTTTGTCCCTCAAGAAGAATACCCATGTGTATCTTGTGAAGTCATCAACTATCACAAATCCATAATTGTTTCCACCAATGCTTGCATATGTAGTTGGCCCAAAGAGATCTATGTGCAATAACTCAAAATCCTTGCTTGTACTCATGATGCTCTTCTTTGGATGAGTGTTGCCAACTTGCTTTCCGGCTTGACATGCACTACATAGCTTGTCCTTCTCAAATGAGACATCCTTCAAGCCTCTCACAAGATCATGCTTGACTAGCTTGTTTAATTGCTTCATGCCCACATGTCCAAGCCTTCTATGACATAGCCAACCCATGCTTGATTTGGTGATGAGACAAGTTGAGAGTTGAGTCTCACTAGCATTGAAATCCACAAGATATAGGTTCTCATACCGAAATCCCTTGAAGAACATATTTGACCCATCCACACTTATGATTTCCACATCCTCCACTCCAAATATGCACTTGAAACCGAGATCACATAATTGGGCCACCGACAATAAGTTGAACTCAAGCCTTTCAACTAGAAGCACATTGCTAATGCTTAGATCATTGGAGATAGCAATCTTTCCAAGCCCTTTCACCTTGCCTTTGCCATTGTCACCAAAATTTATACTATCAAATACATGATCACTATCTTGGTTGATTGAGTTGATCATCCTTCCATCTCCGGTCATGTGTTGAGTGCACCTACTATCAAGCACTCAATGCCTCCCTCCGGCTTTGTAATTGACCTACAAGAGAGATCAATTCTTTTTAGGTACCCAAACTTGCTTGGGTCCTCCAAGGTTAGTTACCAAGGATTTTGGTACCCAAATGGACTTCTTGGAAGCCATCCAAGGTGCACCAACAAACTTGGCATGAACATCATTTGTACCCTTGGAAAGAACATATAATGAATCAACTCTAATAGAGGATATGTCTTGCTTGGCTTTCTTGTTCTTGCATGCTTGCTCATTGTGACCAATTTGCTTGCAACTTTTGCAATATCTACCGATGTTCTTCACAAAACGAGTCTTGTGAGGAACAAAAGCGGCCTTGCTTTTCTTAGGGGTATAGCCTAATCCCTCTTTGTAGAGAGAAGCTCTTTGACTACCCAAGCACATAAGCAAGTGGTCCTCACCTCCATAAGCCTTAGCTAAGGAGTGATTGAGCTTTGTAACTTCCTTCTTGAGGGTTTCATTTTCCACCATTAGTTAGGCATCACAAGTGAAACCATCACTAGTAGATGAAGTAGAAGTGGTAGCGCTACAAGAGGGGTTAGTGGGAGCAACAATGATAGGAGCATAAAATGATTCATCAAGAATATCACAAGTAACTCCCATGTCACATGTTTGAACAATCTCTTTCTTACTTTGATCTAAGAGAGAGGAATGAGCTCTTTCAAGCTTAGTGTGAGACTTCACTAGCCTCTCATGAGATGTCACGGCCTCATCAAGGTTTTGCTCAAGAGCCACATTGGTCTTGCGCAATTCCTTGCATTCCTTCCTCTTCTTATCAATGTATTCCTTAGCTTGTTCAAGCATGTCCATGAGTTCCTCCTTTGAGGGCTCCTCACTATCACTATCGCTCTCACTCCCACTCTCATCATGAGAAAGTACCTTAGTGGACTTAGCCATGAAGCATGATGATGGAGTGTCAAATAGAAAGATCTTGTCCTTCATTGCAATGCTTGCAAAAGCCTTCTTCTTGGTAGTGGTCTTCTTTTCATTATCTTCAACTTCACCACAAGAAGAGTCACTATCCCAAGTCACTATGTGAGAATACCCCTTCTTCTTCTTGTTGTCAAAGGTGGGCTTCTTCTCTTTCTTGTCTCTCTTCTTGTGATCATTATCATCTTTTTTACTATTGTATGGACAATGAGAAATGAGATGATCAAAGCTTCCACACTTGAAGCACTTCCTAGGCTCATCAAAATTCTTGGAAGATGGTCTCTTCCTTCTTGCATGATAGCCCTTCTTCTTCATGAATCTTCCAAATTTTCTCATAAATAGAGCCATTTCTTCTTCATCAACCTCATTAGCACTTGAGTCTTCATCCTCACTTGATTCTTCATTTTTGGCTTTACCCTTGCTCTTGTGAGATGAAGTAGCTTTGAAAGCTATGCTCTTCTTCTTCTCATCCTTCTTTTCTTCTTTCTTGACATTCTTCTTCTTTGTTGTCCCGATAAGCATCTTGTGTCATCACATCTCCCAAGACTTGGTTAGGAGTCACGGTGTCCAATCCACCTCTCACAATCAAGGTCACAAGAGTCTCAAACCGAGATGGGAGACTTCTGAAGAACTTGTGAGAGAAGTCCTTGTCTTCAACCTTCCCACCAAGGGCCGTGAGATCATTGACTAACACTTGTAGCCTATGGAACATCTCCGGCACATTCTCATCATCCTTCATTTTGAAGCTTGCAAACTTCTCTTTGAGGATGTATGCCTTTGCACTCTTGACGGCTTGAGTGTCTTCAAATGATTCTTCTATCTTCTTCCAAGCCTCATGAGCACTCTCAAGATTTTTGATTTGCTCAAACACTTTTTCATCAAGTGCTTCATGAATAGCACTTAGAGCAATATCATTGTGTTGCAACTTTTCTTCCTCTTGTGGAGTTGGAGCCTCCACATTAACAACCTCAAATTTCTTGTCTACCACTAGCCAAACCTTCCGGCTAATTGACTTGATATGAGCGGTCATCTTGACTTTCCAATAGCCAAAGTTTGATCCATCAAAATTGGGTGGTTTCTTCATGTTGTTGATATGAGTCATCTTCACACCATAGGTTGTTAAGCCTCAAATCAACGGTGTACTAGCTTTGATACCACTTGAAAGGTCCTAAGTGATGGCTAGAGGGGGGTGAATAGCCTAATTTGAAAACTAAAAACAATCTCAACAACAAGTTAGACAACTATGAGGTGAAGCTTGACTTGCACTAGCCTACTAAGGGATGAAAAGCCACCTAACCACAATTTCTATCCTAATAAGCTCTAGGATCACTCAATGCCTACTCAATTCTAGTAGCCCTCTAGGCACAACCTAATATACTAAGATAAGTATTAATAAGGTAATGCAAAGATAGGAAAGGAGATTATACCGCCGAGGAGTAGTAGGGGATGAACCAATCAAGTGAATACCAATGAAATCAATCAATCACAAGAGACAATGGTTAACACTTGATTTTCTTTCGAGGTTCACTAGTTTGCCAACTAGCTAGTCCCCATTGTGGCAAGACACTCACTTGGAGGTTCACGCGCTAATTGGCATCACACGCCAAACCCGTCACCGGGTGCCGCACAACCAACACAAGATGAGGCTATTGAACCGCCATGAGCAATCCACTAGAGTTACCTTTGCGATCTCCCACGGGGAAGGGACAAGACCCCTCACAATCAACTTGTAGTCGACGAAGCACAATCACCAAGCTTCTCGATCTACCACCGCTGCTCTAAACCGTCTAGGTGATGACAATCACCAGGAGTAACAAGAAATCCGCAGCGAGAACGCCTCCCAAGTGCCACTGGATGCAAGCTATACTCGAAATGCACTTGGATCACTAAATCTCTTTTGGGTTTTCACTAACCAAGCATAGAGATGAGTGAGATGGAGTTTGCTCAGCTCAAAGGAGTCTCAAGATGTTCAAATGTGCGAGAGAGATCCCCAAAGCCGGCCAACACATATTTATAGACCCCCCTCAAAGTCCACTTGCCGTTGCCCTATTAAGTTGGCGACGGACGCTCTTCACGGGGGCGACGGACGCTCCATCGCCAGCGTCCGACGCTCTGTCAGAGCTAGCCGTTGGGCTGCTTCACAGGCGACGGACGCTCCGTCGCCAGCGTCCGACGCTCGGTCCTCCAGCGTTTGGCGCCTGTCTTCAAACTGCTCGCTTGCAGAGCTCTCTGGAAGCCCGATGGACGCTCCGTAATTTTGCGACGGACGCTGCGCCTCAGCGTCCAGCGCAAACTCGTTGCTCTCGGGTTTCTGAGAAAATTCCAGGAAATATTTCCGGACGCTCTGAGTCAAAGTTCCCAGCGTCCGACGCCATCGTCCGATGCGCCGGACAACATCCGACGCCCTTTTTCTTCTCTGATTCTTCCACCTTTGCTCCAAAGTTGCCAAGTACTAAAAATCCACTTTAGTGAGCACTCTTGGCATGTTTCACTTGTCATTTTAGCATGGTGTATGTCACTAGGTCCTAAATGCATATGCAATATAGATAACACCTAGTGGCACTTGACAAACCACAATCACTTTTGCATTTCCCCTCTTAGTAGTACGGTTGTCTATCCTAAATGTGATCACACCCACTTGGTGTCTTGATCACCAAAAGAAAAGACCTAGCATATACCTTTGCCTTGTTTAGCTTAGGGTCTTTTCACTTTCCATCTTCTCCAAGTGTGAGCTCTAGGTCTCCACCACCTTTGCTTGCTCCACCACTTGTCATCATCTTCAATGAGTGTACTATACCTACTCAATCACTTAGAGCTAGGTTAGTAATTTAGGTTTCATCAATTATCCAAAACACTAAAGATCTCTCAACTGGGGAAGGTTTCTCCCCTTCGTTGCGCTTGGTACTCCGTCTGCCTGGCCGCCGCCTGGCCCGGGAGGGCGCGCAGCCTTCTCCCCAACATCCCCTCTTCGGGTGTTGTGGCCCCGGAAGATCGTCTCATGAGTACGAGGGCGACAACTATGCTTTGCTGCGCCCTTGGAGGAGCCCGGGGAGACACGTCGTCTCTGATTATACGACGCTGCACATCCCGAGCTCGAGCTCGGGGGTCGATCGATGGTCGTGCATGCAGCCGCTGCTCTAGGGAGGCGCGCTCGCCGTCGGCCTGGCGACGAACATCGTCGAGCTCATTTTGTTGGGCGCGCATGGTGTCGAGGTTGGCATGTGGCGGCGCGAGGGCCTGTCGGTTCTCGAAGGAGATTTCGTTGCCACCCTCATCGGGGTCGCACACAGCTTCCTCGGGGATGGCCTCTCTCCTATCGCACACGAAACATTCTCGTGAGAGGGCCTCGTTGACCCCGGGAGTGACGTGCTCAGTCCCCGTACTGTTCGTGCCGGAGAGAGCCAAGTCCCCCTCGGGCAGGAGGTCATAAAATGAGTCGATGGTTCCCATGAACTCGTCGTCGGGGACGTCGGTCATCTTCAGAGCGATGAGCCGCTCGAGAATGGAAGCAGCACTAACGAGACTGAACGGGTACGTTACAGGAACGCCTTCTTCTATCGGCGCGCCCCCCTCGATCTGGATGGCAGCGTCGATGTAGGCGAGCGCATGTTTCCGCGTACGGACCGGAGAGGGTCACGACACTCTTCGGCCTTCGGCGCGCTGGCGTGACCTGCGAGCGGACGGTCGCTGCCCTCGGAGGATGGCTCATCCGAGGCGTAGTACGTCGCTCGCCCGTCGGCGGGCTTCCTTCCTGCGTTGGAGCTGAGGAGGAAGTTGTTGACGCATCCCTCGGCGCCCTGGTGGACTCTTTCTGTCAAGGTGACGACACCATGACAGGTGTCGCTCGGTGATGTCTCATCGCCGTCGGAGCTGGGGTCCGAGTCCAGGAGATAGTCGTACTGGGAGCGCACAAAATGCAACACGGCATGCTCGGTCGCGTGACTGGTTTCCTGGCCGTCGTCGTCAGAGTCCCCCATGCCGCGTACGAATGCTTCGAGTGGGTGGAGTCCTCTGTCGTTGTTCCGGGAGGTCTCTTCCCCAAGACCGGTGAGGTTGGATCCAGGGCCCCGTGGCCCCAGATCCTCAATCGATGTGTCCCTGCGGGGAGCAGAGTGGTCCTCGTTCGACCATGCCAGGGTGTCGATGCCCTGGTCCGGCGAGGACAGCACGCGGGTGACGGTTCCGTCCGGAGAGCAAGTGAACTCCAGGCTCCCAAAGCGGATGAAGGAAAGCCCAGGGTTGCCGGAATTGAAGGTGGCCATTCGGAACCACTAAGGCGTCGCGACACGTGATGCCCCCTACCTGGCACGCCAACTGTCGGTGTTTAGAAACTACCAACAAGTAAATTTGTACACGTGTTGGGCTCCGAATGGTGAGACAAAGAGACAAGAGGTTTATACTGGTTCGGGCAAGAAATCCCTACGTCCAGTGTGGAGCTGCCCGTGTTCCTTATCTCTGCTTGCGAGGGGGTTTACAAGCTGGTTCGAGAGAGGGGGTATGAGCCCCAGGTCTCTGGTTTATTCAGTGAGTGAGTGTGCTATCGGCTAGCTGTGTGTGTGATGGTCTCTTTCTCTAGGAGTCCGAGAAATGAGTCCCCTTGAGTCGTTCCCCCTGCTCTCCTTTTATAGTCGCAAGGAGCCCAGGGGAGTTACAAGCGTGCGTCGAGAAGTATCTACATAGGATGTTGTGCCTTATCCTTTCCTTCCTCAGGAAGGATGTTGGACACTCATAATAATATATTTCTATTGCCTTCGTACTTGGTCGGAGAGGGGGGGAGGGGCGTGTCGGCCCCTCGGTGCATCGTCGGAGAATACGGGGGGGGGGGTCCGGTTGAACCCGTAGCATAATATAGTCATGGAGTTCATTGTACCGTTGGCAAGTACAAGGTTGTACCTTCTTATAGTTCTTTTTGTATACGACAGATTCCTTCGCCTGGAGCCAATGGACTCTGTTACTTTGTGGGTCCCATGTACCCGACGTACCTTCGTTCGACGGGTTCCTGTAGGGGGCCGGAGGCGTGAGAAGCGACCGTTGCTCCATGGGAAGCGTGGGTCCCACCTGTTTAGAGGTCCGGTTCCGTCCCGTCCCTGACTGGGGAACTCGATGTGTCTCCGTTGAAGTAGGCGCTAGGGCGTTATCCTAAGCCCCCGGTTTACACGGGGTGTACGATCCCTCAGAGCGTCGTACCCTTGTTCTTATCGGCGTTTGCACTGTCAGCGACCTAAGGGCGGTGGCCGCCACCTTCTAGATGGGGGTAGATAGGTCTTTTCTCTACCGGCAGTGTTCTTCACGTCTTCCGTGGGCTGAGGAGTCGCCTCGCTTTCCGCGTCGGGCGAGACGGAAACACGTCTGCCTGGGGCACGTCTGTCTACCCAGGCCGACGGGGTTCTACGCGCCTCCTATTCGTGGGCCTGCGGCAATTTATCCCTGATGGGCCTCCTATCTTTTCCTAGATGGCCGTTGCTGGGCTTCTGGTTTGTTGATTTGTTTTTGAAAGTTTATCATTAAATTAGATCTCCGACACATAATAATCTTGCATTGTCGTTAATCACCAAAACCTTTGGGACCTAGATTCTTTCAAGCTTAGAGCAACGAGAAGCACTTCTCCTCGGCAATTCAACAATAAACACAATGTCAACCTCATTTCTCCATCTTCCTCATCCTATAATCAACAAATTTATCATACCAAACTCGCTTTCTCTATTCTCCCATTCCTAATAAATATAAATATCTAGCACAACACAACCATATAGGTAGACAAAGTATGGAATCTAGGATGGTTATAAGTTAGGAGCAGGACTGATAATTTAAACAAGGGTGAGGCACCTAATTAAGGCCAAGGAAAACCATCACCGCGGTGGAGGCTCTCGATGGCGAGCTAGTACGTCCACACGTACAAAGGACAAGATGGCTAGTAGAGAACGACAAACACATTTGGCATGCCTCAGCTTAGTGATAGTGTGTCAATAGCAATAGAGAAATTTTTGGACACTAGTTTTTTTGGGAGATGACAAGAATAAAGGTGATAGTGCATATGATACCACATTATTCAATAAATGATTTTGCACATCTAAGTGGATTTAGTCATTTACACAACACAAATGCAAACAAACAATTAACAAAAAAACAACATATTAAAGCATGTTTGATTAACTATAACAAATTATTAGAGGTAGGGTTAAAATGCATCCAAATTAGCTGAGAATGGCAAGTTAGTTGTGTAACAACTAGGTAGAGGCTTTGCAACAAGATGGATCACACCTGTTAGCATCATGTATGGATAGACTAGGGCTAAAAATAGCTGGTTACTAATAATTAACCATATGCATCAAACACACTTTAGTTTGGTTTATAGGTTTGACACGAAAGTGACAATCATTCACTTTGCCAGCTCTCATTCCATCAAAGGGTAACATCTTTAGAGCTTTTTTATGTGTTGTTTTTGGAAAAAAAATAACATTATGATTTTGTTGTAAACCAGGCTATATTAAATTTAACCGAATTTATAAAATATCGACATTATATTGCAGTATAAATATTATAGGATTCATCATGGGTATATTTTCAAATACACCTGTTTGATGACATAACTTAATAATCTTTATAATTTTGGTCGAATTTATAACAATTTAACTTACAATAAACCTAGAGTGACATATTTTTTCCACCTCAAGAGTATATATAACTAAAGTAGCTCACATATTAGCCTTAAAGTCATAAACCAAGGCTAGTCTAATCAAATTTAAAAACAAAATGTTTGTACATCTCTAACAAACCATTTTCCTCTCAACTTAAAAGAACATGTATGTACAATATATAGTCAGACCATAATGATTGGTGTACAGATACAACGGAAATGTACATGTCAAATAAATTATTTGAATAATGCATGACCTTATAAGTATTAAGTGGGAGTGACTTTTGTAACTTTGTTGAAGACACGGTTGGTTCTTTGCAAAAAAGTAAAATAACTTGTCATTACCCAAATTTGTTCGTCTCTTTTCTTCTAGCAACCAAGAATACACAATAATAAGGCCTTCTCGGGAACAAGTGAAGAACATAGGGATTTTAGAGAATTCCAATCCGGTAAGAAAGTTTTCTATAGACCCTTTTGCAACAAAGGATTGAACCCTACGAAATTCCTTAGGATTGTCGTGGGACGTATGAAAGAATTTTAGAGAAAAACTAATATGAGGTTAAACCTTATGGGATTTTTTTTCTGTCTATCTCTCTCTTCTGGTCCGGGTGTTCCATCCAAATGCTATATTATAATTTGTCTGCATCGTAGCTTCTCATAGGATTGCAAGTTTTGGTACAACTCTAATTCTGTATTTCTTCTATTTTTGTGTTCCAAAGGGGACTTAAAAGTTGAAAACAATTGTATTTTTCCTCCACTAATAGAAAATGGTAAAATATACATCGCAAAAGAAAGATACTATTTAATACTACCCCATATCTAATTCCATAAGTTATTATTATTTTCCTTATCTATGGAAGACATATACTTAGCGATTTTGTGATATGTACAAATAAGCTTTTGACGCGTGTCAATACAGCCTCGTATGATGTACTACCACGACAGATTTTAGTAGTATATATAAATAAGTGAGATAATTTGCGTTATTACTTTCTATACTTCTAAACCTAATCATTTTAGAGTGATACGTTACTTGTAATAAGTAGTTGTAGCAGTATATTTGTTCCTCTTTTTGCCCGGCAGACAGCACACAATCAACCGTCGTCTCCTTCCTTGCCTTCATTCATAGGGTTCTCCAAACTCCAAATCGTTGCCAGAGAAACCACCAAAACTGTTCGTGATAAATCGTAACGCACCAGCACCAACCGGCCGGGAGCTGCCTGCTCGGCACCTCTCAGTCTCTTCTCACCCCTTGCCTGCGCTGCGCCACCGCCGCCACTCCCCCGTGGCGGCGTCCAGAAGCTTCCGGAACCAAACAGCCCCTGGGCGCCGAGTTTTCTGAAAACAGCTTCAGAGATCTCGTCGTCGGTGGCGATGGCGGGCCCGTGCTGAGTGCGCGGGCGGCAGCAGGTGAAGGTCTCCGAGCTCGAGATCCCGATGCAGATCCGGGAGGGCCCGGCGCGGCGGCAGGCGCCGTCCGCCGCGGGGGCGCTGCGGTCGCCGATGTCCGCCATGATGCTCGCCATGTTCGCTACCATGGCCTCCTTCTACGTCGCCGGACGGTGAGCCCGCCCGCCTCTTTCCGTCATTAGTTTCTTCGTGAGAATGCTCGCCTCAGCCTGCTTGGTTCTTCTGTTTGATTGTTTGGTATGCGTGTGCTACCGGTCACCCGTGGCCCCGTGGAGGATTCTAGATCCCTGTATTTATCTGGCGGGAGCTGCTTATGGTGATCTTGCTATAGAAGTTTTGATGCAGCCGGTGGTGCAGTTTAGAACAGCTGGTGAAGTTTTGATCGCTCAAACGTAATCCAGTGCGAGGCTCACATTCTGTTGCGATGTTAGTGCTTGTTTCTGCAGCACTCGGATTTTGCATTGTAACAGTTCATGAGTGGAGTATTCCCTTTTCTGCTAGTATTGATGAAGACCAATCTTAGTTCTCAAGCACCTTACCTTTTAACTTGATCTGGATTGTCATAGTAACGGAAAACTGTTCCTCTGCACAAATGGTTTGTGTTTTGGCTTTTTGCTGTTTGTGGATGAAAGACTGTTTACTCCCTGAATTTCAGATTGTGGCAGGATGCTCAGAACAGAGTTTATCTCATTAAGGAGCTCGACAGACGAACGGGCCAGGTAGGCACCAGAGATCTGTCTCTTTTGTTCTCTAATGGAACTATCCACCTGTGCTGCTTACTTAAGAGCCCCATTAACTCTCTTGTGCATGTGATTCAGGGGCAGTCAGCAATATCTGTGGATGATACCTTGAAGGTTGTTGCATGCAGGTAACTCTAAATTTCTAACCTTTCAGGTTATATGCCGAAATTGCCTTTCAATGCACAATCTGACAATTTTCTTAATGCGTTTGAAAGTGTGAATTTTTGTATTTGCTGTCTAATTGGAGATAGTTCTCCAAACATGCAGAATTTGTTGTAGTATGAGAGTTTGGAGCTGTAATAATTGCTTCTGTGTAAACATCCTCCATTTTTTAGGCAGCAAGGGAAACGGTTGGCATCACTTGAGATGGAGCTCGCTGCAGCAAAGCATGAAGGTTTTGTTGGCAAATACACTCCTGAGACAAATGGAACTCTTTCTGGGAAAAAGCCACTGATTGTTATTGGAATAATGACTAGCTTTGGGAGGAAAAACTACCGTGATGCTGTCAGGAAATCATGGCTTCCTACAGGTACACTTCATGCTTGCATTTTTCTTACATCTATTTTTATTTAGTATTCTGACGGACAGCAATATTAATAGTTCCATAAAAAAGAATATTGATACCAAAATTTAGAAATTCAGTTCTCATATTTATTATATCAGAAAGTACTTTTGAGTTATTATAGTTATGTTACAAAGTGCTTATAGTACTCTAAAGTAAGGACTAAGGAAGCTCGCTTCTGCCATCAGATAGATTACAGTTGGATAAAACTTGTATTTGTCATCTTGTTGGTGGTTGATTGTGTTTTGAAACAAATGACCCAGTTTTGATTATTCTTACTATGGACATGATACCCTTATCTTTAAATTAATGTTTTAAATTTGCTTTCTGTTGATAAATTAAAAAATATAATTCTTTTTTTATTATTTTCTTAACCTAGTGTTGCGTATAAAATCCTACTTATCTGTGTAGTTTAATTGTACTTCTCTGCACAGGTTCAATGCTGAAGAAACTTGAAAAAGAAAAAGGCATTGTTGTACGTTTTGTTGTTGGAAGAAGGTACCTGATATCCATTACCCTGCTGGAATAAACTTATGAAGTTTATATATCTGATAGTTCTCTCATATGTAGTGCAAATCGAGGAGATACATTTGATAGGGAGATTGATGAAGAAAATAGGAACACCAAGGATTTCTTGATCTTGGTAAGCCTGATTGAACAATTGATGACTGACCAATTGATTCTGGAGTACTACTCTATGTTGATGGATTCAACGATTACCTTGTTTTATGTACTTGCTGCTCTTTTCTTAATGTTGATTGAAGATTCATATACTTTGGTGGTTCTTGCTTTTGTTTAACTTTATTATATGTACATTGGTAGTTTTATAGTACAGTCCTTTGGATTTTTTAGCATCAAAGTTCTATATAACTAACAAAAAGGTGTTAAGATGAATGTTGCCATTAACAAAAACTCTTACTCCTATTTTAGCTCATGCTGTTGATTTAGTTCGGAACTTGACTCTTGAGTGGCATTGCAGGATGATCATATAGAGTCAGATGAAGAGCTTCCCAAGAAGACAAAAAGTTTCTTTGCTAATGCAGCAGATACATTTGATGCTGCATTTTATGCTAAGGTCAATGATGATATATACATAAATGTTGGTATGTGCCATCTGTTAACTACTTAACTTTGAGGGGCTCTGACTGGTTTGCATTTTATTACATAGGGTGTAAATCTTTAGGATCTTTGCTACTTCCTCACGTTCCAGATACTTTTGGTATGGGGGTATGATACCCCGGTTGTTAATGTTTACCAGATATGCCAGTGAAATCATTTAAACTAATTTTCAGCAGTAGCTGCCACACAAAGCATCCAATAATTTAGATTGATTTTTAAAACATTATGAAAACTGAACCAGATTAATTCTGGACAATCATTTATCAATTTTGGAAATATAAGTTGCTACCTTTTCAAGTCAGGAGGTTTTGAAATTCTCCTTGTGCACTGAGATGAGATTTACAAAAGGCTGTTGTCATTTTCTGTCTCTGCTTGCAACAACCTCAATTACCTATGATACCTCTACATGAAAAAGTAATGACTATTAATCTTTTGAACTCCGCTGACTTGTTAAAATGCTCATTCTGCATGTTCTGGAATACTGGATTGCCTCTGGCAACAATTGCTTGTAGTCTTGTGTAGATGTGGTTTCAAAACATTAACAGGAACTGTACTTCACATGGAACAACATTGTTTTTCTGCAGATACTTTGAGTGCAATGCTCGAAACTCACTGGGACAAGCCCCGTGTCTATATAGGCTGCATGAAATCGGGCGAGGTTTTTTCTGACTCGTGAGTGTTTACAACAATTCATTTTAGGAACTTGATAGTTTTCTTTTCCCCATTTGGGTGCTTCTTCTTTTGACAAACTAAACTAGAGCTCCACTGAAAACAGAACCCATAAGTGGTATGAACCAGACTGGTGGAAATTTGGTGATGGGAAATCGTAAGTATGCTTGCCTTAGCAATTTTAGCTTCTATTACATTTATTGTATGTACTAGATTTAACATTCAAATCAATTGCTGTTGTGGCTCATCTACTTCCTTTTTGTCAAACAATAGGTACTTCCGCCACGCTGGTGGTGAAATGTTTGTCATATCAAGGGCCATAGCTCAGTTCATTTCTATAAACAAGTATGCAACCTTGCGCACAAATTCTATATCCTTCTCTCACAAGGAGCTAAAAAGAAGTGAGAAATTTTTAATAAGTAATTCCATTAATTATATTTATGGATATATTTTTTTTGTGATAGGTCCGTTCTCCGGACATATGCCCATGATGATGTTAGTGTAGGATCATGGATGATTGGCCTTGCTGTGAAGCATGTAAATGAAGCAAAACTGTGTTGTTCATCATGGCCCTCAGGTTAGTTGACATTTTTTGACCTTGACCTATATATGTTTATGTTGTTCAAATGATCTATTTTTCTTACTGGTCAAAACTGACTCTTGATGATTGCTTCCATGCGATTAAGTCTTTTTGTTTGCATACTTCGTCAGATTTTTCAGTCTCCTGATTTTAAATCCTGTATTTGGACAATCATTATGTTACTGAGTACTGAAACTTTGAGGACAAGACAAGTAACAGATACACATGAACCAAAAAAGCATAATTTCCTTTTTCAGTGGGAAAGTAAAATGGGGGATAGAGCTAGGGAGCATATTCATTGAAAAGTAAAAAACGGATATGTATTATCTTGTTTGTAACAAGTTAACCCAAAATTTAGTTTCAAGTTTCCTTGGATCTTTGACTACAAACCATAGCAGGCAGGGGCGGAGACAGTGTCACACCCAATTTTAAGGATAAAATTGAATATGAATAACTCATGTGTGCCCAGAGATCGATCACACACATAAGCCGACAAATCTTTAAATAGTACCATCACTGAGTGCTCAATACATAACAAATAATATTCTTAAACAAAACAGCGGAAAATAAAGATAACTCTCGCGACAAAGCTCCACTTCATAGGGAACGCCGACTGGTTGACCACTAGCCTAGTACTCTTCACGGTAGTCTTCATAGCCATCTGAAGGGGTTGAGAAAGCAAGAGTGAACACTTAAAGTACTCAGCAAGAGTAACATAGGGTTATGAAGCTCAAAAGACCGACACTGTCTGTACTGCGGTTGCTTTTAACTTGGTCAAGTTTTACCAACACTTAGCTTTAGTTATGCATAACCCAATTAATAACCATATGATAAGATTAATAAACATCATTAACAATTAAACAACATGATTATCTACACTGTGAGTTTTTCAGGCCGCTCGTAACCGTGAGCACGGCTATCATGATAGATTTACACTCTGCAGAGGTTACGCACTTTACCCACAAGCCGTGTTGCCCATATGCCCGGGTTTATAACTCCCATAACACTTCGAAGGTGAGTGGGCAGGGAACACTATGAAGTCTTTCAAAAGTCTTCCCAACATGTTGTCAGACCCTACGGACCCAAGGGCAAGGGGTATGTAAAGCCCCTACTCGATGGTACCTTTCGAAGCGGTAACCACCCTAGGACATGCCCTACAACCAGCTCGACAATGGTGCCGTTCACGAACTGCCAACATGCCAGTACGAATCTTCATACTTGACTAAAGCCAGAGCCATTATAGCACTCGTGGTTGCATTTAAGTCCCAGCTTTTGCCCTACAGTGGGGTCCTATTCCATGTTGCTATAAAAGCCAGTTTTATCTCATTGTTGCATATATCATTAATCAAGATTCGATTCAATATTCATCATGTAAAGCATAGCAAAACTACCCATATGGATAGAAACCCATGGTGACAAGGTAAAGGATAACAAAGCTATGGTAGAGATCTAAATAGGAATCACTTTAGACACATGCAATATGACTAGATGAATTAGGGTGAAATAGGTAACAAGGATGATCCCATGTTAAACTTGCCTTGATCACAAGGATGTTTACTGCTGTAAAGAACTCTTGCTCACCGAAGATCTCACCGGCTGAACTCGATCCACATCACCACGCAATCATCCGAACAATCATACACGAAGCAATAAAGATATGATCAGAACATTACACCATAAACAATAAAGAGATTTTAAAAAGATTATAAAACAGATCTATACTTTACTACGACCACAAAGACACGAGGATCACACTAATCGGATCTAAAACGAATAAACTATAGATTAAACAAGATTTTGAAAAGGGCAAGATTAAAACATTAACAAATTAATTTACTTTGATTTTCAAAAGTAATTAACATAGATGAAATCTATACTACTGGATAGAGCATAAAATTATGGATCTAACGCAACTTGAACGGATCGATTTGGATTTAAAACGAGCAAATTATAAGCATTTGAAAATCAGTGGCAAAACTATAAATAGGAATTTTTCTTTTAAAACCGAATTAAAACAGATTTAAAAGAGAATACGTTTTCCAGAGGGGAAAGCGCATTGCTGGAATCCGCTTTAGGACTGCGGGTTGAGAGCCAGAAAACCCGAGGGTCTCTTTAGCAAATATGCCACGCGAAGGGGTACGGGGCAAACTGGTTCGTTGGATCTGAGATGGATGGATCAGATTAGATGGGGGGGAGAGGGCGGCGCGGCGGCCGGAGCAGGGCGGCGCACGGCGGGGCGCCATGCCCGACGGCCGAAGCTCGCCGGCGTAGAGCAACCCCGAGCTTTGGTGCTCGGTTTTCCAAACCGAAAGCACCGGGAGAGAGAGGAGAGAGAGGAGAGAGAGGCGAACACTACTAGGGCAACAGTAGGGCTCGATCGAGGGCGGAGGATGGCCGTCGACAGTGAACAGCGGCGGCGGCTTCCCTGTGCACGGCGGCGCGGTCTACCAGTGCACAAAAGAGGGGAGAAAGAGAGAGGGGAGGTGTTCGGCACATACGCGAAGATGATGCGCGGCTCGGGGAAGAGCTTGCGGCGTCCAGAGGCGCGGAACGGCGCTCGGCGGCGAGAGCAGAGCGGCGGCGCTGTGGCGACTGCGAAGCGAGGCAAAGCGAGGCGAGAAGATGGGGAAGACGGCGCGGGGGATCGGTGCTATTTATGGCGGGGTCAGGGAGGGAGGATCCCACGCGGCTACGACGCGGAATCCGCAGGGAAGCGGTTGCGGACGCGGCGCGGCCCGGCGTCGCGGCGGGAGTCCTGCTCGGACACGACCAGAGGAAGGGGACGACTGACACGCGGGCCCGGGGTGTCAGCGGAAGAGAGAGGAGGGAGGAGAGGCCGCGGCGCGGGCGAGCTGGGCTGCGGCGAGCTGGGCCGGCCCACTGAGAAAGAAAGGAGAGGGAGAGAGCAGGCCGGTGCTGGGCTTCTCGGGCTGAAAGAGAGAGGGAGAGAAGAAAAGATTTTTCCATTTTCTTTTTATTTTATTTTGCAAATAATTTTCTAAATGGATTTTGAAATATTTTTTTAGGGTTTTGCAAACTCACTCAACGCAAGAAAAATGCAGGGGCATGAAATGCACAACATGTTGAACCCTAACATGAGATTTATTTTATTTTTATTTAATTAATTCTATGATCACACAAATGTTTGAATTAAATCAAATTAAATTTAAATTCAAACTAATTTGCTAATTCAAATTTTAGGGTGTTACAGACAGGGGCAAAAAATCAATTTCCTGGCTTCCCAAGTTATGGTTTGCTTAGATTTTGGATAGAAGGCAACGGTTTCATGGTTTAGCAGTAAATAGAATGAATGCAAATTAGCTTGTTTTGTACAAAAATAGTTGGTTATTTTCATGCTGCATGTGCACTGAGGGCTGTTTGGATGGATACCCCTGCTGACCATTGGCCGTTGACCGAGGAGGCACTGCAACGTTTGGATGGATACTCACTGCATGACGCCAGTACAAATTTTGGATGGATACACTGCCACGTTTGGATGTGTACCGTTTTTTGGGGTTGGCCGACTGCTGTGACTAATCCCCAGTTCAATTTGATGCCCCTGCCTGGCTAATTTGGGGGCGGCTGAATCAGTTGCTAAAGTTTGGCCAGCGGCCAAGATTTGGCACGTCCTACATAGGTGGCATCCAAAGTCCAAACGTTCCCTGGGTTTCCTCATTGGTCCCTGGAAAAAAAGGGTCTTGTTTAGGTTCTAAATCTGTCGCTCAATCTATTATATGGCTTACCACCTTTATTAATTATTAAATCTGAAAGATTGGTGGATAAATGATATAACCATAGACAGTGGATACTGGATATTGAACTTCTGAGATCGGAGAAATGAACATTTTTGCTTGTTGTATTATTCATGTAATGAGTTGTTGGATTGGTGGTCATTTTCACCACAAATTCCCATATATTTTTGCAGGGCTAACCACTAAGATAATTTTGCAGGTGCGATGTGTTCAGCGCTATAACGAGCAACAGTGCTTGTGCTGAGGAAGAATTTTGCAAACATCGTGCCTGGTGGATAATACATACAGTATGCAGAGAATGAGGTCGAATCGGTATTGATAAAATTTTGTTTTCTTCTGCCATCTTCTGTAGCGTCCTTTGGAGGAAGCTTGTGCGAGCCAGTTCATACTGAATCAGATATCTTGTTTTTCATTTTCCAAAGGAAAGGTCTTGCATATTTTCTTTGCTAGGCCACTACACTAGAATCATGAGTTCTAACGAAAAACCGTCTGCAGATTGTATCCTGTTCCGCGTGCCATTTGTAGATGCCCCACCCTTACCATTCTTTTTTCTGACAGACACTGCCATTGTTGGAGTGACAGAAATCAATAGCAATTCAGGAAATTATTTTGCTCCAGAATACATTTATGAGTAATGCGTGTCTTCAGACCTGTTGCCATGGCTGCTAATTTTTGACACATAAGGATGCCCATTGGAAGTCAAGAATCATTTCTTGGATGCTTTGAACGCACAATTTTTTTTTCCTGATAGTCCATGCAGACCATTATTGGAGATAGTATCGCATGGAAGTCTTACTTTATCTTAAATGCATGTCGACCAAATATTCTCATCATTGACTTGTTCTTATTTCTGAAGCACGTTAAACAGGAAGTGGAATAGTTCGAAGTTCCTGCCTGCTCAAACCCGGAGTTATCAACTTTATTACCTAAACTTGTGGAAATAACCAATTCTTGTAGAGTTTTTCAAAATCATATAAAATTATGAAGCTCACATGTGTTGAGCATATGAAAAATGAAAAGAACAATTATAGGGTTTTTGGTTGAAAACTCAAAAGAATAAACTATAGGGGCTTTTGGTAACTAAAAAGAATAAATTATAGAGGTTATATGAAGCTCACATGTGATGAGGATATGAAAAATCAAAAGAACAATTATAGGGGTTTTGGTTGAAAACTCAAAAGAATAAACTATAGGGGCTTTTGGTAACTAAAAAGAATAAATTCTAGTGGTTATGGTTCAAAACTCTCAAGAATAAATCGTAGGTGGTTTTGGTTGACCCAGTGTTCATGAGGCTGACGGTTGCAGTGGCGTCATGCAGAGCGAGCGAGTGTGATGCTGACAGCACAAGTGCACAAGCCAAACGCTCTAAGCCTGTGGTTTGTTAGGCAAGAAAGCTCTTTGGTCTCTCATTTTGGTCCCCATCGGTCATTTTTTCTCTCGTTTGGTTATAACTGCCGATTCAATCCAATAAGAATAGTGACAGAATAGAAAGATTATATTGGTTTCAGAAATTATTAATACACAAAAATTCTACTATCTGCTCATGTACGTATGATGTACCATTATATATTGGTGAATTAACGATCATGAGAAGATTTCGGGCTTATGGTATACCCGGAGGATCCAGAGAACTTGAAGAGAAGCCACATCCTCCGTACTAAAGCTTCTTTACTATCTACTAACGTGTTTGGTGTGGATCCAGGGTTGTGCTTATAATTTTGTATGCTTACTTATTTTTTTTTTAAAAATAATTGCATAAAAGAGCGCATATTGCTATTGCCATGGCTATCAAGTATTTCGTTTTTGCATTTGCATAGGGTGTGAAAGTGAAAATAGAATTTTTAGTTAAAAAAGACTGTATTTGGATTTTTCATAGGTGTTTACTTGATTTTATAAATTATAATTATAAAGAGAGACAACATTCTATGGAAGTCTCAAACTCATTGTGTTTAAAGTTGATGAAGTATATCATATCTGGTTTTGGTTCGTAAAATTGGATGTGCCACGAGGCAACTAATCTCATATAAGTTGTTTCATGAAATTTGTACTCATCAAAGCATTTCTATTTTGATATTTTTGGCAAGATAGTATTTTTAGATAAAAGCTAATTGCTTATTTATGAGTCTTTTATTTATACCAAAATAGCATAATATGAATGATGTAATATTACACGAAAAATATCTTGCAACCAATACCATCCTCTTCGTAAGTGCTTAGATCACGCTTTGACCCACCCTACAAAATTTTAGAAAAAAAAAACAGTGGCCGGAATTCAAAGGTTTTTTGTGTCGAAACCAAAAGATGAAAATTGAGACACGACTACACGATCTCTTCCCTGTTTCCACGAGAAAAAAAAACCTAACCCTCACACGACTTCTCTAGAAAGCGCCTCCTCTATTCCAGGAGCCTCCTCCTCCTCCTCTACAGGGAGAGAGAGAGGGAGGGACCACAGCCGCGGCGTCACCGCCACCAACGCCGCCCGAATCCCCGATCGAGAGCGGAGTCGACGTGGCCTAGGGTTTCCGAGCCAGGCCGGCGCTATGGTGGGCTGCTCCAGGGGTTCCCTCCCCACCTGGATGACCGCCGCCGCCGCGCGGGTCGACCTCTCTGGAGGCGTAACGCCTTCGCACCAGGGCACGTCCTCTCCGTCCCTCTCCTCCTCGGGTCCCGCTCCGGTCTCGGGGACGGACCTGGAGCTTGGGATGTTCGAGCGCGCGCTCTCCGCCGCCGGCGCTGCCTTCGTCTCAGCTATCATCGTCAATCCTCTAGATGTCGCCAAGGTCGGTTCCCCGGGGCACCCCCTCGCTCGCGCAGGTCTCTTCTCCCCCGAGAGTGTTGTGTGCGTCCGCTTCGGCATCTAACGCGTTTCCTTTGCCTCGATGCAGACGAGGTTGCAGGCGCAGGCGGCAGGGGTGTTGTACCACCAGCCTGCCCAGATGGCGGCGCTGGGCCCGGACGCTGTGAGGAATTCTTTTCATTCTGTTCTGCGCTGCTTGTGGTTTGAATTTGGCAGTGGTTAATTGAGTGGCTGATCTTTGCTTCGAGTGCCTACATGTAGGTTTTGTATTTTAGGTGATTAGATTAGAGAGGAATCCAAAATGGAGCTCGTTTATAGATGTCTATGTGTAGTGCTGGTCAGCTGGCATGGTCCTGTGGGACTGGCCAAGTTAGTGGTGCAATCCAAATGTTTGTAGCTATGTCCTTCTGTCAGCTATTGCCGTTTTTCTTGTTTGGGCCAACAGCATGCAAATTTCAGGACATGATTTTTTTCCCATGCTTGGCCAGAAAGGCAGGTAAGAAATGACATAGATTTGTTTGTGTTTGTGGTAGCGATCGGCCGGCTGCTCTACCAACCTGAACCGGGTGCATTTCATAGACTCTTCTTAGTTCATTTCCTTCAACTGCTTGTTTAACAAGCAGGTATGGATACTTGGGTAGTTCGTCAGGGGTGTTTGGCTATTGCACAATGTGGGATTTGGCTGCATTTTGTTACTTTTTGGTAGATGTACTGATTATGTTATTTATCTTGCTATAAGACCACTGGGGTACTAAACTGTAGTGCTGATTGTTACGACGTGTACTATAAGACCACAGGTCTGATGATTCTGGCCATGCAACCAATTTTAGGACTTGTGCCCATTTTTTAGTTGATATAGATGGTGCTGATTTGTTAGTTAGAGCTATGCCTTTGATGACCACACTTTTATTGGAAAATTGCCGTCTTTTATGTCATAATAAAATTTCATTTATAGAAATGCTGTTGGTGGTACCATGTCAGTTGTCAACACTTAACAGCCCAACTCCATTCTCTTGGCTTTGATCCTCAAACTAGTGTATTAGACTTGAGGATTGGTGCTGATATGTTTTCCGTGTTTCCAGATCCTGTCTGAATTCAGATGCTCTCCTTCATGCACACGTGGGCTCATATTAGGAAGTGAGCCAGTTTGTCCTCCTGATTGCTTCCAGTACAAGGGAACAGTTGATGTATTCTTGAAAGTGGTTAGACAGGTAACTTAGTGTTCATTCTTTTTTATAGTTTCTCTCTTTTAAGCAAGTGGCAATATATGATGGACAGATAAACTCACAGCAGTGCTTAATTGGTTGTTTTAGGAGGGGTTCGTTAGACTATGGAGAGGGACAAATGCAGGCTTAGCTTTAGCTGTACCCACTGTAAGTTCTCTGCTACATTCCATTTTTGTGGTCATTACCTTGTTTTTAAATGTTCTATGCTGCTCTGTTGCCTGCTGAACATCTCTTTAGTAGTTTCAATCTGTCTTATTTGAAGAGTATTCATATAATTTTCACTTAGCTTTGAAAACAAATTCAGTTTATTTTGTCCTTTGTATGATGAGATATGCATTCATTTTTTTTTGTAGAAGAAGCTTTATGGGGTTAACCTCTTGGATTAATTTGCACTTGTCTAACTGATGTACGTAGTATTATAGTTCATGTTGAGTTTTTAGCATATCACTCAGCAATCCTGTATAACTTGCTATCTCCATCTCTCTATTTTTTTTTCCCTTTGTACAACGTAATCTTCTGAATCCATATTACTTTGTATGTTCAAATCAATGGCACCTGTTATTAATTTCTTTGATCACAAACAGGTTGGGATATACTTGCCTTGTTATGATGTATTCCGCAACTGGATTGAGGATTTCACAAGAAGTAATGCTCCTGGCTTGACACCATATGCCCCTCTAGTAGCAGGATCTGTTGCACGTTCGTTAGCATGTATTGCTTGTTCTCCAATTGAATTGGCAAGGACGCGTATGCAGGTAGTCCTCCATGTGAAGATATTTTGTATATGGTTTATGCCATATGTATAGCTTATAGTTTAGTTATGTCTTATCATGCATTCATCTCAGATCATCGTTTCTGCGCACAAGTTAGTCTTATGTAACTCTTTTCCCTCCATTCAAAATCAAAGTATTGTAGTCACTAGTCTATGGTAACAGGCATATAAAGAGTTTCGTCCTGGCGTAAAGCCTCCTGGAATGTGGAAAACCTTGGTTGGTGTTCTCTCACCACTTGCAAGTTCAAGTCAGAATGGTATGTTAGTTTGAACTGTTTCTGTAACTAGTTGATTCTGCATATTCTTTTCAACTGGATGACATGTCAGCATCTTCTTTACTAATTTGGCACTTGTCAACTTCTCATACCCTTGTCTTGATTCTAACAGCTTATTATTGCTTTGATTGGTGAAACAGTACAAAACTACCGTGTTCTGTGGACTGGGGTGGGTGCACAACTTGCTCGAGATGTTCCTTTCTCTGCTATATGCTGGTCAACTCTTGAGCCTGTTAGTTTCTGCCCTCTTGCTCATGGAAACTCCTATTTGTTAAATTCATGCCTCACTTTTCATGACATGAATCTCACTTTGCTACACCATATTCAGATGCGAAGAAAACTGCTTGGTCTTGTTGGAGAAGAAGGCAATGCAGCTAGTGTATTGGGAGCAAATTTTGCTGCTGGTTTTGTAGCAGGCAGTCTTGCTGCTGGTGCTACATGCCCTCTGGATGTGGCAAAAACAAGGAGACAGATAGAGGTTTGTGCATTATTTGGTACTCTTTATACTTCATGTTCCATTATTTTTCACCTGCTAGGCTGCTACCTGTTTCTTATACGGGCATACTTATGTACTTCATTGCTGCATATTGCTGCTTGTTCCTGTTTATATTTTTCTTCTTATTCCTTCCTTTCTAAATTTCAGAGGGATACTGAGAAGGCAATGAGGATGACTACAAGGCAAACATTAACTGAGATATGGAGGTAAGGAAATACCTCATCCCAAAATCTACAGTAGCATGTTTGATGGGCTGTACATTTGCAATTGTGGTTCTGTTGGTTTTCAGTTTTGAACCCTATATATGGCTCAGTTAATTGGGCATATGAACTATGCTTTTACCATGTTGTCCCTCCGTACCTGAGTCGCTGTGCTTCAGTAGCAAGTTATGTTCACAAAATTGATTTCTTTTTACAGCCCAGTTTTCAAACCCTAGGTATACGCCATCCTAAATTAGTTCTTTATACAACTCAGTTTGCGATATATGCCATCCTAAATTAGTTCTTTATACAGCCCAGTTTGAGCCAATGCACCTGACAGATTTTGACCAACACAATCTTACGATCTATTTGACTATTTATAAAACAGTCAGAAGATTCTTTTTGAAATATATACACTGACCGTTTTAATCATCATCGCAAGAAATTCAACCTTTTGGAGGTTCTCCACAATTTATGTTTCACTATACTCCCTCTGTATCCTAATTAGATGACGATGACGTTTTGAACAAGCTTTGGGTCAAACATTGGGAATATAAGTCATCAATAACTTTTAAGTTGTTGAGATTCCAAATGTGAAAATTATATGAATAGATTTGTCGTGAAAAATACTTTCATAAAAGTATACATATATCATTATTCCATAAATATTTTTATAAAAACAAGAGGTCAAAGTTGTGTGTTTGGGAGACCGTGTCGCTGCCCAAAACATCATCTAATTAGGATACAGAGGGAGTATATAATACACCTTGCCCAAAACACACACCACTAGGTGGGTTAGAAACATGCTGATCAAATTTCTTGTATGTATATATTGGATTCCAATGAGATTGACGACCATGCACATGGAAGGTGAAACTGTTTATTAAAGACTTG
Source organism: Microstegium vimineum (assembly GCA_022036555.1). Lineage (NCBI taxonomy): Eukaryota > Viridiplantae > Streptophyta > Magnoliopsida > Poales > Poaceae > Microstegium > Microstegium vimineum. Next base: position 28,881,231 of record CM039135.1, read on the forward strand.
TAATGTCAGAGCTGCCCTTCTGTCACACACCTAAAGGTTTGAGCTGAGTCATAAGCTGAAATCCAGTTGGTGCACCCTGCTTGTCATAAAAAAATCCAGAAACAATTCTTGGCATCATTTAGGTTAGTGGATTTAGTTTCTTTGCGGTTTGAACAATTTGTTTGCCATTTTTATATGAGAACAGTGATCTGCCCAAGGCTTCAAGTGGCGCTAGGCCACTGAGGCCTAAGCGGAGATTAGATACGATTTAAAATTTGTGCTTTTTCCCTCTTTGTTTTGTTGTCGGAATGTGTTTAAGTGCGTCACTGCATTACAGATTCAGTCTAGGCTTGTTACAACAGGCCCAGCAGGTCAGCAGTAGTATTTCCCTTGGCGCAGAAGATCTGGGATCAGGCCCGCACAGCTAATTGCACTTCACAAACCACAAGGTCTCTCTGCCCACACAGCTAGTCGCACTCCGCATACTGCAAGATCTGGGATCACTAGGGAAGGTGCGCGTGGGGTGGCAGGTATGCGCTGCACTGGCGGCTAGTTGAATTGGTGCTCGAGATTCTCCTTGCTGCTGGCACCAATGCAAGATGCTGATGTGGCGGCTGTGGCTACGGTGCACAAAGTTTCGCTAGGCGCTGACCCCTAGCCTAGCGCCTAGGCAGGATTAATCGCGCCTAGGCGTGGACCAAACAGGGGGGGGGGGGGGGGGAGCAGCAGGCTGCAGTGGAGAGGAACAGAGCAGGGGAGACGACCAGGGGGAGGAGGAGCAGGGAGGGAAGGGAACACACTTCAGCAGGACCGGCGAGTCGGGAACAGGGAAGGGACGAGCAGGGGAGGAGCAGGACTGGTGGGAGGAGCTCGTCCGGCGGATGAATCTGGCGGGAGGATGAGGCGCCTGGCCGCGTGAGTCGCGCGGGAAACTTCGCGCTCGACGAGCCGCTGCGACAAATTTCCGCTGGCTCGCGCGCCTCCGCGCCCCCTCCGCATCGCGCCTAGATGCGCGACTACACCCCTAGGCCAGGCGAAGGGGCTCGACTAGCGCCTACGCGAGCGCCTAGCGGAACCAAGACGGTGCAAGATCTTGTTTCTTTGCATGCAGCTGCCTACCATGCTCGTGCATGCTCCTGCTGCTCGCCTCTACACATGCGCTTACCTTCCTCCTAATCCCCTCTGATTCCATGCCACTTACCCGTTGGTCGGCATTTTAATTCAATACATATGGCCTAGGTGAGGCACCAGGGTATGCTCTGTGCTTAAGCGCCTAGGCAAGTGTTTAGTTGTGTTTTTTTTTAACACTGGATGTACCACATTGGTGCCAAACTGAGCATCAACACAAATCAATGCTGCTACTTCACAGGCTGGAAAATTGTAGGCGGATTTGATAGGTTCGATAAATGAGGCCCATGGTCTTTTAGCCGCGGTTGCTGAACCACTTGCAGCCCACCCAAGCTGTTTGTGTTAGCACTAGGACCTAGTGCCCAGGTGAGCAGCACCTGCTCTCCTTCCCTCTCCCTCTCCCCTGAACCAAGGTAGAAGATGAGCTTGAGCTCAAGCTACACACACACACTCAGGTTTCAGCGTTGGCTGAAAGCTGGACACAGGAATGGTGGCAAGAGCTGCCTTTTCTCATTGCATAGGGGTGGTTTATATATACCAATACATGTACCATCTATGGTACCTTTCTACTGACTGCATACACCTAAAGTACATGGCTTGCATCAGCCATTCCTACTCCTAGTACCAGCCCACTACCTGCTGGTGTACCTCTACAAGTACATGGTATGGCCTATTGCCAACCAAGCTACAGGACCAAGTACTTGGACAGCACAAGGCTGACCTCAACCTGCTCCTTGATTATCTGCAGCAAGAGAGAAAACGTGGGGAAGCAGCAGATTAAGTCTAACATTCTTCCCCTAATCCTGCTGCTAACCCTTAACCTCAACCATGCCAATCCTCTGCCTCAGCTCCTGAGACGCTAGAGAGACTTGGCAGGCCGCGGTGGCTGCCATGAACGTCGACAGCGCCACCGTCTTCTGTTTCAGCGACTGCTAGGCGATTGGCACCGCCGAGTATGCCCAAGGTACTCTGCTGCCGCCCATCCACGTCGCCCGCCTTGTCCGTGTCGCCGAACGCTGTGAGCTCTTGCTCACCTTCACCGGACTTCCGTAGCGCCTCGCTGAACGCCATCAGCCTCTTCTCCGCCGTCCAGTGATCCTGCCACGGATCCTCCGTGACCCACTGTCCGTCTGACAGCTTGAACCGCTCCTCCATCGTCGTCGGCATGGACTTACAGTCTGCCATGCCAGCCCGCTCCAGCAGCCTCTGCTGCCCCAGCGTGATGAAGTCCCTCCCCTGCTCCACCTCAATGCCGAGGTAGCAGGAGAGAGCGTCGAGATCGCTCGTCTCGATACTAGCTGCCATCTCGCGCTTGAATGCGGCGATGTCGACCGCCCGCGCCCTCTTGTCGTCGTACACCCCGACGATGTCCGCCGGTTCCTTCCCCCGTCGTCGGGTGTACAAGGCGTGCTCCTTCAGCATGGCCTCGTCACCACTGAAAACAGAGGAGTTAGCAGGCGAGCCTTCCGCGGCTGGGCACGGCGGCTCATCCGTCGTGGCAACCACAGGCTCGTCCCCCGCCTCAGGTCTGTCCCATGCCGCCTCGTCGGAGGTGACTTCCCGGGACAACCCCACCTGCTCCAACCGTCGACCGCGCCAAGATATACCTGCGCGCGCGGTTCGTCGAGATGGACAGCCGGCGGCGCAGTCCCCTGCTCCGCCCCTGCCTCCTCTGCTTCGCCGGCGTCCAGCGCACAGTACACCCCCATCAACAGCGCTTGCTCGTCGTCGCTGTCATCCTGAGCCAGGTGGGCTTCCTCCTTCTCCGGCTTCTTCTCCGGACACTTCTCTGGGCACTCCCGCGCCCAGTGCCCCACCTTTCCGCAACGCCGGCACGCGTTCGGGTCGGTGTTGCGTTCTTGCCGCGCCGCTTGTCCCCACGGTCACCACCGCGGCCGGAGGAGCCTTCCCCGGACCGCCGCTGCTTCATGCGCGCAGTCCACTCCTCGGTCAGCAGCAGCTTGCTGCTGTCCTCCCGCTCCTCACCTGCTGCTGGCTCAGCAGACACCTCCACCGCATGCAAACGGCCGGTGAGGTCCTCAAGCTTGATCGTGTCCAAGTCCAGCATTGTCTCTATGGAGAGAGCAATCTGCTTGTACTTGGGGGGGACGATACGGAGGAGCTTGGAGATGACGTCTTCCTCGTCGATGGCCTTGCCGAGGACGGCCATCTGGCCGACCAGGTTCTGCAGCCGCAGCGCGACGTCCTCCACCGCCTCGCCCGGGCGGAACTTGAGGTCATCAAACTCCCGGCGCAGCTGCTGTACCTTGGCCTTCTTGACTCGATCTGAGCCAACACGCATCGCCGCCAGCGCGTCCCAAGCCTCCTTCGCCGTATCCTTCTCCGCCAGCATCTGGTGGTACTCTGCTGGTGTGGAGGACAGCAGCGCCTCCAGAGCAGAAACGTTGTCATCATCCTCCTCGGTTCCCTTCTCGATCGCAGTCCAGAGCCGCCGGGCTCGGAGCTTGATCTTCATGGTTGCCGACCACTCAGCATAGTTGGTGCAGGTCAGCTGTGGCCATGATGTGCCACTGACCTCGCGCACCGTACGCAGAAAGACCTCATGTCGTGGCTGCTTTGGATCGGAGGCTTCCCCCTCCTTGCCACTGCCCTTCTCAGCATCGTTGCCAGGCATTGCCGGCTGTTAAGCGCAGCAACACACACACCGGCCTACGGCTTTGATACCAATTGTTAGCACTAGGACCTAGTGCCTAGGTGAGCAGCACCTGCTCTCCTTCCCTCTCCCTCTCCCCTGAACCAAGGTAGAAGATGAGCTTGAGCTCAAGCTACACACACACACTCAGGTTTCAGCGTTGGCTGAAAGCTGGACACAGGAATGGTGGCAAGAGCTGCCTTTTCTCATTGCATAGGGGTGGTTTATATATACCAATACATGTACCATCTATGGTACCTTTCTACCTACTGCATACACCTAAAGTACATGGCTTGCATCAGCCATTCCTACTCCTAGTACCAGCCCACTACCTGCTGGTGTACCTCTACAAGTACATGGTATGGCCTATTGCCAACCAAGCTACAGGACCAAGTACTTGGACAGCACAAGGCTGACCTCAACCTGCTCCTTGATTATCTGCAGCAAGAGAGAGAACGTGGGGAAGCAGCAGATTAAGTCTAACAGTTTGTGCATTTGCTTGTTTGATTCATGACTTATTCATTCCACTGGTACAAAACAATGTATTGTCTACACACTGCACTCATTTCCCTCGTGTATAAAAATCATGTTGGGTGAAATTCGCTGATGTTGAGCCTGCACTTTTTTTCCTTTGAACTTTCACTAAGATTTCTGAGCGAACTAGTATGTTGAACCTGCACACTGCTGCAGGAAATAATCTGCCCTCTTTCATGTAGTTTGTTATAGACCTATATTATCATTAATTTTTGGAATAGTATTAAGGACATTTTTTAGCCACTTGCATGTTAGTTTTGATATTCCTGAGAAATTTGAGCAGGTTGCAGATCTTTGATGTAATTAGTTTTGCCTGACTACATTTGTGTCCATTACATTAGAATTGGGCCACGTTTAGATCCAAAATTATTTGGAATTTTGACACTGTAGCACTTTCGTTTGTATGTGGTAATTATTGTCCAATCATGGAGTAACTAGACTCAAAAGATTCGTCTCGTAAATTACAGATGAACTGTGTAATTAGTTATAATTTTAATCTATATTTAATATTACATGCATGCGTTCAAAGATTCGATGTGACGGAGATGTGACAGAAAATTTGGAATTTTGAAGGGATCTAAACAGGGCCCACTCAAATGTTAACGGGAGACGTGGTGCTCCCAGCTTCCATATCTCTCTTAGTTGTAGTTTAGTAATGAGTTTGAGAAGGGCATCTATAATATACTCATAATTGATTTGCTGCTTTTGCTTGTATTGTTCTCTGGCAGGTCTGGAGGCATGAAAGGGCTGTTCACTGGCGTCGGCCCACGTGTTGCACGTGCTGGTCCATCAGTTGGCATTGTCATTTCCTTCTACGAGGTTGTCAAGTATGGTCTTCATCAAAGGAACACCTCATGACCCAGTTTTGTTGATATAAGGTGGAAGTCCTTTCACTTGTAAAAACAGCACCGACACTGGTTTCTCAATGTAGGCCTGGTTACTGACCTTTGGACGGGGAGGGCTAGGTGCAAACTTGGAAGGTCAGAGTTCCCAAGAGTCGAAGACTGGACAAGGCTTTTTTCATGGACAATGTCCATTTCAGTCTAGGATAACATATCAGTTTTGCCATGGAGCAGGCTCCAGTTTCGCCTGGCAGGTTTTGGACCATCGTCTAAGCTTATGTTGGGGGACCTGAAGCTGTTTTGGTTTAACTTATTATTAGGTATAGTCCCTGTAATTGAAGGAAGGTGTAGTAGCGCAGACGCTGATCAATAATACCCTTGGAACTACAGAAGAAATTTTGCACATCCTAGTAGCGCAGATGCTTTCACCCAACCATGTCCGGTTGGTGAGAGGGCATCATGTTGCTGGCTTAGTTTTAAGTTACTAGGTTACTTTGTCGGTAAGATCTATGTGCGTGCACGATCGCTGTTAAAAAAACGTTTATATTGGTTAAAGCAGCGTCTGTAGCAAGCCTATGTGACGTCACTTCGGTTTCGTGACTTTGTTATCTGTGCGATGGCATGGATAGGCTCATGTGATAGACGTTGCCTTCGAATTTGGCAATTTGCCACTAAAAGTTACGGAGTACTTCATAAGTTTTCATTTTTTGATAGATGGATACAAGGTGCGAGATTTAAATAGGTTGAGCATAGATGGATACGGTGAACATAAATCTTTTTAGGTTCACTGTCAATGGCGATTCACAATTGCTCTTGGTCACTGTTGAGCCGCAACTCGCGGCCCAAATGAATGAAGTTCTTCTCTCTAATGGCCTCTACACGGAGGAGGATGTCAGGAAGTGAGGTGCTTGGCAAACAAGCCACCTCAAATGAATGAGGCTCTGCAGGTTTGACTCCACGAACTCACAGATAAGCAGGAAGTAACGTGCACGGGAAGGTTTGTAAGACTGAACGCACCGGTGTACTGGAAAGCACACTGGAGGAGTCCAAACCTCGCACCGCTAGTGCTATGTGCCTGCGGTATACAACTGCATGCCTCCAATTACGGTAAGCATAGCGCGAGCCGTTTGGTTGCCTGCATCCGGCACCCTGGCCGGATGTAGGGTCCGTCTTGTTTGGTTGCCTACGCATGGTGTTGGGTCAGGCTCTAGCCATGCAACCAGTAGCCCCCAGCCAGGCTCTAGGGAAACGCTCGAATCGGTCGTTCCTGGAGAGCCAGGCTGGCTGCGTGCAGCTGATTACTGGACTAATGATGTATTAATATATGATTAGTAAATATTAAGTGGTATTAATATATTTTTAATATGTTTAAGACATAATTAGATGAAATGAGAATTTTAAGAGTGTATTTATACAAAATAAAAATTAAAACCATAATTTTAGAATATTTTTATTTCATACAACATATCTTCATGTGGGTAACCAAACAACATCTCTTCTCAGCCAGGCCGAGCAGATACGACAACCAAACACAACACCATTGCATAGACTCAGCCTGTCCCATGTGAGCCAGACCCTCACATACGAGTCAGGTTCTCCAACTACATGAACCAAACAGGCCCAAGCGACCTCCTGCATGCGCGAGTGACAGCATATGGCAGAGAGAGGGCAGGCAATGCGCATAGCAGAGAGAGGACAGTACAGGTGTGGGCCCTACAAGTTTAATTAGTAAAAACTGTTATAAGTCACAAACTAAGTAACCGAATTAAATTCTGATTACACCGTTAAATTCGTTTCAATAAATTCTACAAAACAAGATCTCACATGAATATATTTAAATAAATTTTATTTATAAACATGTGGGTTCCACTTTGACACTTAATATAGAGCATGAGATATGGAGGCTAATGAGTGCAGAAGAAATATGTATAGAGAAAAGAATCTCGCTGATTAGGACGGAATACTCATTTTAAAGGATGAATATATAGGCAGTGCGGACAGTCTAAGCAAGTCACCAGCCAGGTGCTGAATGTGTTTCGAGGAGGAGAACATCGGGGTTATTAAATCCCACCCGAGTCCGAGAGCACGAGAGAATTTTAGGCTCTGTGGCTTCCTCCTGTGGCGACACATATGTCTCTACTTGTTTTGCAAAAACACCCTTTAATCCTTAGAAAAGTAACCCGACGTCCATCCTATCCCCTCTAATCAGCATTCGCGTTATAACATTTACGACCCGAACCCTTTTGTAAGTTTTATTTCGACACGAAGAAAACAAAATTCGATAGCCTTACTATTTTACAGAAATCCCCTTGAAATTTTGCGAAGAAACCCCCCACAAAGGCGTACCCCTTTTTCTCCCTCCCCGTCGCCGCCGCATGAGAGTACTCACGGTGCGTGCCTCCTTGTTGGCCACCGTCGCTGGAGACCGAGGTCTCGCAGTTCGTTTATCGCAGCTCCCTCCACTCCACGAGATCTTTTTTTAGCACTCCACAAGATCCGGGGCCGGCAGATCCGATGGCGCAGGCTGTGGCATCTCTGAGATTAGACGTGCCATCGTCGGCTGAGTACACTGGGCTAGAGAGCATGGCGGACCGTGCCTCGTCGCCTGCACGAGGTCATCCCAACCCGCAAATATCTGTCATCAACCTCGCTGACCCCAACTTTAACACCTTCGTCACTCCTCACTGAGGCACGCGAGCGGCTGGGACCTCGGACCTCAGGGCGTGATGCTAGCGCGTGGGCGGCCGGGATCCACTGATGGGCAGGCGGGAACGGACAAGGATCTCGACCATATCCAGGAAGCACATGCAGATGCCAGGGAAGTACGGCAGGGCGGCTGTAAGATTCAGTCTCTTTCCTTCTCTTGCCATCTATCTCCTTTCGTCCCCTTGGCTCATTGGCTCCTCACAGATCCTTCATCGGGTACCTCCGGATGCGGTTCCCAACTCTAGATCTATGCACCGGTGATGTGCTTTGTCAATGTGGGCATCAGCTTTCTTCTCCCAGAGCTGCTCCCCAGAGCTGGTTGACGCAGAGGTGTTCACTTCCATAGATGCAACGATAGTGTCTGTTGACATCGTTTTTTGGCACGTGTCAATATGATCTAAGGATTGTGCCGATCGGCAAAAGGCTAGTTGCCGTTTCTTATCGGCATTGGGATATTACCAGTCAGATTGCCGGTAAAGGCAAGAGTGTTGCTGATGCAGACAGGGACTTGTTGCCGATTGAGGCAGGAAGACACTGTTGATGAAGGCAAGGGGATGTTGCCGATAGAGACATGAATGTTGCCGACAGGAAGAACATTGCCGATGAGAATTGAGGCTCATTATCGATGTGATGAAGGCTACACTGTTGCTGGTGGAGGCAAGAAAGCGTTGCCGATGAGAGCCAAAGCCTGTTGCTGATAGGAGGAATATTGCCGATGATGACGGAAAGCTGCCGATGAATGATGATGCCGATGGAAGCGGGATGAAGTAGCTGGCGTCAGCAGAGAACTGCCGATGGCAATAGAGGAAAGTTGCGGATTGAAGGAAGTCTGCCGATGGAAGGTTTCATCGTGAAGGAGATAGATATGGAACTGGTGATTTCATGCCAGTATTAATAGATTTATTTCGAGTCCGATTCTTGCACGAGTCGTTTGTTTCCTTTAGTGTGGATCGTTTTATTTCCTTAAAAATAGGAGTTTTTGTTTAGGAAGGTATGAGTCGTATTCATGTACAACTCCCCATACGGGAGTATAAATATGTGCCCAAGGGCCGTGTGAAAAATATATCTAAGCATATCAAATAAATCAATTACTTTTTTTATTTACTTTACCAGTAATTTACCTTTACCGCATTAGGTTTAATTATCTACGAGTTCTTCAAGTTTCAACGGGCTGCATCTCATTGACCTCCGTCAACCCTTGCAAGTTCCACGTTTGAGCAATCTGAGCCTTGACGTCCAGGCGCATCGCTGTCGTCTCGTTCAACTCTACTCTAGTTATCTTGATCAGGTTTGAGCCTTGACATCTGGGCGTATCGCCGTTGTCTCGTTCAGATCTTGTTCTATTTATCGTCCTTGTGGATTAACTGGTCAAATCGACTGGCACACCCTCGGATATCGAATTCGGGTATAAGCCCGAGGTGTTCGCAGATCCTGACGCTTTTTTGTGTCAACACCCCTTTTGGCACGCTCGGTGGGACCATATCACATCTTTTGGCCACGGTTTAACCCATTACAAGCTTAATGGACAATACTGCTGAGATCAATCCGAAGAATGTCATTGAAGTCTCCGAAGCAAATCTGAGAGATGATCAGAAGCAGGCTATGGAGCGAGCTATGGAGGAGTACAAACAGTTATATCTCAAGTCCTTCAGCCTAAACAGAATCGGTGAAGCAGTCCAGAAGCAAGATCCGTCGTTGCCACGGTAGGTCACTTTCGACGCCGATCCTGGTAAATTACAAGAGATGATTAATTCTGCATTAAATCATGTGTTAATTAGCCAATCCAATGTGTTGTCCAATACTGTATACAATGCTGTCAAGCAAACTTTTAAGGAAAGACAAGCACCATATTATGTTGATCCGGCGTATCATCAACTCGGATCGACATCTGTTATGATCCCATCGGCGGTTCCAAGGGTGTCTTCACCGTATATGAACCGGTCTGCCGATGAGATCACGTCGCCAAGATCGGACCCAGCAAACATTACTCAATTGAATGCAAATCTGGTGGCGTTAACAATGTCTGGACCTGTGACCCAGAGTCAGCCAACTTCCGTCAGCTGGTGGGGATACGGTATGCCTCCAAGTCCATCTGCTGATTCCAAATTGGTCCAGGATAACAATGTAGGGTGGAAGATTCCCGTGGCATCGACAACACCTGCACAACCGATGATTCTAGCGATGCATTATGCTACATCCTCTCCAACGGTGCAATTGCCGTCAGAGAATCCTCAGGTGGCGATACCTAGAGTGGCTTATGCGCAACCACCGGCAGGTTCTTGGACGATGCAGCAAGACATTGGTATTGGGAACCATCCCGTATCGGCAATGGTTCCTCAAGCTATGGTACCCGCAAATCAAGGCAATCATCCAAGGGTACAAGGGCAGCAAGCGCCAGCTGGTTATCAGCCATCGGCAAGTCATATGCCGATGACATCTAATATAAGTTGGATCGGTCAATTACCGATTCAGCAGCAAGTTGTGCAGCCTGGATACCAAGTGGCAAGAGCTGAGCAGTGTCATCTGCTAGCGAGTCTTCAGAATGAAATATCGGTACATCAGCCGATAAGTACTACTTCGCCGCAGTACTCGCAAGTAAACGTGCACAATGAAACATCAACATATCAGCCGATGCATGTAATGTCACAATATAACCCAGTGGACGTTCAAAATTGCCCATCGGCAACTCAACCGATGCATAATGTTCAACAACAGGTGACGCAACTTGGATGTCAAGTGGTAGGGGTCCAACACCACCACTTATCATCGGGATTATATAATGATGCATTGGTGTCCCAGCCGGTAAACCCTCTATTCCCACAATATATTCTAGTGGGTGTTCAAGATGGTCCATCGACAAATCAGCCGATGCGTGATGTTCGGCGAATTGATGTTGCCTCTGCACCAACCGGTTTGACCTATTTACCACAAAGAGATGAGAAGGTACATCAACCTGTTCACCCGGTCAACATCCAGCCAGTGCATCGGCATGATCAAGATGCGTACTAGGCTGATAAGATTGCCGAAGTGACGAAAGAGCAATTCGGTATCAAGCCTAAGGTTGATACATATTCTTATCGGACTCCATACCCTCCAGCGTATGATTTGATCCCTCTCCCAAATCGGTACAAAGTGCCAGATTTCACCAAATTTTCTGGTCAAGATGATATATCAACAATGGAGCATATTAACCGATTTATTATCCAATGTGGAGAGGCAGCCAGCAGGGATGAACTGAGGGTAAGATTGTTCTCGTCATCGTTATCTGGATCGACATTTACATGATTTATTTCACTACCTCCAAATTCTGTGATCACTTAGGTCGATCTAGAAAAACAGTTTTACAAATACTTTTTTGCTGGCATACATGAAAAGAAGATCACCGATTTGGTCAAATTGAAGCAGCGTAATGATGAATCGGTAGAAAGCTTTGTGCAAAGACTGCGAGACATGAAGAACAAGTGCCATAGCTTAGTACTTGATGATCAACAATTGGCGGATTTGGCCTGTCAGGGATTACTGTCGCACATCAGGGACAAATACGCGTCTCAAGAGTTTGAAAGCTTGAGCCATCTTGTGCAAAGGGTTGTCGATCAAGACACCAAAGTTTTTGAGCCTAGAGGAAATTGGGATGAGGAGGTGTCTTTAAGTAAGAAGACAGATTCAGACGAAGAAGCAAGTATCGGTTTAGTTGAATGGGTAAAGAGTAAAAAGCCGATGTCTTATCCGTTCGATCAGAAAGAACCTGAGAGATTCACCTTTGATATCACCAAGGCCGATAGGATGTTTGACCTATTACTCCAAGAAGGGAGGATTAGGCTGGCGCCTAACCAGGTAATTCCATCGGCCGAAGAGCTCAGAAGGATCAGGTACTGCAAGTGGCTCAATGCAACTTCGCACAGTACCAATGATTGCAAAGTCTTTAGGTAGCAGTTGCAATCAGAAATTGAATCTGGACGAATCAAGTTTGAAAATTCCAAAGCCCAGAAGTCGATGAAGATTGACCAGCACCCGTTTCCAAATAATATGGTGGAGACTAGTGGGAAAACTAAGGTGCTGACATCGGAAGCTGCCAAGAAAAGTGCATCGGTAGATCCTGAACATCAGATAGCTGCGCATGAAGTAACAGGGAAAAAGTTTGCCGATGATAGGAAAGGCAAGAAGGTTGCCGATGAAAGCAATAACACCAGGAGATCTCATGGTGTTATAATCACGCATAGGCGATCAAGGAAAGAGTATCGGCAGTCACGAGAGGAGCGATATCGGTTGCAAGAGGAAGAAAGGCGCCAAGAGTGGCTTCGGCATAAGGACCACTGGAAGTGTCCCTTCTTCGTTCACTGCTGGAAAGAAGGCATCAAGCTGCCCACTACCGATAATTGCCCCGAGTGCAACGGGTACTATCCTGTCGATCGGTCAGAGAAGAAGCCCCGTTTTGATGACCGGACATTCGACTATGGTAGACCGATTAGAGAAAAGGGATCAGTGCATGATCGGCTGGGGGGCAAGATCAGCGTGGATGATAGACTTGGAAAGCATGGCCATTATTTTCCAAGGAACCAAGAGGAGCTTGAAGGGATGGGCAATGCAAGGGTACCCGACGAAGATATACTTTATAGAGATCCGAATATACGGAGTTGCCCAGATTCAGGCGGAAAACAGTATCAACCTGTTTGGAAAATCAGGCTCCCTCAATGGTGCCCCAAGGGTCTTACAAAGACTCAAAGAAGGAGGATGCAACGCGAGCGCTAAGAAGATTTGTGTCACGATGAAAATCCATCCAGAGGAAAATCTTCAGACAAGCGATGAAGACCAAAGCGCAAAGATGGGGATCCATCGACAGATATCAATATGTTGCCGATAGCGTAACTAGAGTCGATGGCCTTGGACATTTTGGCTTGGGATCAGAACTTGGTGAGCCCTGGCGTTTCAACTGTTACACTTGGGGGGCATCGGCAGGCTGAGTGAAGAATTTGTGCACTAGGAGTAGCGCTGCCGATGAATTTGTTGGCTACAAAAGGAGATGTTCGATACAAGTCGAAAGATTGTAAGAGTGGCTCTGCAATGCTTACGTGCAATAGTCAAGGAAGTGGTGCAGGCATTTTGGAGGAGATGAAGTAGAAGAAATTTCGGTGCATAAGATATCTTATACTCCGAAATTGGGGGGCATGTGTTGACACCGTTTTTGACACGTGTCAATATGATCTAAGGATTGTGCCGATCGGCAAGAGGCTAGTTGCCGTTCCTTATCGGCATTGGGATATTACCAGTCAGATTGCCGATAAAGGCAAGAGTGTTGCTAATGCAGACATGGACTTGTTGCCGATTGAGGCAGAAAGACACTATTGATGAAGACAAGGGGATGTTACCGATAGAGACATGAATATTGCCGACAGGAAGAACATTGTCGATGAGAATTGAGGCTCATTATCGATGTGATGAAGGCTACAATGTTGCTGGTGGAGGCAAGAAAGCGTTGCCGATGAGAGCCAAAGCCTGTTGCTGATAGGAGGAATATTGTCGATGAGGACGGAAAGCTGCCGATGAATGATGATGCCGATGGAAGCGGGATGAAGTAGCTGGCGTCAGCAGAGAACTGCCGATGGCAATAGAGGAAAATTGCGGATTGAAGGAAGTCTGCCAATGGAAGGTTTCATCGTGAAGGAGATAGATATGGAAGCTGGTGATTTCATGCTAGTATTAATAGATTTATTTCGAGTCCGATTCTTGCACGAGTCATTTGTTTCCTTTAGTGTGGATCGTTTTATTTCCTTAAAAATAGGAGTTTTTGTTTAGGAAGGTATGAGTCGTATCCATGTACAACTCCCCATACGGGAGTATAAATATGTGCCCAAGGGCCGCGTAAAAAATATATCTAAGCATATCAAATAAATCAATTACTTTTTTTTATTTACTTTACCAGTAATTTACCTTTACCGCATTAGGTTTAATTATCTACGAGTTCTTCAAGTTTCAACGGGCTGCATCTCATCGACCTCCGTCAACCTTTGCAAGTTCCGCGTTTGAGCAATCTGAGCCTTGACGTCCGGGCGCATCGCTGTCGTCTCGTTCATCTCTACTCTATTTATCCTGATCAGGTTTGAGGCTTGACATCTGAGCGTATCGCCGTTGTCTCGTTCAGATCTTGTTCTATTTATCGACCTTGTCGATTAACTGGTCAAATCGACTGACACGCCCTCGGATATCGAATTTGGGTATAAGCCCGAGGTGTTCGTAGATCCTGACGCTTTTTTGTGTCAATAGTGTCATTTGCACTTCAAGGTATATACTGACTGTGTGCCTCCCAGTACTTCCGGGCATGTAGCATTTGTTGATGCTTAAGGTCCTGTGGCTAAAGCTATCTTGTGTTAGCAAGGACATGTTGCTTTAAGGTTAATATTGTTTCCCATTTGTTTTAGATCTCGTGAGTCATTATTTGCAACCTCTGATGATAGATGTGCGTAACTATTATTTTGCAAATCCAGCTTATGATATTGCTATGATAATGTTCAGGCCTAGGTTCAGGTGAACTAGAATTCCATGTTCAAGGTTTTCAAGGATTCTCGTGTGCATTTGAATATTTGATAGACACTGACTAATTCATTATTTGTACAGTTCACTGTGGCCATTGCTACTCAGGCATGTTCTGTGTCCTACTTTAGGATAAATTACAGAGGCATGATTAGCTTGTCATGAAAGCAAGTGAACTCCAAAATATTTTTCTTGCAGTCGCTAGCATTTCACCCTCAGGCATGAGTTAGCTCCTTTAGCCTTTAGTTGTCCAAAATATATGCCAATTGCTGTCTAGCGCAGATATACTTTTTTTTTCTCGATTTATATTATTTTACTTTTCTGTCCAGCGCAGGTATATAATCTGTATAACAGTCATGGTCGATTACTGATTTGATCGGACGACCTTTATAAACTAAACTGCTCAATGGCAAAACTTACATATTGCGTCTAAGAAATAACATGAGCAGGGCAAATGATGCTGGATCAATTTGCTGCTCCTCAATGATGTACTGTATTTAAGTTTCAAACAAAAGGTAATATGTGTTTAGACAAAAAAAAAGTTGCTGCTTTTCAAGGTTGGCTATAAGATTAAATTTTCTTTACCAGTCTTGCTCTTGAGCCGTGAATTTCTGGTCATATCCAAGTTGCTGCTTTCCTCCATAGTAGATGAAGACTGCTGCTGATTTGGTGTGACTCTCTTTGAAGGTATGCAAAGATGCGGATCTCGGAAAATGTGGATACCCGCTTCATCAGTTTCGCTGTTATCGTCGTCAATGACTTCTCTGCCCAGTCGTTGTTGAGTTTAGGAGTACAAATTGGTGTTAAGGGAACCATATATTCTTTCTGTTTTTGACCAAATTCGAGACTACTCAAGTTCATTGTGGTTATGTGTATTCCTTCTTAGATGTGTGTGTGTGTGTGTGTTTCAAATCTCACCCCCTAAATTGATCTCGAGCTGTACATTAACCCTTTAAAATGTAGCCTAATGCAAAAGTCTTCAAAGATGTTTATGAAAACTAATGTCTTCTCATACATCTTTGAAGACTTTTTGATTCTGCAAGAATCTGTGTTTACATGTACACATATTTCGTTTAGTTTTATCCTTTATGAAATATATAAGAAAACTAATGTTAAAATCTTGGCTAAATACTTTAGCACTTCTAAATTTATCCAAATAATTAAGATAGGGCGCCCAAAGGGCGCTTGATGTTCTAGTATACCGCAGAGCTGCAATGAAATAAATAATGATCATTGGGGGATCACGAAACTTGGAGGAAGCTGTGGAGTGTGGAGGATAAATTGCATGCGCTAGGAACTCAGAAGATGAACAATTTTCTCTGGCGGATGGCACATGCTTATAACAGCCCTGCACTTAGAACGAACCCTTTGCAACTCTTGATTGTGGACAAGGCAATCGGCATATAAATTGAGTCACCATGGAGTAGAACTGCATTGCCTGATGGCAAAGACGTGCATGATCAGCAGCTAGTAAGAGACCGACCCAACTAGCATTTGCCCAGTGTGTAGCTCTGTAGGAATGAGAGGCTTCAGGATCCAGTCCGGAACTAGGATTTCTCTTGACGGAGCTAGGCTACAAGGTTCATAGCATTGCAGGCGGGCTGGTCCGCGGCTTGCCACCCACTGTCCATGTCCATAGTAGTCGCTAGAGTCCTCACCATCAGTTTGGAGCAGTCGGCAGACTTGGAAGAAACCATTAGTATCCTGCGGCCTGGTACCAACCCACGACTCGTCTGAAGTTGTTGCTACCTTACCTAGAGTGCTGCTGTTGTCGTACTCCCCGGATTTCATAGTTTGGCCAAAAAGAAAAGAAACTGCAGCTAGCCCACATGAGTTTTACAGATGTGGTTTCACGGGGTGAGTTTTGACGGGTTGCGGTAACTACCCACCCCATGTGCAAGCCTAAACGTTTGGGATGATGTTAGGACCATGTCTCTAAATAAATCAACTTGTAGAGTTGTGTACTCAATTTCTTTAAGTTTAGTTAAATTTGTATAAAAAGAATACAAAGTTTATGATATATAATTAGTATCATATACTCTCTCTGTCCCTAAATAACTGTCTTTCTCACTTCTCGAGAAAAAACCATTAATATCTATGATACATACTTGATATCATTAGATAGATTTTTTGATTATTTTTTTAATAAATTTATTTGAAGACATAAATGTTACACATATTTTATATAAATTTAGTTAAAGTTGTGACACGGAAACCCAAAACGCCACTTAATAAGGGACGGAGGGAGTACATTTCATATATTTGTGATAGTTTACTAACTTGGTATTATAGATGTTCACATATTCTTTTCTAAGGCCACATTTACACAAAAAAAGTTTGATGACAACTCTAGATATTAATTTATTTGGGAACCGAGAAACTAATATCATGCCTAAACACCTCAACCCGTCATTTGTGTAACCAATGCAAGGGGGGGGGGGGTGTTGAGGTCCTTGTTATCATAATTAATTATTTCCAACTTATGGTTTCAAACATACTACCAAACTAGTAGTTCGGGTGCAACACTTCTATGAGACACTCAGCAGCATCTGCATGTAACACTGCATCCATCACTTGGATTTTTCCTAGTATTTTTAAGTAGCAGTAAGTCATAGCACATGGAAATTTCACTAGAAAACATTTAGCAGTGAAAGTTTGTATTCAATTTTGAATACTAAAATACCAGGAGGACTCTACTTCACTAGAAGAACTTATGAAAGGATCAAGATGCCCAAGAGAGGGGCTGGATTGGGTTTGTTTTAAATTTCTAAAGAAAATATGAAAACCTAAGCAATGTCAATTCTCCCCTGTGCCTACAAAGACGTGTCTTACACTAGAAAGCGGTAGCAAGACAATGGAATGGAAAACAACCTAGCAATTCTAATCAAGCATGGCGACAAGTATCAAGAACAAGTATGAAATGCATGAATGTAAATTGCGGAATGTAAAGAGCTAGAGAGAAGAAGGATTGTGACACGACGACGTTTTGCCGAGGTATCAAAGAGTCAACATCCCCCTAGTCCTCGTCGGAGCACCCGCGCAAGGGTATTGCTCCCCATCGATCCATGCAAGATCGAGTGCTCTCTACGGGCTGATTATTCGCCGCTCCGGCTCGGTGAATCGCCCACAACCGATCACAAGTCGTTGGAGAAGAACCGACAACAATCTTCCAGCGGTCACCTTCCTCCGATCGCCACCGAACCGTCTAGGTGATGTCGATCACCAAGAGTAATAAGCTTCGAACCCTCATTTGACTCACTCAAGCCTCATGAGATCGATAGATGCACACTTGAACTCTTGAATTTACTAGTGAGTGGAAAACTATGATGGATTCTCAAATCTCTCTCACTAGGGCTCTTGCTCTTTCTCCCAACCTCTTAAGGAGTCTCTCAGCAATTGGAATGAGCAAAGGCTGGTTGGGGAGACAAGCCATGGGCTATAAATAGCCCCTCACAACTCTAGCCCGCGGGCAAACAAACTATACGTTTTAAGTTGGTAACGGACGCTCCGATGCCTAGGCAGCGGACACTCCGTCGTCCTGCCCAATGGTTAGTTCTTGTTCAAAACCCTGGGCAACGGACGCTTCTTTGCCAAAGCATTAGATGCGTCCGATGCAAACTCGTTGCTCTCGGGTTTCTGAGTTAATTCTCTGTAAAAATCAACGGACGCATGGCAGCGTCCGTCGACCTGCCAACAGACGCGTCCGTTGGCTGGAGACCCTCTGTGGAACCTTACTGTACTGCCATCGGACGCTACCAACAGACACACCTGCCTTTTTTTCCCAATGTCCATTGCATGTGTCTGCTCCACTCTCAGCATGACAGAGGGCATCAGACGCTCCGTTTCACTCACAAAGGTGCGTCCGTCGGCCAAACCCTAGGTGACATACACCAACGGACGCGTCCATCACCCTCGACTTCAGCGTCTGTTGCTCAGAAAACGTCTCTCTCAACTCCAAATCTTTTAGGCATGAATATGAAAGTTGTTCTAGACTACCTTAGGGACAACTAGGGCTCACTTAGGGCTATGTATGTCAAGTGTGCACCACACCTATACCATGAAGCTTTCTGAAGTCAAGCTACTCATTCTAACCCCTCTTAATAGTACGGTCAAAGATAAAACAAAGGCCCTATCTATACTAAGTGTCCTTCATCTCCTTGTGACACTTAGACCTATCCATTCTAGGGTCTTTATCTCCTTCATTGGAAATCAGAAATGATGTCCATCTTGGGGGCATTAGAATACCATAAGTTTCCCATTCACATTTTTCACTATAGGTAAGCTACTAATTGCCTCTGCAAAACACACATTAGCCATAATAACCTTGCATTATCGTTAATTGCCAAAACCAATGGGGCCATTATTCTTCAATCTCCTTCTTTGCGGTGATTGACGACAATATTCCTCGAGTATAAGATATAAAAAGTTTTGGTGAGGATTTCAATAACTTGGTTGGAGAGAGCAAGGGTTAGTGAATAAGAATGAATGAAACTTGCTCATCCTAGCCAACCCACAACTTGTACTCAATAGATATGAAATAAAGCATGAGTACCACATGCTCTGCTAAAAAAGAATACAGAGTATGACGCGGAAGCATAATCAATAGAGCATAAGCATATCACGAACATGAATGACATCTCATCAACATATATAGATGAAAACCATAGAGAGTGTCACACAAAGCATCAACCAAACATAGCACACATATATACAATGCATGAAAGCGAAAACGTGATGCATGAGAGTACGAGAGTGAAATCACACATAAACATCCAGAACCCTCCTATGACTGATACTCGACTACACTCTCCCCCTTTGGCGCTAAGCACCAAAAACAACTAAGAGTCTAGGGCTAGAGCAGTCGGGTCGCGGTGAACTCTCTCAAACTAGGATAGGTCCGGCTCTAGACTGGACTCTACACCTGCCTGACCCTCAGAAGCTGCAGGTGCCTATGAAACGGTTTGGGTCGTCTCAACGTGCACGGAATCTGTGGTAGGAGATGGAGTCTCTAGAACTGACTCTAGAGATGGAAGCTCTGACTCAGTCACTACTAATGCCCCTGAGGCTCAACTGGTGTCTCAGACTACCCTGCCTTTGTAGCAACTATCGTAGCATATGTAACTATAGATAGAGGAGGTGTAGTCACTATCTGAGCTGAGCTGTCTACTAGTGCGACCTCCGACGAGGCAACTGAGGACGGGTGACTGCCCGTCGTCGGGGGAAGCACCTCTGTAGTGAGTGCCTCAAGCTCTGCTCGGGTGGGGGTAGCATCTCCTTTCAACTCACTGTATGGCATGGTCAAGTCATGCGTCGTCTCAGCTATAGAAGCGACTCGGGAGTGCATGAAACCAGGCTGACGTGGAGTGTCACCCGGAGTCACAAGTCACCCTGACACCTGTGAGGTGGGAGTCTAGAAAATCGGCAAAACTGGCAGCTGACTCTGAAGCCCACTGGGCTATACTACTGGAGTTGGTTCCACTGACGGAGAGGGGTCTACCTGCGTAGTATGAAACTGTGAAGTGTTGGGTGCCCCGAGCTGTGGTGAGTGGAAAGGTCCGGAGCTGGAACTGAGAAGCTGAGAGATCTCTAGTGTTTTGGATAATTGATGAAACCTAAAGTACTAACCTAGCTCTAAGTGTTTGAGTAGGTCTTGTACACCTATGGAAGATGATGATAAGTTATGGAGCAAGAAAGGAAGCAAAAGGTTGCAAGAGCTCACACTTGGAGAAGAAGGGAAGTGAAAAGACCCTAAGCAATTCAAGGCAAATGTATATGCTAGGGCTTTCCTTTTGATGATCAAGACACCAAGTGTTGACACAAAAAGCGTCGAATCTGTGAACACCTCAGGCTTATACCCGAACTCGATATCCAAAGGTGTGCCAGTTGATTTAACCAGTTAATCAACAAGGACGATAACTAGAACAACGATGAACGAGACGACAGCGATACGCCCGGACGTCAAAGCTCAGATTGCTCAAAAAGCGGAACTCGCGAGGTAGACGGAGATCTTGTAGATACAACCTGTCGATATCGTAAGAACTTGTAGATAAACTATAACTAATGCGAAAAAAGTAGATGTTGAAAAGTAAGACAAAAATAATAGATTTGTTTGATTGTATTGAATCTCTCTCCACACCACCCTGGGTACATATTTATACTCCGACAAAAGGAGTTGTACATGGACACGACTCACACCTAAACAAAAACTCCTATTTTTAAGGAAATAAAACGACTCATGCAAGAGTCGGACTCAAACTAAAGCAACAATATTAGCATAAAACCGCCAGTTTCCTTATCCGTCTTCCTTACGATGAAACTTTCCATCGGCAGATTCCTTTAATCCGCAACTCCCTTTTATTGCCATCGACAACTTCCTGCTGACGTCAGTCACACCAACCTGTATCCATCAGTAACTCTTTAACGGCAACGTTCTCCTGTTTCCATCGGCAATACCCTTCTGATCAGCCAACACCTCTTCTCGCTTCTTCAATCTCTTGTTTTCATCGACAATCTGATTGGTGGGATCCTGATGCCGATAAAGAAAAGCAACCATATTTCTACCGATCGGTATAATTACCTTTCTACCGATCAGTGTATCCGGTTCATATTGACACATACAAAAAAC
Source organism: Microstegium vimineum (assembly GCA_022036555.1). Classification (NCBI taxonomy): domain Eukaryota; kingdom Viridiplantae; phylum Streptophyta; class Magnoliopsida; order Poales; family Poaceae; genus Microstegium; species Microstegium vimineum. Next base: position 28,902,226 of record CM039135.1, read on the forward strand.
TGTGTCAACACATGCCCCCCAATTTCGGGGTATAAAATATCTTATGCACCAAAATTTTCTCTATTGTAATCTTTCCATCCAAAACGCATATGCCATCATCTTGATTACCGCGCGCAAAAACTGCAAGTTACCAACAACCCCCGCAACTGTAGCATGAACTCTTCGATCACCGCGCAAATTCACCGCGATATCCTTCCTTATCTTTGCTCAGCAAAAAAGAAAACTCGAAAATGCCCTTTAACTTAGGCCTATAAAGATCGCTGTCTGCCTTCTCTTTTACTCTGAGTTCACATTTTCACCTTCATCTCAACATCATCCAAAGAGCACTATTCCAGCGGCGGTTCTTCTTTCATTAGGAAGCACGATCCTTGCAAGAACTCTGCTTCAATGGCGATCAACTTCACTGCTCCCGCGGTAATCTTCTCTTCTTTCCATGTTGTATATACTGCAGTTTTATCCTTCCGCATTGCTTTTCAATTCCTTTTTCCTCTTTCTTTTTGTTCTCTGGATCTAGGAGATGTGCAACAAAATAGTGATCCCTACCGATCAAGAACATCTTTGTTGCCTAGGTCCAATGGGGAATACCGATCCGACCAATCTGATCAATGCAGAAACCAACCGCATCCCTTTCAGATCTGAGCATTTTGAATTAGGGCTGTGGACCGATACCTTCCATTCTTGGCCAAAACCCACTAAAGGGTGGAAGAATTGGTACCTCAGGATAGCAAGGTCACAGAGAGCCTACTGGTCAGAGCGCAACATCGAGCAATGCATTAGGTTGTCCATTGCTGATATGGCCAAGAACGAGAACATGATGATCGCCGCCTCCTACTTCTGGTCCGATACAATGAATGCATTCCTTTTTAGACACGGACCAACCACCCCCACGCTTGCCGATGTGCACATGCTCACTGGCTTTGATGTTTCTTCTGCCGATCCTACCACTCTATTCCGCAGGAAATCTGAGCGTCGGGTAAGTACCCGCAACATCGGTGGTTGGACTGGGTATATCCAAGAGTACCAGAAGAGTGGATCGGTAGCTCCAAGGGAGCATGCCACCTTCCTTAACATGTGGTTGGAGAAATTTGTCTTCTGTGGCAGAACAGTCGGCCCAACCAACATTTATCTCCCCGCAGCAGAGCTCTTAACCGATGAAGGATTTTCCCTTGGCCGATACCTCCTTGGCTCAGTCTACCGCCTTCTACATCAAGTGTCAGAGAAATTGCTGCTAGGCGAGCCCATCGGCAACCTCGGAGGTCCCTGGTGGTTCATCAACATGTGGCTAAACGCCCATATGCACAAATGTTTGCAGTTTGATCTGTTCAGCCAACAGTTTCCAAGGGACATATCTGAAGATTATGTCTATGATGATGATGAATCGGCAACCCATGCCCCACTCAACTTCGGGGAAGCCATGATAGTGCTACCGGGAACCGATGCTAATATCGACCAATTCGACATGTTTTTCCAGAGGTTCTACTGCGGAATCCCTGCTGTAGAACGAGCCTGGTGGCCTTACATCGATGAAGACAACCAATCCCCACTCTCCTTCAACCTCACCGATGGGAACATACCACAAAATGAAGCAATCATGAAGGCCACCCTCATTCCCCGAGCTATCCCGATGAACGTCATCGGGACTGGAAAGAACTCCAACCCATCTTACGAGTTCTACTATCCATCGGTAGCTGCGAGACTGCTAGCATTCGGTCAACTATCGATCAAGCTAAGCTATGTCAACGTGATCAAACCAAGAGAAATCATCTCCAGTGCCATGGATTGGAACAAAATCGTCACCCTTTCCCCTCATGCCGATGTATCCAATATCAACTTATCTTCTTGGGCACCGACATCTTTCATCACTGAATCCTTCAAGTCGTGGTGGCAAGAATGGAAAGAGCAATTATTTGCTCCATCATCCCACTACTATCGGCATCTGATTGATGCTGACCATATCATACCCGATGACGCAGTAAGCTTACTTCCGATACTTCTCTGTGTTTAACTTTTCAAATGCATCGGTAACTAACCCTCCGTTAACAGGTCGATGATCTGGTTCCCCAGCAGAGCAAGAGCGACAAACACTTCAACCTGCGACCGATGAACCCCATATCATCAATCGGTAGCAAGGCCCCTTCGTTGTCTGCGCTCATGCATCAGAAGGCAATCCCTAAAGTTACCATCCGGTCTAGACCACTGCCGACTGATGATGCTGCTGTTGCCACCTCTGCTGCTGCTGCCATGGTACAAGCCTTCAAGGTAACAAATCTTCATTTATTCCTGTTGATCATACTATGTCAACCGACAACTTTACTCAATTTGTATCAAACTTTCCTTTGCAGCGAACAAGTTCATCGGCAGCCATTCCGAGCGTACAATCCTCCATAGCTCAACCTGCCGATACCCCCAAATCGCAACAGCCAAAGCGCCGAGGTTCATCAAGTGCCGCTTCAAAACCAAAGCGTCCAAAGCCATCGGCTCCAACTGCACCTTCTCAAGCTCCTACCGATGTGCCAACAACGGAGCCAGCATCGGCGCCTGTCCCTAAGCCACCACAGATCGAGAATCCTGACCAAGGGACAGCACCATCACCGCAAGAGGTGCCTATAACAACAGAAACGGTATCGGCATCGGTACCAACATCAGCACCAGATGAAATCCCTAACCAAGGAGCAGCAGCACCCCCTCAGAAGTCAGCGGAAGCGGCACCAACACCAGCACCAGCTTCAACACCAACCGTCCCTCCTACTGAGGCAAGTTCATCGGCAACCATTGTCGATCCTCAAGATACGGTTGCATCAGTTACTCAGTCAAGCCAAAGGCGAGAAATTGCTTTAAAGCAGGTAAACCAATTACTTCTATTACAAATTTGTGAGACACAAGCTCCTTCCTGACATACTTTAATTCTTTATCTATCCAGGCCCAAGACTCTCCCAACAACCTGTTCTCCTTTGCTGTCAACGTTCCAGAAGATGCCGATGAAGAGGCAGATTCTACCCAATCTTCAACTGGCGTATCAGCAGAACTGAAATCCAAGCTTGAAGCCCTGTTGCTCCTACTGCAACAAAGTACATCGCAACTGGTCCAAGATTCAGGTGCAGTAAGGGCGACTTTCAAGGAAATCCAAGATCAACTTCCTGCCGATATCGAAGAACCACTCTTCCAGGCGGCTTTCCTTGAGAGTCGGCAACTCCAATACAAAAAGGCTTTAGGTCGCATTGCCGACAGAGTTGCTCAAACAAAACTTGAAGAAGAAATATCCAAGTTCAAGCAGACTGCAGACGAAAAGCACAAGAACATTGGTCACCTAGAAGCCTCTGGCACCAAAATTGATCAGGAGATCAACCGTCTGTCAGCACAAAAAGAAGAACTGCTGGCAGAATTGAAGAAAGTTGATGAAGCCTTAAATGTGGCTAACCAAAAGAAGACTCAACTCCCCGACGCGGTCAAAGCCTTGCAACAAGAAAGAGATGCCGACGCTCGGCAGGCTATCCTATTGAAGAGAAAAATCAAGCCAATTGAGGGAACTGTCGATGACGACGTTAGAGAGATAGAGGAAGCGAACCAAATTCGCCTGCGTGCGATCTCATCAATTCAATCTCTGTTGTAATTTGCCATGTTGGCAATCATGACCTTGACAACTGATTTTGCTTGTAATATAACATCAATACGCTTTCTGTCGATGTTCTGCATGACCTTTCTTCCATCGGCATTTATATTTGTATTGCCTTACACATCTACCCTGATATTGAGATAATATTTCTTTAAATATTTACCATTGATTGCTCTGGGAAATGCAACCCCTTCGAGGGTTTCCAAGATATAAGCATTGCCAGGAGCGGACTGCTTTATCCGAAAAGGACCCTCCCAATTAGGAGACCATTTTCCAAACTTTGAACTCTTAGTCCCAATAGGTAAAATCAATTTACATACCAGATCACCATCAACAAACTCTTTCACCTTTACCTTCTTGTTATACCATCTGGAAAACCCTTTTCTTGTTCTCCTCGATATTGATTAGAGCTCTTAGCCGATGACCCGCTAGGTCTTCTAACTCATCCTTCATAAGGATATCATATTCATCGGTTGTCAGCTGATCTTGGGAGAACAATCGCCTAGAACTAGTTTTAATTTCCCAAGGCAGGACAACATCGTGTCCATAAACTAATTGGTACGGCGAAACCTTAGTGGCACCATGACATGCCATCCGATACGACCACAACGCTTCACTTAATACTATATGCCACCTTCTAGGGCTTTCTTCAATTTTGCGCTTGATAAGTTTAATTACTCCCTTATTGGTTGCCTCGGCTTGACCATTAGCTTGAGCATAATAAGGAGACGAATTCAAAACCTTAAACCCCATAGTGGCAGCGAATTCATCAAACTCTCCCGATGTGAACATAGTTTCTTGATCAGTTGTAATAGTTTGGGGAATACCAAATCGGTAAACAATATGTTCTTTCACAAAATCTATCATATTTGCCGACGTCACCTTCTTCAACGGGATAGCTTCAACCCACTTCGTGAAATAATCAGTAGCAACAAGTATGAATTTATGTCCTTTACTTGACGGTGGATAAATTTGACCGATGAGATCGATGGCCCATCCTCTAAACGGCCAAGGCTTGATTATAGGGTTCATTGCCGACGCAGGTGTTCTCTGAACATTACCAAATTTCTGACAATCTTGACACCCTTTGAAATACTCAAAACCATCTTCAAGAATCGTCAGCCAATAATATCCATTCCGCCTGATCATCCACTTCATTTTGAATGTCGATTGATGTGCTCCACACACCCCTTCATGAATCTCACCCATCAACCTCTTCGATTCCTCTCTATTAAGGCATCTGAGCAAAACCCCATCAAGTGTACGATAATACAATTCATCATCAAGGAGCACATACTTAGTAGCCTGAAACCTCAACCGTCTCTCAACTTTCCTAGACGGATCTCTTAAGTAATTGGCAATCTCTTTTCTCCAATCATCGGCAACCATTACCGATGTCATTACTTCTTGAATCGGCTGATACCCCAAAGCATGCTGCGCCAACCGATTGGTCTCTTCATTATGCAACCTGGGAATATGCTCAAGACGATACTCTTTAAATTCCTTTAATAACTGCAAACACTTCCCATGATATGCAATTAAAATATCACTCCGGCATTCATATGTCCCAATCAATTGATTGATTATTAACATAGAATCACCAAAAATCTCTACGGCATCGGCACGCACTTCCCTAAGCAACTCCAATCCCTTCAGTAAAGTCTGGTACTCAGCCTGATTATTCGTCGAAGTGGCAACAATCGGCAATGAGATTTCATACCTTTTCCCCCGGGGTGAGACTAAGATAACACCGATACCTGTCCCCTCCTTACACGTGGAACCGTCAAAGAACAAAGTCCAGGGAGCAATCTCTACGGAATTTACTGTACCACAATGCTGAGTAACGAAATCAGCCATCACCTGCCCTTTAATTGCCTTAGTTGATTCATACCTTAGATCAAACTCTGACAGCGCCAAAATCCACTTGCCGATTCTTCCGCTCAATATCGGCATTGACAGCATATACTTGACCACATCATCCTTGCATATGACAGTACACTCGGCCGATAACAAATAATGCCTTAACATGGTACCAGAGAAGTATAGACACAAACATAATTTCTCAACGGCCGAATATCTGGTTTCAGCATCTACCAGCCTTCTACTCAAATAATAAATCACACCTTCTTTTCCTTCAAATTCTTGAATCAAGGCTGACCCGATAACACCGTCACCGGCAGACAAATACAATCTGAAGGGTTTCCCACGTCGAGGTGGAATCAAAACCAGAGGATCCACCAGATACCTCTTAATCTCTTCCAAAGTCGATTGCTTCTTTTCTCCCACACAAATTCCTGACCGGTCTTTAGTTTCAGCAATGGGCTAAAAGACTTAATCTTCCCAGACAGATTGGATATAAATCTTCTAATAAAATTAATCTTGCCGATCAAAGATTACAGCTCAGTCTTGTTCGTGGGAGCAACCACTTTGTTAATTGCATCAATGGATTTTCTACCGATCTCTATGCCCCTTTGATGCACCATGAACCCTAAGAACTGACCTGCCGATACGCCAAACGCGCACTTATTTGGATTCGTCTTTAGCCCATGCTCCCTTGTGCGCTCTAGAATCTTCTGCAGATCGGCAAGATGCTCTTAAAAATCTCCGGACTTAACCACCACATCATCGATATAGATCCCGACCAACGTACCGATGTACTTATGAAAAATAAAATTCATCGCTCTTTGATAAGTAGCACCGACGTTCTTCAACCCAAAAGTCATTACGATCCACTCAAATAAACTGACGTGACCTGGACACCTAAAAGCAGTTTTGGATATATCTTCTTCAGCCATGAATATTTGATTATATCCAGCATTACCATCCATAAAACTGATAATCTTATGTCCAGCAGAAGCATCAACTAGTAGATCGGCAACAGGCATTGGATAGCCATCCATTGGCGTAGCTTTATTGAGATTCCTGAAATCAATACAAACCTGAAGTTTTCCATTCTTCTTATACACATGAACCACATTAGAAATTCATTCGACATATCGGCATTGCCGAATAAATCCAGCTTCGATTAACTTTGTAATCTTAGCTTTAATATCGGGTAGTATAGTGGGGTTACACCGGCGCGCTGGTTGCCGATGTGGTTGAAAACCCGACTTAATAGGCAACTGATGTTCAACTATCGATCGGTCCAGACCAGACATCTCTGTATAATCCCAAGCAAAACAATCTTTATATTCTTTTAACAAATCAGTCAACTGTTGCTTACATTGGGAATCTAACTTAGCATTAATAAAAGTTGGTCTAGGCTTGCTACCATCGCCGATGTCTATTTCTAGCAAATCATCGGCTGACGTGAACCCCTGTCCAAGTTTCCCATCACCGGCGAACTGATCCATTAAATCCCTTCTTCAAAACTGACTGCTCGAATCGGTGTAATCCGGTAATCGTCCACCTTGAGGAATTCTGTATCACAAGCTTCACCAGATATGCACTTGGTCTGCTCATAGGTCTCCGATTCCGCTGATGCAACAATTGACGGGACTTCACTCCGGACGACTTCAATTTTGTCTCCAACCCATTGCACAAGGCTTTGGTGCATCGTCGAAGGGATGCAGCAGTTAGCGTGAATCCAATCCCTTCCTAGAAGCAAATTGTAGGTCCCTTTGCCGCTGATCACAAAAAATGTCGTCGGCAAAGTTTTACTGCCGATAGTCAATTCGACACATATGGACCCCATAGCTGGCGACACATTTCCTTCAAAATCTTTTAGCTTCATATCCGTCTTGACTAAGTCTTGGTCACCTTTCTCAAGCTTTCTGAACATGACATACGACATTATATTAATCGATGCTCCACCATCGACTAGCATCTTTGACACCGGTTGCCCGTCGACTTTGCCCTTGACAAACAAGGCTCTCAGATGCTGTCTTTCATCATTGGCAGGTTTCTCAAAGATAGCCGCCATTGGATCCAGCACTAACTGAGCCATATTAGCAGCTTCTTCCTCAGCATCAGTAGGTGCCATAAATTCCATCGGCAACAGAACAACCATGTTGACTTATGCCGATGGACTCCTCTCCTGGTGTTTTGGCCTCCACTACCAAACTGGAGATCCTCCCTTCGAAGGGTTTTCACCATAATGTAGATCATTCTGGCGTTCACACTGGATCCTCCTTCTCTGAGTCTTCGCCAGGCCCTTAGGACACCACTGAGGAAGCTTAGTTTTCCAAACAGGTTGGTACTGTCTCTCACTGTGTCGACTTGTGTTACCCCCTTTTGTTTACCCCTTATGTTTGGATCTCTAGAGAATATCTCTTCATCGGGCACCCTTGCATTAGCCCTCTCTTCGATCTCTTCTTGACGGATGCGCTTGCCAAGCCTATCATGTACACTGAGTTTGCCCCCCAGTCGATTATGTATTGATTCTTTCCCTCTGATCGACCTAGCATAGCTTGATCCCTGACCTTCAAAACGAGACTTCTTCTCTGACCGACCAGTAGGATAGTACCCGTTGCATTCAGGACAATTATCGGCAGTGGGCAACTTGATGCCTTCTTCCCAACAATGAACGAAGAAGGGACATTTCCAATGATCTTTATGTCGATACCACTCTTGGCGTCTTTCTTCCTCATGCTGCCGATACTGCTCTTCTCATGAACACTCATATTCCTTTTGTGGCCTCCTGTGCATGATTACAACGCCATGTGACGCATGTCTCTGAGGCCTCCTGGAGCTGATGTTGTCATCGGCAGTTCTTTTACCTTCTCTTTCATCGGCAACCTTCTTTCCCTTCACATCCTGGACAGCTATTTGATGCTCGGGATCCACCTATGAATTTTTCTTGGCTGCTTCCGACGTTAGTACTTTGACCTTCCCGCTGGTTTCGACCATATTATTTGGAAACGGATGCTGGTCCATTTTCATCGGTCTCTGAGCTTGAGAATTTTCAAACTTGATTCGCCCAGATTTGATTTCTGACTGCAACTGTTGTCTAAAGATTTTGCAATCATTGGTACTATGTGAAGTCGCATCATGCCACTTACAGTACCTCATCCTTCTAAGTTCTTCAGCCGATGGAATCACTTGATTAGGCTCCAGCTTAATCCTCCCTTCTTGAAGCAACAAATCAAATATCCTATCGGCTTTAGCAGTATCGAAAGTAAATCTTTCAGCCTCCTTCTGACCAAACAGACAGGATATCGGTTTCTTATCTTTTACCCACTCAGCAATGCCGATATCTGTCCCTTTGTCTGATTCAGAATCTTCTTCTTGTTCAATGAAAGACACCTTCTTGTTCCAAGTCTTTCTAGGTTCGAAGGCTTTAACTTCTTGATCGGCAACTCTCTGCACGAGATGGCTGAGGCTTTCGAATTCTTGAGATGCATATTTATCCTTGATGTGTGGCAGTAATCTTTGGAAAGCCAAATCCGCCAATTGTCGATCATCCAGTACTAAGTTGTAACATTTATTCTTTACGTCCTGAAGCCTTTGGACGAAGCTTTCTACCGTTTCGTCATTGCGCTGCTTCAGCTTGACCAAATCGGTAATCCTCTTCTCATGAACGCTAGAGAAGAAGTACTTGTGAAACTGTTTCTCCAGATCGACCCAAGTAATCACAGAATTTGGAGGAAGCGAGATAAACCACGTAAACGCCGATCCAGACAAAGATGACGAGAACAATCTTACCCTTAGCTCATCTCTGCTAGCTGCCTCTCCACATTGGATAATAAAGCGGTTGATGTGCTCCATCGTCGATGTGTCATCTTGGCCAGAAAACTTTGTGAAATCCGTCACCTTGTACCGATTTGGGAGAGGAATCAGGTCATAGGCATGAGGGTATGACGTTCAATAAGAGTACGTATTGATCTTAGGCTTGATACCGAACTGTTCTTTCATCACTTCGACTATTTTGTCGACCCAGTACGCATCCTGATCTTGCCGATGGATCGGCTGAATATTAACTGGCTGGGCCGGCGGATACATTCCTTCTTGCCTTTGTGGCGATTAAATCGGTCTGGTCGGCGCAGGTGCAGCACCACCTCATTGAATATTATGCACCGGTTGATTTACCGATGTATAACCTTGGGTACCCACTGGTGTATACGACACATGATATTCATCGGTCGATACACCGATGTTTAATTCTGAGTGCTCGTCGGGTAATGGTACTGTTGTACTCCCGCTATCTGGTATCCAGGTTGAACTGCCTGCTGTTGAATTGGACTGGTCCATACAGGATTATAAGTTATCGGCATATAATTTATCGATAATTGATGGTTACCCTGCGCCTGCTGCTCCTGCACCCTGGAACAATCAAATTGGCCTCCTTGGTGCACCAGTGCCCCAGCATAAGGATTAGACATCATCATGGGGTGGTTTACCATTGCCAAATCTTGTTGCATCGGCAAAGAACTTGCCGATGGTTGCCCGTAAGGCACTTTAGGCACCACCATCTGGAGATTCTCTGGTGGCAACTGCATATTTGGCGAAGACGTAGCATAACGTGCCACTGGATTTATCGGTTGTGCTGATATCGCTGATTCCACAGAGACCTTCCCGGCCGCATTGTTACTTTGGATCAGATTAGCGTCGGCAGATGGATCTGGGGGCATGCCGTATCCCTACCAGCTAGCAGTATCTGGTTGACTTTGAATCACTGGTCCTAACATCCCCGATGCAACTGAATCTGTATTCAACTGAACAACGCTCACAGGGCTTGACCTTGGTGGAGTAACTTCACCGGCAGACGACTTTGCAGGTTGGGTAGAGGCCGCTGGAGCCGCCGATGGAGTCGTGGCAGATGCCGATCCAGGTTGGTGATACGCTGGCCCAACATACCTAGGTGGTTGTCCTTCTTTGAAAGATTGCATGATAGCATTGTATACAGTATTGGACAGCACATTGGAATGGCTAATGAGCGCCTGACTTAATGCAGAATTAACCATATCTTGTAACTTACCAGGATTGGCATCGAAAGTGACCTGCCGAGGCAACGGCGGACCTTGCTTCTGGACTGCCTCGCCGCTCCTGTATAGGCTGAAGGATTTTAGATATAGCTGCTTGTATTCCTCCATAGCCTGCTCCATAGCTTGTTTCTGATCATCCTTCAGATCTGCTTCAGAGACTTCAATGACGTTCCTTGGATCAACGTCAGTAGAACCACCCATGATCGTGATCAAGAGATGTATCTAGTGTCCCACCGGGTGTGCCAAAAGAGGTGTTGACACAAAAAGCATCGAATATGCGAACACCTCAGGCTTATACCCGAACTCGATATCCAAAGGTGTGCCAGTTGATTTGACCAGTTAATCAACAAGGACGATAACTAGAACAACAATGAACGAGATGACAGCATACGCCCGGACGTCAAAGCTCAGATTGCTCAAAAAGCGGAACTCGCGAGGTAGACGGAGATCTTGTAGATATAGCCTGTCGATATCGTAAGAACTCGTAGATAAACTATAACTAATGCAAAAAAAGTAGATGCTGAAAAGTAAGACAAAAATAATAGATTTGTTTGATTGTATTGAATCTCTCTCCACACCACCCCTGGGTACATATTTATACTCCGACAAAAGGAGTTGTACATGGACACAACTCACACCTAAACAAAAACTCCTATTTTTAAGGAAATAAAACGACTCGTGCAAGAGTCGGACTCAAACTAAAGCAACAATATTAGCATAAAACCGCCAGTTTCCTTATCCGTCTTCCTTATGATGAAACTTTCCATCGGCAGATTCCTTTAATCCGCAACTCCCTTTTATTGCCATCGGCAACTTCCTGCTGACGTCTGTCACACCAACCTGTATCCATCGGTAACTCTTTACCAGCAACGTTCTCCTGTTTCCATCAGCAATACCCTTCTGATCAGCCAATACCTCTTCTCGCTTCTTCAATCTCTTGTTTTCATCGGCAGTCTGATTGGTGGGATCATGATGCCGATAAAGAAAAGAACCATCTTTCTACCGATCGGTATAATTACCTTTCTACCGATCAGTGTATCCGGTTCATATTGACACATACAAAAAACTGTGTCAACACCAAGTGGGTGTGATCACATTTAGGATAGGCAACCGTACTATTAAGAGGGGAAATGCAAAAGTGATTGTGGTTTGTCAAGTGCCACTAGGTGTTATCTATATTGCATATGCATTTAGGACCTAGTGACTTACATCTTGCTTAAGGTGAAGAGAATCATGCCAAGACATGCCCTCTGAGAAGGATTCTAAGTACTTGGCACATTGGAGCAAGGGAGGAAAAACAGAGACAAATTTGGACAAGAATGGGGCGTCGGACGCTGGACAAAAGCGCGTCGGAGCGTCCGACGGACAACCCTAGCTCAAGTCTCGGTGCAGACTTGGCGCCGGACGCTGAGGAGCGTCTGTCGGGTAAGCGACAGACGCGTCCATCGGAAAATGGAGCTCTCGGGTGCTCTCTGGTCCTCTGTGTTCGCGCGTCGGACGATCGCGATGGACGCTGAGCGTGATCGCGACAGACTCTGAAGACTTTGCTAAGGAGCGTTCGTCGGGCCTCCAGAGAGCTCTGGAAACGAGCAGCGCGCAAGAAAGGCGTCGGACGCTGAAGGGCCAGGTGTCGGACGCTGGCGATGGAGCGTCCGTCGGCTGAAGAATTTCAAATATAGAGATCAACGCTAGCTCTTACAAGGCGTCAGACGCTGCGACAGAGCGTCCGTTGCACCCGTGAAGAGCGTCTGTCGCCAACTTAACAGCCCAACGACTAGAACACTTTGAGGGGAGTTATAAATATGTGTTGGCCGGCTTGGGGGATTCTCTCTCGCACATTTGAACATATTGAGACTCTCTAGAGCTGAGCAAACTCCCTCCCACTCATCTCCATGCTTGGTTAGTGAATTTCCAAAAGAGATTGAGTGATCCAAGTGCATTTCGCATATAGCTTGCATCTAGTGGCACATGGGAGGCGTTCTCGCTGCGGATTTCTTGTTACTCTTGGTGATTGCCATCACTTAGACGGTTTGGAGCAGTGGTGGTAGATCAAGAAGCTTGGTGATTGTGCTTCGTCGACTACAAGTTGATTGTGAGGGGTTCTTGTGCCTTCCCCGCGGGAGATCGCAATTGGCAACTCTAGTAGATTGCTCGTGGTGTTTCAATAGTCTCATCTTGTGTTGGTTGTGCGGCACCCGGTGACGGGTTTGGCGTGTGATGCCAATTAGCGCGTGAACCTCCAAGTGAGTGTCTTGCCACAACGGGGACTAGCTAGTTGGCAAACTAGTGAACCTCGAAAGAAAATCAAGTGTCAACCATTGTCCCTTGTGATTGTGTGATCTCATTGGTATTCACTTGATTGGTTCATCCCCTACAACTCTACGGTGGTATAATCCCTCTATCTCACTCTTGTTGCTTAGCTAGTAGAGATATTAGGTTGTGTTAGTTGCTTAGCTCTCTAGTTAATTAGCTTGTGTTGGAGTTGTGTGTCTCTTAGAGATATTAGGCTAGCTCTTGTGGATAGGAGGCTTCACAACACCCACTAGGCTAGCGCAAAATTCGCTTCGCTTCTTAGTTATCTAACATTGTTGTTGAGGTTTCTTTGTAGAAATTTAAATTATGCTATTCACCCCCCCCCCACCTCTAGCCATCACATAGGACCTTTCAGAAGCCTCTCAAGTATCTTTGTCTGCTGCCTCTGGTAGGTGAGAAACTACATCTAGAACTCGTCCTGACGAGACTGGGACTGTGCATGAGCTGCTAACTGCTGAGCTGCAAGTCTCCTCACCTCCTCGGCCTGACGCCTCTGCTCGTCTGCTTGGCGTCGCTGCTCCTCGGCCTGTCGCTGCTGCTCCTTCTGCATCCTCGAAAGGTGCGAACACATGGTGGATAAGTACCCATGTAGTTCAGTTTTGTGATAAGTGATTGACCAACACTTGATCGCTTCAGTTTGAGTGGCTTAATTATAACCCTTTGTGAAAGAAAATGTGTGTGTCTGTCTTTCAGCTTGTGGTGTGCAGGTGCTATGCCTAGTGACAGTGGTCAATGGCGTGGAGAAGGTCGAGTAGAGGCTTGTCGTGCCGATGGACTGAGAGCGGTGAACGGTGGAAGCGGGGCTCGGATTGAGGGATCATGGGCGCCGGCGGACTAGCTGTGGTGGCTAGTACTTGGCACCGGCGAGTGCGACAATACATGGAGGTAGACCAAGTTGACCAAGTCAAGACGGCGGACGAGCCGGTCGAGCAGAGGCTCATGGGACTCAGAGTCCGACCGGGCGAGGACAAGGTGGCTCGAGTCGAGCGGTGTGGTGGTTTGGGCCTCAAAACCATCCGAGGACAGTTTCCGAGTTTGGGACTCAAAGCTTGAGGTTCGGTAGTTGAGTCCAAAGCTACCGGTGGCGGGTTTCGCGGGTTTGGGCCTCAAAACCCGGGCGGAGCTTCCGAGGAAGTGGGGATGGCACGTGGCGGAATCCTGGAGGTTGCGTCGAGGCGACGGCAACTCCCGGCAGGAAGCGGGGTTGTCCATTCAAACGAGTGGCTGAGAGTTATCCACTTGGATTATAATGTCTTAGGGCTAGGTAATTCGGCCATGTATCTAGTGGGGTCTTTGGGAAATAGCCAAAGCCCTATTAAATAGGGGATGAAGGGGTATCCTCAACCCATCTCTTGAACCCTAATCATTTTGCCCCAACTCTCTCTCTCTCTACCCTCTCTCTAGTTCATGAGATCCCTAGGTTGATTTCACCAACCTCTGTAAGAACTTGAGTTTGTTGCGAGAAATCGGAGGTCGTAACCTCCGTAAGCCATGGTGGCTTCAATTTCGTGATTGTGTCCCCGTTTTGCTTGTGTTCTTCGCGTTTTGCTTTTGCTCCCTCTTTTTCCCGAGATGATTTCTCTTTGTAGGGAGTAGCTCTTGCAAATCCATTTGAACCAAGTTCTTCGTAATCATGAGGAGCATCTTTTCCCCGAAGGAATTCTCCTCAAACCTCACAAGTGTGTAGATCGGGCGTCTTCTTTGTGGCGTTCTTTGTTTTGCCCTTTTTCCCCCAAATCCGAGTGTTCCCTTTTATCCTCTCCAAATTGAGCTATGATTTCTTCGGGATAGCTCCCCAACTGCACTAGGGTCATGCCTACAAAGTTGGTTGCAGTTGGTGATCATTTGGTTGAGTTTTGGGAAGATTTGGTGGAGAGAAATCCGTTTTCGCGAAGAACAGTTTTTCTGCTCGTGAGCGTCGGACCACTTACCCCTAAGCTCCGAACATAGCAAGTGGTCCGGTGGTCTTGACTTCTCTTGTGTCAAGCAGCAGGGGGCGTCGGACCACCCACCAAACCTCTCAGCTTTTGAGCTCCGGACCATAGGCGAATGGTCTGGTGGCTCTGCTAAGAAAAGCTACCACGCGTCGGACCTCTCTCCTTAGTCCGACGGGGTAGTCCGGTGGTCTAGTCCGGAAGCAGGGTGCTCACTACTTAGTTTCGACTTTCGACAGTGGGCAGGAGTAAGCACCGAACCACTTTCTTTGGTCTGGAGGTGGCGTCGGACTGGTCCGGAGCAGGTCGTCCGGAGGTCAGGTGCTCCCTCTGTTGGTTTGTCTCAGCGGGTGAAGGCGTCGGACCTTAGCTCTGGGCTACTCGCTATAGTCCGGTGGCTCTGTCCCAACTGGTCCGAAGCTCTCTATTGGTTGTTGTTTTGCTTCGTTCTGCCTAGGTTTTTGTCTCTTTTCCCTAGGGGTCGAGAACCTATGTTTTGGGGTTTCCGGTGAGTTTCTCTCTACTGTCGGTGAGCTTTCATTTCTCCAATTTCGTCTGAATCCCCGCTCGTGTTGCTTGGGGGAGGTTGAGCACCCAACAACTGGGTTTGGTTTGGAAGAGTGGCCCGAATATTTTGAGAGAAATTTGAGGCTCCCATTCACCCCCCCCATCTGGTCGTCGTTCTCGGTCCTTCAATTGGTATCAGAACTGGTTAAGGATCATTCCACCTTACAAGGTTCTTGATCCGCGAAAACGACATGGAGCGAGGTGCTGGCAAACCTCCGTTATTTGATGGAACAAACTTCTCCTATTGGAAGGTGCGCATGTCCGCTTACCTCCAAGGGCTTGATACGAAGTATTGGGAGATTTGTGAGAGTGCTGACTACGTGGTTCTTGGCGCTCGGATTAATGAGCTACAAATCACGCAACATGCGTCAAACATAAGAGCCTGTAGCATCCTCTTCTCAAGTTTGTCTCTTCCTGAATTTGAGCAAGTTTCGAGTCTCACTACGGCACGGGAGATCTGGCAAACACTTGTGCGATGTCATGAGGGCAACCCTCAGATCAAGTCCAGACTCTTCAACACGTACCGTAGAGAGTACGAGAACTTTGCTCAGTTGGCCGGCGAATCAGTTGATGGGATGTTCACTCGCTTCCAATCTATCGTCAACAAGATGCATGCTAATCGAGCCAACTTGCCTTATGATGATCATGAGATGGCTAACAAGCTTTTGCATGCTCTTGATCGGAAGGTATGCGAGATGAAGGTGGCTGCCATTCAGGAGTCACCAGGCTATGATGCCCTAACCGTGGACGAGCTGTTCAGCAAGCTCAAGTCCTCGGAGGTTGACTACCAGACCCGGGCTAAGCTTGAAAACCCGTCGAAACCATCTATGGCGTTGGTTTCTGGCCCCAGCGGTACGTCTTCTTCCTCCTCTGACTCTTCACACTCTTTGTTCGCTTTGTCTTTGATTTCTGTGATAGAGGATCAAGTGGAGGCTCTTGGAGATGATGAGTTGGCTTTGGTCATCACCAAGTTCTCACGGTTTCACAACAACCGTTTGAACCGTCGGCGTGGTACCGTTGCGGTGATGAGGATCACTTCATCGCAAACTGCCCTAAGAAAGCTGCGGGTGACTTCACCAAGCGCAAGGACAAGCGCGAGCACCACTTCGAGGACAAGCACAAGCCCAAGGGCGGCTACCACCGAAGATCCTCCAAGAAGGTGATCGACAAGGTGAAGGCCAAGCACCGAGCCTTCCTCGCCTCCCTCAGCGACATCGATGCCTCCTCTGACGGAGGTGCTTCTTCAAGCAATGATGAGTCGAATGGAAAGGTTGAGGACAAGCTCAATGGCCTATGCTTCTACGCCGATGCCAAGCACGGTGGCTTTTGCACCATGGCGATTGAAGAGGGCAAGGTCGGCAAGCGCAAGGATGGCCCCAACTACGACTCCGACTCCGACACACCTGAGGTATCACCCACTATCGAATCCCTCTCTCGAGATTGAGTCTCTGAACGACACCTTGATGAGTCAAGATGTGTTGCTCAAGCGTGCTGCATGTGAGAGGAACGATTTTAAGGCGAAGTACCTTAGCACGCTTCATGAGCTAGAGTTTGCTAAGGCACAAGTGGTGGTTACCGAGGAGGTAGAGTGTGATGCTTACGCCATTCACATGTCTAGTCTTGTCACTCTCTAGGACAAGTATGGCACTCTACTTGAGGAGGTCAGTGAGCTGAAGGCTAGGCCTAGATTATTTGGTGCGTGCAAGTCTTGCTTAGGCTTGCGTTCTGAGCTGGCACAAAGAGATGCTAGGATTGCTGTGCTAGAGAAGGCCAGCTCAGATAGCACTAGAGAGTCGGGTCCCTTTAAGGCTTTGGAGCTTGAGATCGCGTCGTGCAGACATGACAAGATGCGTACCGAGGGAGAAAACACATACCTTCGGTCCATCTTGAGCTGGGTGTCTTGCTGAGAGCTGAAGTTGGGGATGATGCTTAGCCAATGCAAAAGGGCTGGCATGTCACACCCGGTTTTAAGGACAAAACCAGATTTACACCATATGTGAGCCCAGGAAGTCAAATCTCACATATAGCCACAAATTAAGGTGATATCGAAAGACAATACTTAAGTATATAACATATAAGGTCAAAGGATAACCTCAACACAGCGAACAGCGGAAAGACGACTCCGATCTTCAGGCGAAGACTCCAACTTCACAGGGACAACTGACTGGTTGATCACAAGCCTAACTCCTTTAACTGTTGCTCTTTGCAATCTGATATGGTTGATAAGGCAAGGGTGAGCACTTAACGTACTCAGCAAGATTAACACAGGGTTATGAAGCTCAAAAGGCTGACACTGGCTTACTGCGGTTGCTTTTAACTTGGTCAAGTTTTACCAACACTTAGCTTTAGTTATGCTTAACCTAGTTGGTAGCCACATGATCATTAATGAAACAATCTCATATATCATATCTCCAAACTTACCATCACAAGTTGTTCAACAACATGAGCATCTAACACTGTGAGTTTTCCAGGCCGCTCGTAACCGTGAGCACGGCTATCATGATAGATTTACACTCTACAGAGGTTATACACTTTACCCACAAGCCGTGTAGCCCATATGCCTGGGATCATGACTCCCAAAACACTTCCAAGGTGAGCGGGCTGGGTACACTATGAAGTCTTTCAAAACTCTTCCTAACATGTTGCCAGACCCTACGGACCCAAGGGCAAGGGGTATACAAAGCCTCTACTCGATGGTACCTTTCGAAGCGGTAACCACCCTAGAACATGCCCTGCAACCAGCTCAGCAATGGTGCCTTTCACGAACTGCCAACATGCTAGTACGAATCTTTATACTTGACTAAAGCCAGAGCCATTATAGCACTCGTGGTTGTATTCAAGTCCCAGCTTTTGCCCTACAGTGGGGTCCTATTCCATGTTGCTATAAAAGCCAGTTTTATCTCATTGTTGCATATATCATTAGTCAAGATTCATCACAAGTTCCATTATTGTAAAGCATAGCGAAGCTACCCATATGCATAGAAACCCATGGCGACAAGGTAAAGGATAACAAAGCTATGGTATAGATCTAATAGGAATCAAATTAGACACATGCAATAATGACTAGATTGAATTATGGTGAATAGGTAACAAGGATGATCCCATGTTAAACTTGCCTTAAACTCTTAGATCCTTTCTTCACTTGATTCTCGATCTTCTGATGACTTCTTCTTGATCTCCACAAAAATCTCACCGATTGGACAAGATCATAAACACCACACAAGCATCTGAACAATCATACAAGGCATACAATATATCTACTTCAGAACAATACATCAATCCATGAAAAAGACTTAGAAGAAATCTACGTCTTGCTACGATCACGCAGACGCGAGAATCACGCTAATCGGATCTATAAAGGAAAAGAAACGTCTATCGAAGATTAACTTTTAAAAAGAAACTAGGCTTCATTTATTTTATCTATATAAAAAGTATATATTGGATACTTCAGAGAAATACCCAAATTAAGTTAAGTCACATTACATTTTCTTTGTAAAAACAAGATTAAACTAAGTAGGTTTTGTTTTATGAAAAGCCGAGGTGGAAAACCCTAATTGATTTTAATTGGAAAACCATTGATTGTATGGATTAATCAATTATCAATTTATTTCAGAGAATAAAACATATTTAACATTGTTACTAGCAGGTAGATCTTATTGTTACGAAACCAACGCAACTCGAACGGGACAAAACGGATCTAAAACGAAGAAACTAGAGATTAAACAGGATTTTGAAAAGGGCAAGATTAAAGCATTAGCAAATGAATTTTCTTTGGTTTTCAAAAGTAGTTAACATAGATGAAAACTTTACCATTAGATAGGTCTTGAAAATACGAAGCTAACGCAACTTGTTTGGGTCAAAACGGATTTGAAACGAGGGAGATATAGGGTTTTCAAATCGGATGGCAAAACTGTAATTTGGAAAACGTATTTTGGATTGAACAGAGGGGTTTACGGTTCTGAAAACAGAAAGCGTACTTCGGATGAGAAAAGCGAGGTTTATGCTTTCCGAAAGGGAAAACGGATCCTTGGAAGTTGCTAAGGATGGCGGGTTCAGAGTCAAAGAGTCCAGGGACTCTTTAGCAAAAGTTCAGGGCGAAGGGGTATCCGGTGTCGGTGGCCATCGGATCTCGGATGAAGGGCTTAGATTAGATCGGGGGAAAAACTGCGGCGGTTTCCCACCTCAGCAGAGCGGCGCTCGGCGGCGCCATGGCCGGCCGAGGCAAGACCTCGTCGGCATAAGCCGTTCAGGGGCCACGGTGACCCGTTTTCAAAACTGAGCACACCGGGAGACAAAGGAGAGGATGGCGAGCACATCTACGCAGTTTGCGGGGTTCGGGATGGCCCGAGGGTGGCCGGCGGCGTAAAACAGCAGCGGCGAGGCTCTGTAATGGCGGCGCGAAGTGGTTAGGGGCTCGGGTGCCCTACTCCCACCGAGAACAAGCTCGGGGAGCATGAAGGGGACACGGCGAGCCGATCTAGGGCCACTGCAAGGCTCGGGGGAGGATGGTTAATGCCGACGGCTGAGAACCGCGGCGGCGGACCTCGGCAGAACGGCGGCGAGGCAAACCCGAGCGCGACAGAGGGAGAAAGGAGAGGGGAAAGACGTTCGTGGCCCTAGCGAAGGTGACGCGAGGCTCGGAAATGCGTACCGTGGTCGGGATCGCACGGAACGGCGGCGGCTCGATGGCGGAACGCGGCGGCGATGACAGCACTGCAACTGCTGCGTTCGCGGGGTGAACCGAGGCGAGAGGATGAGGGATACGGTGCAGGGGGCTCGCCACTATTTAAAGGAGGATGGGGACGGAGTCCCTTGCGGACACGAGCACGGGCGTGGCGCGGAATCCACACGCGGGCACGACGCGGCGCAACGCGGCGATTACGGACGGAGCAGAGTCCGCCGCGGATACGAGAAGGAAGAAGGGAGGGGGCTGACTCGCGGGCCATGCGGTCAGAGCAAGAAGAGGGAGAGGAGAGGAGAGGCGCGGGCACGACACGGCGCATCGCGGCGTCGCGGCGGGCAGTGTCCGGTTCGGACACTGGAGGAAGAAGGGGAGCGCTGACAAGCGGGCCAGGGATGTCAGCGGCAGAGATAGGGAAAAGGAGAGAGAGCAAGCGGTGCCAACAGGTGGGTCCCGGGTGGCGGTGGGAGAGAGGGAGAGGGAGGCCGGCTCCGCGCGGGCCTTCAGCCGAACTGGGCCGCGCACGGGAGTTGGGCCGCAGAGAGAAGGGGGGGGAACAGGCCTGCGCTGGTTCTCGGGCCAAAAGGAGTGAAAGAGAGAGAAAAGCATTTTCCAATTTTCTGATTTTTGCAAATTGAATTTCCAAATGAATTTTGAAACGGTTTTGAATTACTTTTCTTTGGGTTTTGAAAGTCAAGCCACACAATAAAATGCAGGGGCATGAGATGCACAAACATGTGGAACCCTAACATGGAATTTAAATTTTAGTTTTATATATTTAATTCTATGCTTCACACAAAAACTTAAATTAAATCAAATTTAACTCAAATTCAACCCTAATTTCTAATTCAAATTTTTAGGATGTGACATGGCATCACGGGAGTAGGCTTTGCTATAGGTGGGAAGGACGATAGCATGTTTGGTAAGATCGGTGAGTGCAGTGGTTTGAGCAAGAATGAGAAACCCACCACAACTTCCAAGCTTACCAAGATCACTCCACCTAAGCCTACCAACCCCTTTGAGTTTCCTATGAGAGATAGTGTGTTTGAAGAGCTACCCAAAACCACTCCACAGAAGCAAGTGTGGATTGCAAAAACCGAACCATCTTCGCAACCCACTTGACACACTGCCAGAGATCTCTAGTGATCCCCTTCCTAAGAAAGCTAGAGCCACCCAATCCAACAAGAAAGTGCCTACCAAGAGTGTGGTAAGGTACCATTGTGAGTATTGTGAGCGAGATGGGCACTTGGCTGAGTTTTTCTTAGGAGAAAGAGAGATGATCGGAGGAAGGTTGAGTTGAACAACCGCGACATGTACCAGCCACGAGTTGGGGTGCGTGAACCAGAAGTTCAGAGGCGCACTTCTAGGCCTAGAGGTACAATGCGTCAAGGTGCTAGGCCTCAGGAGGCGAGACCACATGGTGGTTGTGCCTGGCGGGGTACTAGTCGTGACCCATATGACTATGGGCCTCGTGGCGGTGGCTTTACTCCACCCTTCTCTAGCGGACCACGTTTTTCCTATTGTGGTGATCGTTATCCCTCCGTGGGGCAGGAGATGTTTGGTTTTTCTCTAACCCATTCTTTGGGCAAGTGGGACAACACTGGTATCCTTCACAGTTTACTAACCCCAGTGTTGGTCCGTTTGCTCACCCTATGTCTTTTTATTGATGTAGGAAGGAGGACTGGAGGAGACTTGGCTTGTGGATTCCGGATGCTCACGCCATATGACTAGAAATGCTAAGTGGTTCTCCAGCCTCGACCCCGTGCGCCACACCGAGTACATCACATTCGGGGACAAGAGTAAAGGTAAGGTTGTCTCCCGAGGGTCGATCCGAGTCAATTCGTCTTTTGTCCTCAAGGATGTTGCTTTGGTTGCGAATTTGCATTTTAACCTTCTCTCGGTTTCGCATCTCCTTGAAGACGGTTTTGAGGTGAGCTTTAAGCCAAACCTCTCTCGGATTTTGGACTCTTGGGGTGATCTTGTTTGCCGGATTTTGCCCTTCGGGAAGGTTTTTCGTGCGGATTTTTCTATCTCTTCCGGACCTTCTCGTTGTCTTCTTGTCGGTTCTTCCTCCGAGCTTTAGAAGTGGCATAGGAGATTGGGACATTTGATTTTTGACTTGCTTGCAAGGCTTAGCTCAATGGACCTTATCCAAGGATTGCTAAAGCTAAAGTTCGAGAAGGACTTGGTTTGCCCTCCTTGCAGGCATGGCAAGATGGTTGCTGCTTCCCATCCTCCCGTAACTCAAATTATGACCTCACAACCCGGCGAGCTCTTACACATGGACATAGTTGGTCCAGCTCAGGTTAGGTCGGAAGGAGGGAAGTGGTATGTGGTTGTAGTCGTTGATGACTACTCGAGTTACTCTTGGGTGTTCTTTTTGGAGAGTAAGGATGAGGCATTTCCACTTGTTCGAGATCTGATTTTGAGATTGCAAAATGAGCTACCTAAGAATGCCATGAGAGCTATCCGTAGTGACAATGGCACAGAATTCAAGAATGCTCACTTTGCAACTCTTTGCTCTTCCTTAGGTCTCGATCACCAGTTTTTCTCACCTCACACTCCCCAGCAGAACAGTGTTGTTGAGCGCAAGAATCGGACCCTTGTTGAGATGGCCAGGATGATGCTCGATGAGCATAGGACTCCTAGGCGGTATTGGGCCGAAGCACTCAGTTCTGCTTGCTATGTTTCCAATCGTATTTTTCTCCGACCTTTCAAGAAGAAGACCTCTTATGAGCTGCGATTTGGGAGACCACCCAAGGTAAGTCACCTACGGGTGTTTGGGTGCAGGTGCTTCATCCTCAAAAAGGGCGGTAAGTTGGATAAATTTGAGTCACGGTCTTCTGATTGTATCTTTCTTGGTTATTCTACTCACTCTCGTGCTTATCGTGCACTTAACCTTGAGACTAACCGAGTGATGGAGACTTGTGAGATTACCTTCGATGAGACTATACCCTGTGTTTCCACTACTTTTAAGCTTGCAGGTGATGATGAGGTGAACACTAGCATCTTTGTGGAGGAGGAGCAGGATGACACCGACTGGGGTGATCCTGAGCCAACTCCACTGGCTGCCCCCGTCGACCCTGCGACGTCCACTTCGGCTCACGGTCCCGACCCGACTACTTCCTCTTCATGGGGGTCGTTCGAGCAGCTTCCTCAGTCGGTGCCCATTGCACCTGAGGGAGCTCCAGCTGCTATCGAGGGGGAGGCCACTTCATCCAGGCAGGCTCCCGGCCACATCCAGTGGCAGCACCCGCCGGAGAACATCATCGGCGACATCGACCGTCGAGTCACGTGGTCCAGGTCCATCTCTCTCACTTTTCTCATTTGGCTTTTGTCTCTTCTTTTGAGCCCCGAGATGTTGGACACGCTTTGATCGATCCGGATTGGGTTAATGTCATGCATGAGGAGTTATAAAACTTTGAGCGAAACCGCGTTTGGGTCTTAGTTCCTCCGCCACCTAGTTGTCACCCCATAGGTACCAAATGGGTTTTCAAAAATAAACAAAGTGAAGATGGGGTGGTAGTGCGCAACAAGGCTAGGTTGGTAGCACAAGGCTTTTGTCAAAAGGAGGGAATAGACTATGAGGAAACCTTTGCTCCCGTAGCTCGTTTAGAAGCCATTAGAATCCTTCTAGTTTTTGCGACTTCTAAGGGTTTTAAACTTTTTCAAATGGACGTTAAAAGTGCTTTCTTAAACGGCTACATAGATGAAGAAGTTTATGTTAAACAACCTCCCGATTTCAAAAATCCTAAGTTTCTAAACCATGTTTTTAAACTTCACAAAGCTTTGTATGGTTTCAAACAAGCCCCTAGAGCATGGTATGATAGGCTAAAAATCTTTTTGCTTGCTAAGGGTTTTAAAATGGGATCGGTAGATAAGACGTAGTTTCTCCTCAAGCAAGGCAAAGACACTCTCCTTGTCCAAATATACGTGGATGATATCACTTTGGTGGTTCTTCTCATGCTCTTGTTGCCAAGTTTGCAGATATTATGAGCAGGGAATTTGAGATGAGCATGATGGGAGAGTTGACTTTCTTTCTCGGGTTGCAAATCAAGCAAACCCAGGAAGGAACGTTTGTGCACCAAGGCAAGTACACGATGGATATCTTGAAGAAGTTTGACATGGGCAAGGCAAATCCTCTTTCGACGCCCATGTCGACTACGACTGCTTTGGATGCGGACGAGGAAGGAGAGGCGGTAGATCAGACGGAGTACCGAAGCATGATCGGGTCGCTTCTATACTTGACAGTGACTCGGCTAGACATTTAGTTCGTTGTCTGCTTGTGTGCATGCTTTCAGTCGTCCCCACGGACTTCACACAAGCAGGCGGTGAAACGCATCATGAGGTACTTGTGCTTCACTCCCGAATTTGGCCTTTGGTTTTCCACCTCTTCCTCTCTTGAGCTTTGTGGTTATTCTGACGCCGACTTTGCCGGATGTCGTCTTGATCGGAAGTCCACTTTTGGGACTTGCCAGTTTCTTGGGTCTTCCTTGGTGTCTTGGTCTTCTCGTAAACAGTCTAGCGTGGCACAGTCGACGTGCGAAGCTGAGTACGTTATCGCGGCTAGTTGTTGCTCTCAGTTGATTTGGATGATTGCCACTTTGATTTGGATGTATTGCTCTCAGTCTTGTGCTTACTAAGGTGCCTCTGCTTTGCGATAGCACGAGTGCAATTAGTGTGGCCAAAAATCCCGTGCTTCACTCTAAGACCAAGCACATTGAGGTTCGTTTTCACTTATTGCGTGATCATTACGAGAAGGGCGACATTGACCTCTGGCATGTCGAGACCCAAAACCAGCTTGCGGACATTCTCACAAAGCCTTTGGATCAAGCTGGCGAGTTGGGTGTTTGCTTCCCTTTTTAGTTGAGGGAAGCTCTTTGTGTATCATACTTCTTTTTGGTTCTTATTTGATTTTTTCTATTTCCTTCTTTTGGTGTGTTTAGTTGTTAATTGGTGTCATTGCATCTTGCATCTCATTTGCATTTGTGACATAGTTCATTTTAAGCTTCATACCTATAGCCGATATAATGAATCTATGCTCTGTTTGAGGTGTTTTATGTGTCTATGGTGTTGCCTAACTTAGACTCTCTTTGATCTCTTGATATGCAATAGAGCTAAGTTAGAAAAGCTTTAAAACAGAATTTAATTCCCCATGTCACCTCTGAAATAGCACTAGCATGTGTAGGCGTTTGAAGATCCTTCTTGGCTATTTTGTATATAGCTTGTAACTATGGCTCTTCATTGTTTTATTCACTTCCATTGAACACCATGATTAAAATTGATCTAAAATGAAATTGCTCTCTGTTTTGTGAATTGGAAAGATCGAGTTGGGTCTACATTGTGAGCACTTCACTGTGTGTTTGAGACTGCTTCCCATACGGGTGGAACTTGAGCGGTGTCGTGTATGACCAAAACCGGTGTGTTAAGTCCTTTAACTTCGTCCGGTTGGTAAGCAGTGGCATCACTTTGTTTACAACCACTCGCATACAACGTAAATGTGCCTAAAACTGAATTTTGGCTGCAAAACTCTGAAACTTGAAAAATTTATTCAGTTGGGTCATTGGCTTGTTGTATGAACTTTGCTAGGGATAGTTCTACTTGCTATACATGAGATTTCTTTGAGATAGATCCTATCTTGCTTGTCATGTTTACTTGTCTCTAGGAGGTGATACCCATTCCTTGCTCACACATGTAATCTTCTCTATTTTAGCTTCTAAAGTGATCTTTAGCTCAACCTGAGTCTTTGTTGGGCACGTAGAGCTTTTCCTATTCTCACTGGATCACATCACTTAGAGCATCTATTCATTGTCTTAGCTCTAAGTATGAAGCTTGTTGCACTCATTTTGCATATCATGGCATTTGTGGCCGGATCTTGAGTCTTGAGCTTTGATGAGCTACATGTGTCACCAAGGGGGAGAGATGTGCATTTCATTCCATTTTCAGTCATCTACTTCCAAGGGGGGAGATAGAGTGCATCTCATTGGTTTCATTGGTTTAGAGCTTCTTTGGTCAAGGGGGAGTTTTTTCTACTTCTTTTGCCTTAAGGCGTTCAGATTGGTATCTTGTTTTGGCTCTTCAATAGGTATTTAATTGGTATCTTGCTCAGGGGAGCTGTTGCTAAATGTGTTGAGCCTTTGCCTCTTCTGGAGGGTCTAGCTTGTTTTGTTGGCTTCGACAGGTTTCGATTGGCTTCTTGAGCCGTTTGAGGTTTAATTGATATCTTTGAGCTCCCTTAGTGCTTCAATTGGTATTCTGAGTTTTGAAAGCTTTGATGGTATCTTGGACTTGCTAGCGGTGTTGAGCCGGTTTTTGCCTCTTCTTGAGGGCTAGCTTTTGTTTTGCTTGGTTGCGTCGAGTCGTTGCCCATGTCTTTGAGAACCAAGTTTTGGACTCGTTTTGCTTCTCTCAAGTGACCCCGTTTTGGCTTTCTTAGCTTTTTGGTCATTTCGAGAGCTTTACCTTGTGGCTCAAATCTGAAATGCACCTGTGTTGACAATGCACTCAACAAGGGGGAGATTGCGAACACATGGTGGATAAGTACCCATGTAGTTCAGTTTTGTGATGAGTGATTGACCAACACTTCAGCGCTTCAGTTTGAGTGGCTTAATTCTAACCCTTTGCGAAAGCAAATGTGTGACTGTCTTTCATCTTGTGGTGTGCAGGTGCTATGCCTAGTGACAGTGGTCAATGGCGTGGAGAAGGTCGAGTAGAGGCTTCTCGTGCCGATGGACTGAGAGCGGTGAAGGGCGGAAGCGGGGATCGGACTGAGGGACCATGGGCGCTGGCGGACTAGCTGTGGTGGCTAGTACTTGGCACCGGCGAGTGCGACAAGACATGGAGGTAGACCGAGTTGACCAAGTCAAGACAGCGGACGAGCGGGTCGAGCAGAGGCTCATGGGACTCGGACTCCGACCGGGCGAGGACAAGGTGGCTCGAGTCGAGCGGTTTGGTGGTTTGGGCCTCAAAACCATCCGAGGACAGTTTCCAAGTTTGGGCCTCAAAGCTTGAGGTTCGGTAGTTGAGTCCAAAGCTACCGGTGGCGGGTTTCGCGGGTTTGGGCCTCAAAACCCGGGCGGAGCTTCTGAGGAAGCGGGGATGGCACGTGGCGGAATCCTGGAGGTTGCGTCGAGGCGACGGCAACTCCCGGCAGGAAGCGGGGCCGTCCATTCAAACGAGTGGCTGAGAGTTATCGACTTGGATTACAATGTCTTAGGGCTAGTTAATTCGGTCATGTATCTAGGGGGTCTTTGGGAAATAGCCAAAGCCCTGTTAAATAGGGGATGAAGGGGTATCCTCAACCCATCTCTTGAACCCTAATCATTTTGCCCCAACTCTCTCTCTCTACCCTCTCTCTAGTCCATGAGATCCCTAGGTTGATTTCACCAACCTCTGTAAGAACTTGAGTTTGTTGCGAGAAATCGGAGGTCATAACCTCCGTAAGCCATGGTGGCTTCGATTTCGTGATTGCGTCCCCGTTTTGCTTGTGTTCTTCGCGTTTTGCTTTTGCTCCCTCTTTTTCCCGAGATGATTTCTCTTTGTAGGGAGTAGCTCTTGCAAATCCGTTTGAACCAAGTTGTTTGTAATCATGAGGAGCATCTTTTCACCGAAGTAATTCTCCTCAAACCTCACGAGTGTGTAGATCGGGCGTCTTCTTTGTGGCATTCTTCGTTTTGCCCTTTTTCCCCCAAATCCGAGTGTTCCCTTTTATCCTCTCCAAATTGAGCTATGATTTCTTCGGGATAGCTCCCCAACTGCACTAGGGTCATGCCTACAAAGTTGGTTCCAGTTGGTGATCATTTGGTTGAGTTTTGGGAAGATTTGGTGGAGAGAAATCCGTTTTCGCGAAGAACAGTTTTTCTGCCCGTGAGCGTCGGACCACTTACCCCTAAGCTCCGAACATAGCAAGTGGTCCGGTGGTCTTGACTTCTCTTGTGTCAAGCAGCAGGGGGCGTGGGACCACCCACCGAACCTCTCAGCTTTTGAGCTCCGGACCATAGGCGAATGGTCTGGTGGATCTGCTAAGAAAAGCTACCACGCGTCGGACCTCTCTCCTTAGTCTGACAGGGTAGTCCGGTGGTCTGGTCCGGAGGCAGGGTGCTCACTACTCAGTTTCGACTTTCGACAGTGGGCAGGAGTAAGCACCGGACCACTTTCCTTGGTCTGGAGGTGGCGTCGGACTGGTCCGGAGCAGGTCGTCCGGAGGTCAGGTGCTCCCTCTGTTGGTTTGTCTCAGCGGGTGAAGGCGTCGGACCTTAGCTCTGGGCTACTCGCTATAGTCTGGTGGCTCTGTCCCAACTGGTCCGGAGCTCTCTGTTGGTTGTTGTTTTGCTTCGTTCTGCCTAGGTTTTTGTCTCTTTTCCCTAGGGGTCGAGAACCTACATTTTGGGGTTTCCAGTGAGTTTCTCTCTACTGCCGGTGAGCTTTCATTTCTCCGATTTCGTCTGAATCCCCGCTCGCGTTGCTTGGGGGAGGTTGAGCATCCAGCAACTGGGTTTGGTTTTTGGGAAGAGTGGCCTGAATATTTTGAGAGAAATTTGAGGCTCCCATTCACCCCCCCCCCCCCTCTGGTCGCCGTTCTCGGTCCTTCAAAAGGATGGAGAGTAGTATGGCATCAGAGGACCCTGGAGCTGGAGCAGAGCCTGAGCCTCCGGCCTCATGTTCGTGTGCTTGTGGAGTGTACTCTGGCACGGGCTCGTAGTCCTCATCTGTGCTGTCACACGGAAAGTCGTTGTCGGGAGCTACACCCTCTGGCTGGGCGTCGAGTGAGGCGAGCTCCGACTCAGCAAGACCCTTGATCATTGCAAGGCCATTTTGAGGACAGAGTTTGCTCAAGTTATTAGCAAAGCATAGTTTAGAACCTTTTCTCTCAATGGCTAGAAGCCTATGTGTAATCATACATATTTTTTCATTTTTTTCTTGGTTTCGTGAGACTTCTTGTAACTAGACCTAGGGTTTTAAAATTCAATAAAAACATAGTAGGGGACTCCCCCTCTTGTTTCCCTTCAAAAAAAACTTTTCTCCGGAGCAGGTCCATTGTTGAGTTGAAATCAAACCATGGCAAAAGAAATCGAACGCAACACATTATGGACATCAACTGCTACCTTTCGATGCAAAAATTATCAAACTCCAAATCCCCTCTGAATTCACTCTCTAATATAATGGATGGATTTCGTAGATCAAAGCCTCACCACTCAAATCTCCACTCTCCCTCTCTCAACCCCCAAAGGAGAAGAACACACACCTACAGAGAAGGGTAGCTTGGGCTCCCTATTTGGGCTGGTTTGCCCACCTTGAAAAAGTGTCCTCAAAGTTGAAGAATGTTAAAAATGAACCCCTAGACACCTAAACATGTATATAAGTATTCTTTTGCATAGTATAGTTGGTCAAATGAGCCTCAAGATGGTGTCAATGGGAGCTGCAACATCACAATCTGCAAACCCTTTTTGCACTTGAAGGACACGTCAATCCAAACCAATGTGTGACACATATTTGTTTTACATGTTTGCAAAAATATTTTCCACATATCATGTACCTTCAAATTTACCATGACAAGTTATTTCTGAAATATTTCTTCGGGCAATGCTCTAGTTAATCAATTGTGAGCAGTCAATTGAAACGTTTGATCATCGTCCCTCGAGCTTGTAGTAGGCAATGTGGACTATAGTGGTCATATGATCATGTGCATAGTTCTACCTTTTATTAGATATAATTAGATGCACTGCACGCCTTTACTACACCTCTTGATTCATGGACCGGCAATCAGCAATATAAATTCAGGCCCTGTTTGGTTCAACTTATGTGGTTCCCCTAGCCAGATTCGTCGGCGTCCGGTTGGATCCCAACCCATCGCCGGCTTCGTTGCCCGGCTCCCCTCCACTCGCCGCCGTGTTTTGCTCGGACGAAGAAGAGAAGAAGGAAAAACAAATAGATTTTTTTTCTTAGGTCCAGATGCAAAAGTATAGACTCAGATGAATAGTGTTAGTCTCTTCCGATAGATTTGAGAAATATTCAGGGTTCACGGTATAAAATGTCCAACCCAAAATAATCAATGCAGCCAAACGCTTAGCTTAGATTCTAGGTATCGCCACTTATGAAATAATTCTTCTCAGCTTATAAGAGTGATCCACATAAGCTGAACCAAACAGGGCCCTAATGCATGATTAGTATAGATTAAATGATATTAACATATTTCAATTAATATTAAGGATTAATAATATAATCTAAGAGCTATAAGATAATAGTTGTCCATAATAAATGCAATTATGATGGATTTTTTTATATTTTTATAATAGTTGCCCATATATTTTTATATCTTGCAATTAATATCAAGGTCAACCACACAAGCAATCTTTTTGTTAAGACAAATTATGGAATGATTTAGAGAGCAGAAGAAGGACCTACACATGGTTTTCATTGACTTGGAGAAGGCTTATGACAGGATACCAAGAGATGTTATGTGGTGGCCTCTGGATAGACATAAAGTTCCAACTAAATATGTGGCCCTCATCAAGGACATGTACAACAATGTTGTGACTAGCGTTCGAACCAACGATGGTAACACTGATTACTTCCCGATTATAATTGGACTTCATCAAGGGTCAGCCTTGAGCCTGTATCTCTTTGTCTTGGTAATGGACGAGGTTACTAGGGACATTCAAGGGAAATCCCTTGGTGCATGCTTTTCGCCGATGATGTAGTGTTAGTTGATGGAAGCTTGGCGGAAGTAAATAGGAAACTTGAGTTGTGGCGACAGACCCTCGAGTCTAAAGGTTTTAGACTAAGCCGGACTAAAACCGAATACATGAAATGCGACTTTGGCACAACTGCACAGGATGAGGGAGATATGAGTTTGGAAGGTCAAGTCGTGCCTAAAAAGGACACCTTCCGATATCTGGGATCGATGCTACAGGGATGGAGATATTGATGTAGACGTTAGCCATAGAATCAAAGCAGGGTGGATCAAGTGGAGACAAGCTTCTGGTGTTCTATGTGACAAGAGGGTACCCCAAAAGCTAAAAGGCAAGTTTTATAGGACGGCTATTAGACCGACAATGTTGTATGGAGCCGAATGTTGGCCTACAAAGACTCGACATGTTCAACAAATGAGTGTTGCAGAAATGTGCATGTTGCGTTGGATTTGTGGTCACACAAGAATGGACCGAGTTCGGAATGATGATATACGGGATCGCCTAGGGGTAGCACCAATCGAAAAGAATCTTGTCCAACATCGGTTGAGATGGTTTGGCCATGTCCAGAGGAGACCGTCGGATGCACCAGTATGTTGTGGAGTTCCAAGCCAAGCTAATAATACAAGGAGAGGTAGAGGAAAGCCAAAGTTGACATGGGCGGAGGCGGTGAAAAGGGATTTAAAAGGTTGGGATATATCTAGAGATCTATGTTTGGATAGGATTGCCTGGAAAGAAGCTATCGAAGTATCGAAACCGTGACTTGGGTATCTTGTTGGGTTTCAACTCTAGCCTACCCGAACTTGCTTGGGATTAAAAGGTTATGTTATTGTTTGTTGTTGTTTATCCCATGGAGTCTGTGTTCGTGCAAGCAACCAAACAAGTTCTCGGGACAGCCTAGTTCGTATAAATAACAAACCAAACACTACACTCTTGCATGTATTAGACATGGCTGTCAAGAGTCAGGCTCCTTTCATACGAGCCAGGCTAAGTTTGTACGCGAACTAAACATGCCCCAAATGAATCGTATCAGGCTAAGTTTTTACGCGAACCAAAACAGGCTCCAAATGAAATCTACCGGGCCACGCTCTCTATACGGCCCGATACTTTTGCCGAGCTCACGCTGACACACAGCACAACAAGTCAAGAAGGCTTCAGGAACCCGGCCCACTAGTCCGGCCTGTAGCGCGTTTCCGATCAGCCAATCAGCAGCAGACGATCGACTTTTGACTGAATATATGTCACACGTCTAAATGTTATTCATCTTTTGCTTGCTGCCGTACGTACTATCTAGGAATGACATTTTTCTTCGGTGTCACACTTCCATCAATTAAGCTCTCCAGCTCTGCTATACTGCTATACTATAATACAGCTGATTATCGTCACCCAATAGTAGCTATTTACAATACACTTACAACGGTTCAACATCAAACTAGCTAGTTTACCGGCCACACTTGTAATGCCCGTGGGTTACACCGGAACCACAATATTTTTTATCGTGAGCTCCAGTGGCGGATCTAGGATTTTACATCAGGGTATGCTGACCAAAAAATTTCAAATGCAAGTTGACAAAATCGTTTGAAAATTCGGTAAAAAAATCTAAAATTACTACATAATTGGTATAATTACGATAAATAATACGAGAAGTTTTAAATTAAAAACAATTAAAAATATCCATAAATTACTATCTTTTAAATAGTTCAAATGTCATACTATTATATAAAATAACCTTTCAACTTTGTCATTATCACCGTACAAACATGCATCAGTGTGAGAAGCAATACCACTAGATATGATTTTTCTAGAGAGAAAAAAGGAGAAGAAGAGAGGTTGAATTTTGCCTCAGTGATTGGCAGTTGAACTCTCCGTGCCCTCTCAAGTCACATCGTATGGCCGCAAGCCCACAAGCCGCGTCACCGTGTGAGGCCTGGGCCTCAAAAGTGGAAAGGCCGTCCCGGGTGGTGAGTAGAAAGGAGCCGCAAGCTACATGGCCGTGGCTTCCATTTTCCAAGCTAGTTTTTTTATATTTTCTTTTTATACAAAATACAAAGTATACATACTATATACTCACCGGAGCTGCAGGGTATGCCAGGGCATACCTGGCATACCTGGTATGCCCTTTTTCCCCAAAATCCGAGTGTTCCCTTTTATCCTCTCCAAATTGAGCTATGATTTCTTCGGGATAGCTCCCCAACTGCACTAGGGTCATGCCTACAAAGTTGGTTCCAGTTGGTGATCATTTGGTTGAGTTTTGGGAAGATTTGGTGGAGAGAAATCCGTTTTCGCGAAGAACAGTTTTTCTGCTCGTGAGCGTCGGACCACTTACCCCTAAGCTCCGAACATAGCAAGTGGTCCGGTGGTCTTGACTTCTCTTGTGTCAAGCAGCAGGGGGCGTGGGACCACCCACCGAACCTCTCAGCTTTTGAGCTCCGGACCATAGGCGAATGGTCTGGTGGCTCTGCTAAGAAAAGCTACCACGTGTCGGACCTCTCTCCTTAGTCCGACGGGGTGTCCGGTGGCAGGGTGCTCACTACTCAGTTTCGACTTTCGACAGTGGGCAGGAGTAAGCACCGGACCACTTTCCTTGGTCCGGAGGTGGCGTCGGACTGGTCCGGAGCAGGTCGTCCGGAGGTCAGGTGCTCCCTGTGTTGGTTTGTCTCAGCGGGTGAAGGCGTTGGACCTTAGCGCTGGGGCCAGTAGAAATCGGTCATTTCTACTGGCGGTTTTTTGAGAACCGCCTCTAGAAATGGATTTCTACAAGCGGGTCGGACCTCTTAACGAACCGCAGAAATGGTTGTTCGAAAATCACGTTTTTAAAATAGAAAAAAAGATTTAAATTCTAGGGAGGCCACTAGGAACCGCCCGCTCCGGTCAGGATTCGAACCCGAGACCTCACCCTCGCGAGGTACCTCTTCTACCACACCACTAATGACTCACTTATGTCTAAATTTGTTAGTACTTTCTTATATTCTATACTAAACCGAGTGTAAAATGATTGTTTGAGCCACTAAACGAATTCAGATGAAAAAGTTGTGAACTACAAAGTTTCATAACTTTTCGAGATCTACAACTTTCATGTAGCAAGTTTTTTCATCCGAGGTCGTTTACAAAAATTTGAATTTCAAATTTGACACATTCAAACGTATTTTTCGATGACAAGATGATTTCAAATGAAAACGTTGTGAACTATAAAGTTTCATAACTTTTCGAGATCTACAACTTTCATGTAGAAAGTTTTTCCATCCGAAGTCGTTTACAAAAATCAAAAAAATCAGTGGAAAAAATCCGAGGACGATTTCTACTAGCGGTTGTCTTAACGAACCGCCCGTAGAAATCGATTTCTAGTGGCGGTTCCTTAACACAACCTCCTGTAGAAATGACCCATTTCTACAGGCGGTTCAGAGCCGTTTCGAACCGTTTTTTCAGTATAGGCGGCTGATAATGGCCAACCGCTTGTGCTATGTTTTGGAGGCGCCAGCTAAAATAGTTTTTCTACTAGTGAAACTCCGCCCGCCAGGGCTACAAGGTCACGGTAAATGGGTGATTTACCGAGGCGGGCGAAAAATGCCCGCAGTGGTTAATCGATGAAAATAATTAAAAAAAAAAGAAAAAAGTCCACATCAGGCCCTGGATATAGGCCGCTACCGGATCCATCCGCGCAGTGAACCCACACCGCTTCTCGCCACCACTGGTGGTGGAGAGGAGGAGCTCCAGCTGGATCCGATCGCTGAGTACCGCCGCGGCTCGCCTCAAGCACCGCAACGCCTCGCCTCGAGCTCCGCCGCCTCACACCATGGGAGGGAGAGAGCCCGCCACCTCACGTCATGGGTGAGAGGGAGCACACGCCGGAGTGGTAGAGGAGTAGCCTGCCACCACGAGGTGAAGGTGGATCGCGCGCGGATCTGGCCTC
Source organism: Microstegium vimineum (assembly GCA_022036555.1). Lineage (NCBI taxonomy): Eukaryota > Viridiplantae > Streptophyta > Magnoliopsida > Poales > Poaceae > Microstegium > Microstegium vimineum. The sequence continues at coordinate 28,936,855 of CM039135.1, forward strand.
CCCGACGCCAAATTCGGCCTTCCACGAGCCACCGTGGCCGGATCCGTGGAGCCACGACATGGGAGGGAGGGAGCCCGCCGCCGTGCGCCATGGGAGGGAGAGGGAGCCCGCTGTCGTGCATGGGAGGGAGGGATGGAGCTCCTGCCATGGTGTGCCATGGCAGAGTGGGAGTGAGAGAAGGAGGGAGGGAGAGAGGGAGGGTGCGGTCGCTGTAGAGGCGAGAGGGAGGGGAGAGGGAGGGTGTTGTCGCGGCGGAGGCGAGAGGGAGGGAGAGACGGAGGCACGCGACAGAGAAACCCTAGTGTGTGTGTGTGTGTGTGTATGACGACGGAAATCAGGTCTCTCTTTGGGCCTGGGCCTCTCGGATTTTCCGTGGCCGGCATTAAAGGATGCCCGCTGCGTTATGTCCATTTACCGCAGCGGGCGTCTTAAGACGTCTGCCATGGTAAATCGATTAACCGCAACGGGTAAAAGTATCCGCTACGGTAAATAAAAAATATGTTACAGTAAATCATCGTATTTACCTCAGCGGGCAACAATTATAGTCCGACACGGAGGGCTTATTCGAGACGTTGTGAAAGTTCTTTTTTGTAGTAGTGTTGGTAGATGTGGACATGGGAGCTCTGAGTAAAGTATGGTTTTGAATGGATGTGGATACGTATATGAGCAAAATTGAGATTTGGCATCACCAAAAGTAGATGAAGATGTTACAATGATATCACCAGATAGACGATGACACTGCCAGTGCGTTCTACCAGGAGTAATAAAAAGATTACAAAATATATTTTAGCCAATTTGAAATCAAGTTTAAATGTGTTTTATACTATTTGTAGTACTCAATGGTATGAGAGATTCTTGTTATTTGGGCATCCGCTATATTATTGAATGTGTACACCAGTAAAAGAAAAGAAAGAAAAAAAAAACAACCACCTTAACGCGCATGCATGTGCACGTACATAGACCTTTTTTGCTCACGTTAATCTACTCCGATCCTCACTCCTCATCAGTCATCACTCGTGTAATATTAATCTGCAAACTACAATTACCAATTTATATTTCGCTACTACAAAGTAAGATTAATCGTGACCTTTTCCAAAAACCCCTCACAACAATATTGACCTTCTCGGTTAATGCTAGCTAGCGGTCACTTTTTATTAACCAAGACGGTACAAGAGACCGTCTCGCAAAATCCATTAACGAGGCGAGCATTTATATCGTAACTGCCTTGATTAATACTCCTCCCGTCCCAAAAAAAAGAGTCGCTATGGGAAGCGTGCTGGTCAAACTTTGTAAACTTTAATTAAGTTTGTAGAAAATATGTGCAACATTTATATCTCTAAATAAGTTTATTATTAAAGTATATTCAAAGATCTATCTAACGATACTAATTACGTACCATAAATGTTAATAGTTTTTTAAATATAATTGGTCAAAGTTAAAATTTGTTGACTTTTTGGGAAGCGAGAACGGCTCTTTTTTTTTGGGATAGAGGGAGTATCTATTAACCGAAGCGGTCATCCTAACCTCTATATATCATTGAACGTTTCATCATCAGTAATGTCATCTGATACCCAAGCTCGGAGGAAGTATGAAATTACTCATGATTTCTTATCCTCTTCATCTCTATTTAATTTGTTCATTTTTTCTTGGTAACAGACCTCATTATTGTTTGTATACATTAATTGTCTATTACAGAATGCAAGCATGTCTAGCCTACAAAAAGGTTTCTTGATGATGAGATGATTAATAATACCTATACATATATAGGAATTATCTTGGCCTCTGAATTGAATAATATACTTTGAAGATACACAAATTAAATTATATTATCTTTGTATAGTAGTACTAGATATATGCATGCATAAGTAGCATCTCAGATGCTGTCACATTTGGTGGGCGCATAGGAGAACTTGCGGTTGGCCACGTCGTAGAGCACATGCATGTTCTGCTGCTGCACGTTGCCGATGACATTGGGGGCGCCTTGAAACGGCGCCTGCATCACCGCCAGGCACATCATCCCGGGGCTGGGCTCCTGGAAGTAGTTCTCCCGCGGCAGCGACATCTCCGCGCCTCCGTCGAAGTGCAGCACGAGCGGCGGCACCTGCACCCCTTCCATGGACATGCCACGCGGCAGCTCGAAGCACACCGGGTAGTCGTCCACGCTCCGGTTCGCCACCGGCAGCTTCACGCCTTCCATCACGGCCTTCTTCAGCTCCTTGAACGCCGGCTCCACGAGGTACGCCAGCGTGGTCGCCGTGTCCAGCACCGTGCCGCCGGTGCCGTCGGGCTTGATCGCGAGGCTGTCCTCCGGCACGTCCAGCCGCTTGCTCCCGAGCGAGATCCCCGCCATGGGCACGTAGTAGTAGAGGTCCTCCACGGGGTTCTTGAGCAGCGGGACCGTCTGCACCTTCCCCGTGGTCTTGTACTTGTTCAGGTCCGCCATGGCGCCAAACATCACCGGGCTCGTCTTGCCGTCGGCGAACGGGGTGAGGCAGTAGGAGAACTTGGTGATGGCCAGCTGCTTCAGAATGGAGAGCGGCCCCGGAGAGAGGCCCAGGATGCCGGACGCCCCGGCGATGGTGCCGTTGGCGAGCTTGCCGCAGCCGAAGGTGAGGTTGGCGGAGACGTTGCCGAAGGTGAACGTGTCGGTGGCGAGCACGCCGGTGGCCGTCATGATGCCGTAGTAGTTCTCGTACGCGCACTTGCGGTCGGTGCAGGTCTTGTTGGTGAACGTGCCGTCCTCGCACGGCTTGCTGCTGCAGGGCAGGACGGAGAAGGAGGACGACCGGGCGGCGTCGAACACGGGCTCCAGCTGCTTCGCCGTGGGGCCAACCAGGCTGCACTGCGTCCACAGGAGGTCGCTGCCCAGGTCCAGGATCACCTTGCTGGGCTGCGGCGGCGTGCCCACGCCCACGGTCAGGCAGTGGCCCTGGTGGGTGTACGGGGTGATGGTCACGTCGGCCGCCGCGATGTCGGCGGGGGCGGTGACCACGCTCTGCTTGTTGCCGAGGGCCTTGGCGGCGAGCCTCCTCGACTGCAGGTCGTTGCTCTCGAGCCTCCGCCACGAGTCATACCTGGACGCCGACGAGCGGCCCGAGAACGGGCTCAAGATGTCGTAACGGACGTTGAAACTGAATATCGCATGGGCAGCTGGGGCGGCCGTCAACACGACGGCGACAAGGCACACGAGCTGAAGACCACGGTGTGTCATGCCTTGCGTTGCCTGGGGCACGTACTCTCGATCGATGCTCAGAATTTCACGGTTGGTTGGTTGGTTTGTGTACCAATTCATATATATACTAGAGTAAGTAAGTAACTGGGTTTCCTTAAAGTGGGCAAATACGATTGTAGCCGCACAATAATGCCTTGTCAACAAGTGTCTCGCTAGTCCTAGATAATCTCTGTGGTCACCGAATTCTTGGCGCTCCACTCTAATTAAGCTCTGATTTGTGCCCAACGACATAGGAGTATATAGCATCCATTTGGATTAATAACGCAGATCCAAGCGGACCAACCACCACTGGTATATATAGAGAGAGAAAGAGAAAGAGAGAGATAGCGTTTTCCAAGGATATTAGTGTTGCTAAGTACACACTGGTTAATGACAACGGAGTAGTGTTTGAGATAGGTTCAAGAATATGACATGTGGTATGTCGGTCACACTTTCTAGGTTCCTATACGATGTCCCGTTCGTTGCGTTGAAATTTGACTTTTACTGAATACTTATGCTGATTTGTTACGAGAAGAAAACAATGTTCATTCGCTAAAAAGTAGTGTTGAAGTAGTGCGGCTAAACGGGGGTCCAACCAACAACTACTAGTTTGGGGGTGTTGATAGAGATAGCGGAATAGAGGGGAAGGTACGGTTACTAGCTGGTACTGAGCAATTTGAGGAAATGATTTTGTTTAGGTTGGGTCAGAAGGAAATGCATGAAAGTGGTGATGTTGTTAAGAAAGATGGCCACAAAGAGGTTAGAATAGCTTGTAATTCTAGCCACTTAAAGTGTGATGCTGCTGTCATTGTGACAACCCTGAAAATCCCTGAGCCAAGAATCCCAACTTGTGGAAAGTGGAACACCCAAGATAATGATAACAAAGTGGAGTCTAAGGCGATACACTGGTAAAGCCATGGCCGCCGCTGCTGCCTAAGCCCGGCTGTTGTGCCACCTCCCAGCCACACCGGTGCTCCTGAGCGTCTCGCAGGTGTCGTCCAAGGCGCAGGAAGTAGAAGCTGACGTTATTGCCGCTGTCGCCGTGGCGGTGGCGCCGTGCCTCGTGGAGATGCTTGTTGACGCAAAGGTCTTCGACGAGTCCTGAAGAATCATGGCCCTATTTGGTTTCGGTAATTAACGTCAATTAATGATTATTATGGCTAATGTGTGTTTTGCAGAGGCTATGCGTAGCTTAGCCATAGTGATCAACATGAAAGGGCAACAATGGCTATCTCTTAGCCCCAAAGATGGATATCATTTAGGATTTCGAAGAGACATGATGAAGACCCTAGAATGATAGACTAAGTGTCATAAGGTGATGAAGGGCACTTAAAAATAGATAGGGCTTCTATTTGATCTTTGACCGTACTATTAAGAGGGGTTGAGACTAGTAGCTTGACTTAGGAGAGCTTCATGACTTAGGTGTAGTGCACACTTGACTTTCTTAGCTCAAAGCAAGCCTATGGTGACCGTAAGATAGCCTAGAACAACTTCCATATTCATCGCGACGAAAAACGAAGTTGAGAGGAGTGATCTCTGGGCGTCGGACGTTGTCCGGTGCGCCAGACGCTGGCGTCGGACGCGAGGGTAGCGTCTGGCATGCATCACAGAGAGCTCCAGAGACGTCCATTTTGTGACGGACGCGTCTGTCGCATGGGCGTCAGACGCTGCAGAGCGTCCGGGAATATTTTCCCAGAAACCCGAGAGCAGCCAGTTGGCGCCGGACGTTGAGGCGCAGTGTCCGTCGCCAAGCTTCGGAGCGTCTGACGCCTGCTGACGTACACAGTAACTAGCCGTTGGGGGCAAGCGACGGAGCGTCCGTCGCCAACTTAAACGCAGAACATTTTCCAGCCCGAGGCAGTTTTGTGTGTGGGCTATTTATAGCCCCACCCTTTCTCTCCCACCTTGCCTTTGCTCATTTCATTTGCTGGTTGATTTGAGAAGGTTGGGAAGAAAGCAAGAGCCCTAGAGAGAGAGAGTGATTCGCGAATCCATACATCATCTCCTCTAGTTCATCCAAGAGTTCAAGTGTGCATCCTCTAGTTGTGAAGCTTGAGTGAGTCAAGTGAAGATCAAGGTTTGTTACTCTTGGTGATCGACATCACCTAGACGGTTCGGTGGTTCTTGGGAGGAAAGTGATCGTCGGAAGATTGTCGGCGACCCTTCTTCATTGACTTGTGATCGGTTGTGGGCGGTTCACCGAGCCGGAGTGGCGAAGAACCAGCCCGTAGAGAGCACTCTTGTGACAGAACCTTTTAAGAAAGGGCCCACTTGCCAGGATTAATAGTCCATCCGACTTAATCCCAAACAAATTATCCAATCCTTAATTAGTCCGTCAGGTGTCACCACTTTACAGCGGGTCATTCACCTCTTTCCGAACAGGATCTCCTTATTACAAACATTGCAGAAGTAATACGATAATTTATATTACATTAAAGTAGCGGAAATTTAGAGTCATATTACAAACCATAAGTTTTAAAATATAACTTAAGTGTCATACGATAAAATACATCAAACTGTTGATAGAGTATAAACAAACAACCAAGGTACTCTTGCCCAAGAGTCAAGCAAAGACAGACTACTCCTCCTCCTCATCCATTGAAACAACGGTCATGCAGCACGAAGCTACACAGACCGGATTGGGACCCTTATCTGCAACAGGGGTTAACAAACCCTGAGTACGGGGTACTCAACAAGACTTATCCGACAAAGAAAATAATTGGTGGACAAAATATATGCAAGCCATAGGATTCAAGGTTTGGTTTGCAAAAATCAAGTATTTTGCATAAAAGAGCATTTATAAAAAAATGAAATTCATTTAACTCGTTCAAAAGATTACTCAAGTACCAATCTAAATTTATGATTGATAACATGGTAATAAACCATCCATGAAAGGAACCAACAAGTATCCAATTTAAGTTTCATTAACAACATTGATAAAAACAGGGTTATGTTTCTATATCCGAGGAACACGACGATTCGAACCGGTTTATCCCAACTGGGGCTTCCCTAACACACGACATATGCAGCACTAAAGCACGCATATGACTACCTTTCTCTGGATCCACTCGCCAAAACCGGGGTTCCGCCACCCGAGAGCACAGTACACCTCCATCTAGTTCGCTAATTTGGAGGGTACACACTACTCTCGCCATCTCTCCACTCCCATTGCGGTTTAACCGTTCTTAAGACGAGAATAGCCAGAGTCTGGCTTCCAAAAGTATGTGATAAGTACTCCAAAGTCATAACCCTCAGACTTTAACAACGGCAAGGCCCTAACGACACAGACGGAGAGAACCCGTTCACCAGACACCGCTGATGGCTCTCCAACACCGTGTCCGTCCGGTCACGAATTATTACTTCCAACAACATTTCTTTCTCAAAAGAGCATAACCATTTGCCGAAGCAATACACTATGTGTAAGTGACCGGAAATCACCTACTAGAAAACTCTAAATATACTAAGCATTTTTAGCAAAAGTTTTCATCTTTAAACAAGTGACAAGGTAAAGGTACAATAGTACAAGGATAAGACCATGCATCAAGTAGGAATTTAATAAAGTATCATAATGCAATATTATAACCATAAGTGTATTTAAAGAAAAGATATTTAAATACAATGTAGGGTTTGAATGCACCAGGGCTTGCCTTGGTTGGAGGGATACACAAACTCAGGCTCAGGTTCAACAAGAGAGAAATCCCCTTCAAGAGAGGGATTATCCAACCCGACCAACGAACAATCTACACGATATAATGATATGCTTAGATGATGCTTGCAATGATAGACATGATGCTTTACAACAACAAACATGGACTTAAAATATGAACAAAACAGATTAAACATCTTGAGTACAACTTTCCTTCATGAAAGAAAAGTTAAACTAAAGCATAAAACACTTTACTTACAACATGATTAAACTAATTACTAAGTTTAATAATTATGTCCAAAAGCACTGAGCAAACAACACATGATAATACATGTCCAAACTGTGGTTGTCACTGGACAAATGACCATTTACATCAATCAATACAAAATCACCCAAAACCTAAAGTCATTAGGATTTCTAATCATTTTATAAATAATTATTCAAATAGCCATGTTCAACAGTTCATCCAAAAATTCCCAAACTTTTTGTACAACAAGGTATCCGTATATAAATGTTACACAAAAATTCTCAGAATTTTTGGAGCAACACATAGAGCATGAAAAATCATGAAAAAGTCATTTCTTAATTACTTTGAGAATTTTTACAGGATTAAAAATGTAATGAACATGGACATGTTATATTTTTCTTAAATACTACACATCATAGAGAGTATTCATAAATTTTTGCAGGTTTAAACATGCACAAATTTAAATATATGAAAATAACAAAAAACATTACTGTGCAAAACTAGAAAATAGGAAAACCCTTCACTACTCTCACTGACACATGGGTCCCGCATGTCAGCGATCCAAAAACAGAGCAGCGGCGCTGGTGACCACAAAACACGGCGGCGCGTCGGCGGCGGCTACTTAGCGGCACAAACAACTCATGCGCTGGACTCTACTCATCATCCTGAACCCATCGAGGTACGGTAGAGCCCTTTCCATCCCTTAGAACGTCCTCGCCGGCGACATCCGCGGCGGCCCGAGCTCGGTCGCTCGAACGCCGGTGAGCACAAGCCGTAATCGGCTCAACCAACAACCCCAGCATGCTTAGCGGCCCCAAACAACGCGGACTGCAACAAGAACGAAGCAAAACCTTAGCGAAACGACCTCGCCGACGGCCATGGCGGACGGCGAAGATCTGAGTGACGTGCGCCGGCCAAAACACGCACACGCTCGATCAACCAAGAATGCGAACAGACTCAGGACGACTAGGCGAAGCTAGCGCAAGACTCTGACTCGAAAAAGATCAACTAACGCGAACGACCGACGAGCGCACCGTCGCGACGGTCATGAACCGCGGCGGCGCTCGTGGACAGAGCACTACGGCTCAATTCAGGAAAAACCAACCGCGCGGATAGTTCGAGGTGCTTACCCCGGTTGTGGAACACTTGCTAGCGCGGCCGGAGATGAAGCAGAACGACCAGTCGACGAAGACCGAGCCGACGGAAATGGCGAACAGGGTGGCAACGAAGGCGTTCCCAGAGCTGTAGTCCACCAAAGAAGGAACGGCGAAGCCGACAAGGATCAGCGATGAACGGAGAAAATGAAACAAGAAAGAAGGAAACAATGTGTCTCCTGGTTAGCCCGGACGACGGCGGACCAGAGAGGCGACGCTTTCGCTGGAGCCGAGGAAGACGAAGCCGCGCCGGTCAAACCAGTGCTCAACTGCTTCAACCAAGCGACCTAGACGATGCGCGAGATCAAGGCGAAGACTTAGGCAGTGGATTGGAAGCTTGGCGGTGGTTGGAACGCTCGCGCGAGCCTGACGACGCGAAGTGCACGCTCAGCGAAGCAGAGCAGACGGCAGCGCGAGCGTGGAAAGAGGGCAAGGGATGGACGGCGTCCCGTTTTGAAGGTGGTAACGGGGCCGTGGCATTTCCACGCACACGATAGGACATGGGTCGAGGCCAGGAGTCGCACGGCGAGCTCAGCAGGTGGCCGGCCAGGTGTCGGCGCCGAGTTCACTGTGTCAAACATGCAGGTGTTTGGTGAAATGCCTGAACTACCCCTGAGATAGATTTGCAATTTGCCTAAGCTTCCAAGGGTTTTCATGAAAAAGTTTGAATACAAAAGTTTCTCCAAATTTCATGATCTACACTTTTGACAATATGAACTTTTTCAAATCCAGCCTAGAAATGAAAATGCATTTTTGGAAATTTGAAATCCTTCTTAAAAAGATTTACCCCCTTTTCAAAAACTCTAAAAACTTGAATTACACTTGAAAAACTATAAACACAACAAATGCAATTCAAATAGATCTCTATCACAATGCTTAAACAACCATATGCAAATTCCTTTTAGTTTTTGAAAATCATGTTTAAGGTTTAATCCACCCCCTTTTGTAATTAGTGTTTGGAGTTGAATTTGAAAGTTTGAATTTGAAAAGATGACCAACATTCACACATATGATTCAAACACAACCAAGTAAACTTATTTTAGTTCAATGCATAACAAGGTTCTCAATCGAGTAAATGATGCTTAATGCATATGATGGCATGATCAAGTTTTAATTAAGTGCTTAAACACCAGGGTGTTACAACTCTACCCTTGCGCAGGTAGAGGGGGAGCAATACCCTTGTGAGGGTGCTCCAACGAGGAGTAGGGGGGAGTGTCGACTCCTCGATACCTCGGCAAAACGTCGTCGTGTCAAGATTTCTATCCCTAGCTCTTTCATACCACATTACTTTCCGCATCGTTCTTAATTTCATTGTCTTGCTACCGCTTTCATAGTCTAAGGCACACTAATCGTTAGGCACAGGGTGATTGGCACTTGATAGGATTTCATATTTGCTTTAGAAATTTGAAATAAACCCAATTCACCCCCCTCTTGGGCATCTTGATCCTTTCAAGTCCATCTACAGCGAGCTTGCGAGCTATATGCCACGCCCCGGTTTTTATCCCTGCTATGTCACTGACGTACCGGTGCAAGAAGCTCGTGAAGATCATGTTGTGCGACATGGAGATGGTTCGTGCAGCTCTTGCACGCAAGGTGTTCGACGCCTTGATTGACCAGATTTGTAGTCTTGATCCGAGGATGCAGTAATCCTCCCTACAATGCCCTCCTGCATCTAGGTGTTAAGTGTGGTGGTGGTGACAAGCCCTAGGCGTAATAGAGCTCCCAAATTTATCCTTACGCTCAGGGATTGGAGTTCAAGCTGCCATCATGTAGAGGTTTGGGCTCCCAATCGCCCCCTTGTTTCTCGCGTGATTCCTTCTTCCTGGTTGCTTCTTTCGGTCGCTGCATGTTTCGCCTTTGCCCCATCTCTGCGGGCTTAATTCTTTAGGCAACCATTGGTGGTTGTGCCTCTGAGTTTGCTGTCGTTCAGTTATCTCCCAGGGTTTTTCGTTTCTCGGTCTCTTCCAGTTTGGTGGGTTTTCATATCTTTAAGCTCAATAGCTTCGAGTGCTCCTGCTATAAAGTGTTCTTTCACCTCTGGGGTAATGGTGGCCCTCATTGGGACCTTGAGCTCAAAGCTTTCATCAGAGATGAACAAGATTATTAGGTTCCTGTCAAGAAGTCAAACTTTCAGGCATCGACCCGTTCTTTTGCGGAAGTGGTGAAATCAGCCCCCCTACCGGGAGCTAACCGCATCCCTCTTCGTCGTTCGGCCTTCGACAACATTGTCTTCCCAGAGCTAGAGCCCATAGTTCATCTTGGGTAGAAGTCAACCATAGCAGGACTGAGTCACTCTTCTCTTGGCCATGGAAGCTTTGCTATTTTTACCGTTTTTTGCTAGCTCATACAACTATCTATTGAAAGTACACACATGAATGATTTAGACATGAATGTTTGTACATATATGAAGCTTAAACTCTGGAAAATGTTGACCTTTGGTTTTAAGGTGCATCCTAAAATAAAGTTGTAGCGTTAGCACGAGCACTATACTAGTTTGGATAGCTGAACAAAGCCTTGAGAGTGCACGGTAGTGCAAGAGCCATAGTGAGGAAGAGAATTGAGTTCCATGTGTTGATCCTCACTAGTTGCTTAGAGATACCAAGTGTGTATCCATTCAATCTCTAGACTAGTCTTGGTCAAGTGAGAGTTAGTGCTTGTTACTCTTGGTGATCGACATCACCTAGACGGCTTCACGGAGGTTTGCTTGGTGATCATCCGGTGGAGTTCCTTGTGGATGACCCAAGCTTGATTGTGATCAGTTGTGGGCGATTCACCGAGCCGGGGAGGCGAAGAATCAACTAGTAGAGAGCACTTAGTCCTTGCGTGGACTAAGGGGGAGTGATACCGTGCACGGTGCTCCAACGAGGATTAAGGGGAGTGTCGACTCCTCGATACCTCGACAAAACGTCGTTGTGTCAATTTCCTTACACCCTTCTCCTTACTTATTGTAATTACATTCAAGCATTATTTTCCGTATTACTTTTGTGTTGCTTGAGTAGAATTGCATAGGGCTTTACCACTTTCATTGCCATATCTTGCTTGTGTAGCTAGGACACACTTGGGAAATCACTAGAGAGTTAATTGACTTTTAATAGGTTTTAATTCTTGCTTAGAAATTTAAAAGAGCCCAATTCATCCCTTTTGAGCATCTTGATATTTTCACTCATGTTTAGTTTTTCTAATTACATCTAAAAAGGAAAAAGTCTACATCACCCCCTAAGGTTTGGATAGGTGTCTACTTAAGCCCCTCAAGTATAAAACCGGGTACCAAACACATTAAAGTTTGCAAAACCGGTCAATTAACCACCTGGGGTGGTTTTGCTAGGCGGTTTTGCTTACGTGGCAGTGGTTTTGCTCGCTAGTGCGCTGATGTGGATTGTGATGTTGACGTGGATGAATGACGAGCGGCCCCCGCTTGTAAGTGGCCGATCCTTCTCTCACCTAGGCCAGATGGAGTTGACGGACTCCACGCTCAAGCACGTCGCCGCCGCCGACTACGACATGCATGGGGCCGTCTGGTGTAGCGGGAAGCTCGCAGCTCTGGTGGCTCCGCGCCGACCTCGAGGTCCTATGAACGCGGTCGTCGCTTCTTCACGATGGACCCTGACCCGAACTGCACCACCGCTGGTGGGGCCGCCTCCGGCGCCGGGACGATCGCCCCAGACCCCGCAGACGAGAGGTAGAGGCTCGCGAGGCGGTAGTACTCCCGAAGGAGCGCGTCCTCGTCTGGGTTAGGCGGCAGCGACTGCAGCGACACCATCAACCCGCGCGGATGAGAGGTCAGGAGTCGCTGACGGCAGAGGCACCGAGGCCTCAGGAGCCAGAGCTGCCGCCGTCACCGCATGCTGCTGCGGCGGTGTCTGGGTCGGGGGCACAGGCAGCGCCAGGGGCCCGAGCTCTGGTGACGCCGGCTCCGACTTGGGCTCCCACTTGAGGAACGGCAGGAAGTTGAGGTCTATGGAATCCGACGACCCGACCGGAGACGACATCAGCGACGACGGCGGCGACGATTCGTCCACATCCATTTCCATAACCAAACTTCCCTGTCCGCCCTCCCTTGCCTCCTCCTCCGCTCCAAAATTCCCCAAACCCTCGCTGCGCATGTCGGAGACGACAAGGTTGATTGGACATGCTGATGAGGGTTACAGTTACAGGGAGTGGAGGATTTCACCAACTTGTGAGGTGACGTTGGTGGAGGCGAGAAAAGTTAATGGATGACGGGTGGGGGCCACCTGTGAGTGAGAGAAGAGACATATCCCTTACAAGAGGGGTCCACTCGTCAATTGTCCACATTAGCGTCTGAGTCCACCTCAGCGCGCCAGTAACCAAAACCACTGCCACGTAAGCAAAACCGCCTAGCAAAACCACCATAAGGGGTTAATTGACCGGTTTTGCAAACTTTAATGTGTTTACCCGATTATATACTTGAGGAGCTTAAATAGACATCTCTCCAAATCTCAGGGGGCGATGTAGACTTTTTCCCATCTAAAAATAACATCGCGTGAACTTTAGTCAGCGTCCAAACACCCAGAGTTAAGCAGGGAAAAACCAGAAAACTTTAAGGGTCTGTTTGGATGCACCAACTAAACTTTAGCTAGCTAAATTTAGCTGTCATACATCCAAACAGGCTAGCTAAAACTCTAGCTAAAGTTTATCTGGTTTTAGCTACTTCAATGCAGCTAAAGCTAGCTAAAGTTTAGTTGAGTCTATTAGCTGGTGCATCCAAACACCCAACTAAAATTTAGCTATGAGACTTTTTAGCTAGCTAAAGTTTAACTCTGAAATTTTAGCTAGCTAAATTTTAGTTGGGTGTTTCCAAACCGGCCTAAATCAAACATCAAATCGAATTGAATGAATGAAATAAATAAATCGGAAAAAAATAGAAGAAAAAGTGAAAATTTGTCTTTGTCCCTAACCCCGCGTCAGCGTCGGGTGCCCTCCTTCCGTTACTGTCATCCCACTCCTCCCACCTCTCTCAGATCTCCCCACCCCTCCCTCCCTCGCGTCGGCACCGCCCGCCAAACCTTAACCCCGTCTCGTTGGATAGGGCCGGACCCGGCCCCGCGCCACGAGGAGTAGCGGTGGCGCCCGCCGCGGCGATGCGGAGCTCAATCGCGACCTACCGGGAGAGCCTCTCCCGGCTCGCCGGTGAGGTCGACGACGCCGCGGCCGACGAGGTCGCCGCGCCGCCGCTGGACCCGGCAGCTAGGGGCGGGGACCTTTCCGCCACGCCGCCGTCATCGGGGAGGCGCCGACGGTACTCCCGCCCTGGCCCCGGCTCCGAAGCCGCCGAGCCCGACGAGGTAAACCCCAATCCCCCGGCGGCAAATTCCTCAGGCGAATTGGTTCGAGTAGAGGTACCTGCGTGTCTGGTATGTTACCGGGATTCGAACCTCTACCTTTGGAAGTCCAACTGACGAGGTCCTTTAGATAGTATGATTTCAATCAGTCAATCCGCACGCGTACCAATGTACTTGGGGAAAATTCCCATTGATGAGCAAGCTGTTGTTCTTGGAAGAAAAATGAGTAGTATATAGAGTGTTGTGTTGGTATCTCAGTTTAAGGGGTGTTGGTAGCGAGGTGGGTAAGGGATCAGTGTATGTTAATACAGCTTTTGCCTCTGCTTAATTGATCCCGTGATTAACATGGCTTCAAGTTATGGTGCGTAAGTTCATCTGAGTTGGTAAAATGCTGATATATTAGTTTTCCAATGCTGCTTCCCACAGAAATGTTGCTTATTATGTCAAGCATTTGTTCTGATAGATGGTTAAAAACGGTGAGAAGTAAATTCTTTCCTAGTCCTAGGATAGCATGCTGCCAATAATTAGGTTGGTTACTTCTGATCTTAGACAGGACATATTGCACATAAGCTATCCTTGAGGACTGGTGGACTATATTGAACTTATTGATTGTCTGTCAATCTCTCTAAATATTGAATTGTAAAGCAAACTATTATTTGGTATGTTGCTTGAGGTTCTACTAGTACTGGTTTTAAGAACAGATCTTACTGGTTCTGTTCCCATACGACAGATTGTGAAAGCAGTCTAATAAATATAAATTGGTATGACTTCATTTTCCTTTGCAGATTTCTAAACTCAGGGATGAGATCCAAAAGGTTCAAGCTTCTGAGGCTGAAATAAAGGCACTATCTTTCAATTATGCTGCAGTGTTGAAGGAAAAAGAGGTATGCCTTCTTTAAAGGTCCCTGTTTCTCATTTTATGCGTATCTGCTTGACAGATCATTTTTTCTTGATACATTTTTTTGGATGTGAGAATCATTGTTATCTAGTTTCCACATCATAATAAGGTGCCGTATGCTTAATCTTTATGTCTAAACAAATAACTGATTTTACGTGGCAGGCTTACAATCTTTCTTACATGTGGTGTGTATATTCTTGTAGGAACAACTGGGAAAACTTCGTGAAGAAAATGGATCTCTTAAAAGAAGCTTGGAGAGCTGTAAGGCAGTTTCAGCCAATTCTAATGTAATTATGTGTTTTATTCACTTCAATAGAGTTACTATGTGTTATTTATTATGCAACATGCCACTATGATATACTATTGACATAAGATCTCACAGGGTACTTTGGAAAGATCACCCAGAGCACAAAGGAATGCAGTTCATGAAAATTCATTAAATATCACCAAGCAGAATGGATATGGTGGTGGTTCTTCTCATGGTACTCAGGCAAATGGTCTGCATCCGGTGACAGGGTATCAGAAGGTAGTTATTACTTATAAATTATAATCTTTCATTACATTGCGTATATTTTATATTTCTAGTTTGTATTCTCTTCACACCGTTATCCTACTTAAAAGCTGTCGATGTGATTTTTTTTATCCTATGGTGAAGTGTTAAAAATAACAGCTTTGATATCTTTATTTGTTGCATGCAAAGAAATTGTGTACTTAGTTAAAATAATCAATACTCTTCACTAAATTTAAATCATGCTACAGGGAAATGCATGGGAGGGAGAGAGATCATCCTTGATTACCAAGCAATCTAATCTGGAAAATGAAATCAAACAATTGAAACAGCAGCTCAGCAATAATTCTGAGAAAGAAACTGAAACTAAAAGGAGGTTAGAAGGTATGCTTGATCTAAGTCCAAACTATTACATCTGAAACAGTTACCAGTCTATATTAAATTTAGTGAACTTTTGTTTTCTAAATTTTCTGTTTCCACATTTTAGATGAAACCAAGCGGAATGAATTTCTTCAGCAGCAACTAAATGAGCTCAAGATGAACAAAGAGAGGGTAAATTTTTTCCCTATGGAAGAGATGCCTAAGTATCTTGATCCACTGTCAACAGTATGTTTAAGGTAATGGATTTGACTCCATGGCCATGAAGATTATTTTCTTATGTACTTCTGCAGATATCAACTAGCATGGAAGGGCTACACAAGGAACTTAGTGAGAAGAAATCAGAGTTGAGACGTGTTCAAGACGAGTTAAGCAGAAGGGACAAGGAGCATGTCTCAGACGAATCGCTTCAGAGCCTAAGAAATATGTTGATGGCTCTACAGAAGGAGAACTCTAACCTAAAGGTCTGAATAGATCGTGCAGCTGCTATAATATAGTGCTAATACAATGAGCACATGGAAACTTCACAACATATTTTGACAACATAATATTTGCTTCTGTAGATAGAGAAAGTCAAGCTTGAGGCAGATCTCAAGAGTACCTCACAAAAAACTGTTGACAGCACATTAGATACTAACAAGATTTTTGACTCGGAAAAGGTACGATCTTGCTCTTAATCTGTGCTTCGTATATATAATTTCAATGGTGATTAATGCCTATGGAAGATGCATGGGATATACTTTTTTTGTTCAATGAAAAACATTAGTTATTTATTCAGTGTTCAAAATACATTGTTAAACGCTCGCTAGGTGCTACTAAGGCAGAGACCTACACCTATCATGGCTCCTAGGCCATAGGCGTCCAATTAAACACTGCATGAACTGTCAGAACCCATGGATGGTGAAGAAAGGAAGAGAAGAGATGAGATTTGGATGGCAAAATGGTTTGTTGTATCTTCATTCCATCAATGCGATTATGCCTACCTCGTGGTGTCCAAGTCGGTCGATTATGGTTACCTCTGTTCGATGTGCCCATTCTGCTTGATTTCTCCAAAGGGTCATGAGCGCAGCCAAAGCAGGGGTGCCATGTAGGCGGAGAGGATGGGGTGCACATGGGCAGAGTTGAGGTGGGGCGCATAGGGAGCAGATGGGGTGAGTGCAGGAGGAGAAGAGATGGTGCACCTTGGAGTTATAGATGGTGCACCTTGCACACAGGTGGAGAGGTGGTGTGGCTTCACGCGAATTGGTGGTTGTAGGGCATCATTTGTTTTTATCGTGTTCAGATGGGCTAGTGGGCTTCCTCCTTCAGTGGCTGTTATGGCATTGCTCTTCCTTTTCTATTTATTCTTTCATATTTATGCAACTAAATCTCTATGTTTAGGCACCCTAGGCACTAATCGGTGGCTTATTGCCTGCCTAGCCCCTAGCACCTTTTGAAACCTTATATTTGTTTATAAAGAACTTCAATGTTAAATCAAGACCTCAATGCATTATATGTTGCTTAATGTGCTGAAATGAATTTTCCACAGTTTTGGCTAGTAAGAGTCATCTGAAAACTGTCAAGATCATAGAGTTTGTAAATTTCACTATGGATGACTTGTTACCTAAGAGTTATGGGCCAACAGAACAAGGATTTGTAGTATATAACTATATATTACTGGTTTACTGGTGATATCACCTAATGGCAAAGAGAATAAAAGTACTGATGTGCTTGTAGTTCCACTGTGAAGGTTAAGGAAGAGATGGATTCTTTGAAAAGAGCATTACAGGATGCTTCCCGTGAGAGAGACAAAGCAGTGCAGGATCTGGCTCGGCTGAAGCAGCATTTGTTAGATAAGGTAACCATATATTGGTATTTGTATTTTCTTGCATTTTTTTTAGTAGTCGTGAGACAAGGCAAAGTATTATGTTTTCCCTTGCTTCATTTGTACTACCTAGGCACAAGCTATGTACAATATCTTTATTTTTAATGCGATAACCTGTTTACTGGACAATATGATGTGCAAACAATTCACTTTCATTAGGATCTTGAAGACCAAGAAAAGATGGATGAAGATAGTAAACTCATTGAAGAATTGCGGGTAGTCTGTGAGCAGCAAAGGGCTCATATAATGCATTTAGAGAGGGCTTTAAAGGTTGAGATGGCAAAGCAGGAGGAGAACAAAAAGATCATAAGTGAAGAGCACCAGAGGTCAAATGAACAAATAGAAGATTTGAAGTACAAACTTGCAAGCTGTATGAGTGCACTTGAATCAAAAAATGTGGAGCTGCTAAATCTTCAGACTGCCCTTGGACAGTACTATGCTGAGAGTGAAGCCAAGGTGATTGAATTATTGGTGTATTCTTTGTTCAAAGCTTACTAATTTAAAAATTGTCAGATTGATTATGGTCTTTAATTTGTATGTAGGAACGACTTGGAGGTGATTTAGCTGTTGCTAGGGAAGAACTGTCTAAATTGTCAGAGTCATTAAAGGTAAAAACAGAGCATACCTTTTAGATGTTTGAGCAAGCACTGACCATCTTCAGTACTTATGATTGTACCTCTTATTTTTATTGGATTCATGAAGGCCTAAATTTATGGTGTGTCCACATACTCTAGTCTTTGTTAGTGCCTAATAACATTACTAAGGCATGTCCCTTTTATGCAGGTGGCAAATCAAACTATTGAGATTTCAAGAAGGGAGAAGCAAGATATAACTACCAAACTTTCACAAGCAGAGATGATGTTAGCAGATGGGAAGCGATCCATGCAGAAGCTTGAGGATGACAATTCAAGATTGCGGAGAGCACTAGAACAAAGCATGACAACTGTGAATAGGATGTCACTTGATTCAGATAACTCCGTTGACAGGTCGGTAATGATTATTTTTTCTTCTGTAGTGATTTAGTGAATCCATCTATGGAGGACACCTTGTTTACATAATTAAATCATGGTTTTTGAGGCATCACATAGCATGTTGCCTAGCGTACCCCAGGCGCCACAGGGTACCACAAAGGTTTTAGTCACACCATATCACTTGGGCATCACCTAGAATGCGGCTAGGTGTTCTGGCGTACTGCTACCACCATAGGATGCCACAATGCCTTAATAACCATTGTACCAACTCGTCACCTAGGTGTCCAGACATATCCCAGGCACCAAATGACACCACAAGGTTTTAGTTACAAAATATCGCTTAGTCATCTCTCCTAAAAGGCATCTAGGTGTGTACCCTAGCGCCACATGATGCCACAACGCCTCAAAAACCATGGTAACAATGATAGAGATAGCTATGTATTATTTAGTGAACACAATTTTTGTCCAATACATGATATGATAGTAAGAATTGAATATACTCATATAAATGAGCCCATGGCCAAACATTCATTCCCAAACCTTTGTACGAGAATAATACACCAGAAGTGGAATATTGGAGCTTTGTCCCTTTGGAATCACTGCACTCTTGTGTCTTCGATGGGGCTGCACCTGTTCTGCGAAATGATTTGGCTTTGACCATTGAGGAAACGAGGCTATGGGGTTTGGCTGAAGCTAAGGGCATCAATATATTGATAGCTCTGCTTCTTGATGTGTTTAGCTCCTGCCCTCGACCGTTTTTTTGGTCATTCTATTCTTTTGTAAAAGGTGTAATTGTAGCTTGTCATCCCCTTATGTGTGAGTGACTGAGTCTTGGTATGTGTGGGTTTATTTTTCTTTTGTTGGGACTCTTTTGCCCCTTTTTCATCTTCTTAATCTAAAGATAAGCAACTCTCCTGTGTGTACGATAAAATAAAATTAGGCCAATTGTGTTTTCTGTTCCTCTTGTTCTCACCTTTTCTTCTTTAGCTTTGAAATAAGAATTGATGACCAAAACTTAACTGCTGGTTAATCTATGGTCATACCGTTCCATCTGCAGCTTAACATTTCCAAATTTTATCATCCTGATCTATACCAAAGTTCTCTGTTTCACAAGATATATCTTGTGTAACATAGATTTTTCTTTTCTTTCTGCACTTTCATCACCTCATCCGATGAATCAATAGATACTATTGAATATTGATATATGCAACATATAAAAGAATCAAACTTCTGCTTGCAGGCGCATTGTGATCAAACTGCTAGTCACCTACTTCCAACGAAATCACAGCAAAGAGGTGTGCGGCTCTTCCAAATCAATTAGTATCATACTTCCAAAATAAATTTGGTTATCCAATAATTTGCTGATGTTGGTATCGGCAGGTTCTGGATCTCATGGTCCGCATGCTTGGCTTCTCTGATGAAGACAAGCAAAGGATTGGCTTTGCACAAAATAATGCTGGTAGGGGTGTTGTCCGTGGTGTTTTGGGTCTCCCAGGACGCCTAGTCGGAGGAATCGTTGGTGGAGGTCAATCTGGCAAATCTACTCAAGCGTCTCAGGATAGCCAGGTGTGATCTATATGCCTTTATTTTTTCATGATCTTATTCGTTTCACCTCTAAAGTTCAGGACACAATGAGAAGCACTAAGCTGTACTTTGCATTATGTTACAACCTGATGGTTGATATTGGTGTCCTCGTGCCATCATGTGCAGTCATTCGCCGACCTATGGGTGGACTTCCTGCTCAAGGAGACAGAAGAAAGGGAGAAACGAGAAGCCTCAGAAGCTGCAAGGCAATCACAAAAGGAAGACAGCCATACCGCCATGGGTCCAAGTACATCGTCGAGCATCCAGCAACCATCGCAACACCCCGCAAACCTGGCACCAGGCCCATCCACAAGGTCACATCTCTTGGGTCGTCCAGACTCTGAATTCTCAACAGTTCTGCTAGCATCATCATCATACTCATCGGTGCCAACTCCATTCTCAAGACCACCTCTAAGATGATTGTTGCAGTCAAGTGTACACTGTACAGTATCGGATCTTTTTTTTTGTTCTGGGAGCGATCCCGCATCTGAAGGCTAAGCGATTTGTTCCATTCGTTGACAATGCGATGATGATAGTAGTTGATTCAAAAATTACCCTCCTTCCTCCTTGGGCATGTAAAGATATCAGTATGTAAATGGATTCCTACCCTCGAGGCCAAGACAAAAAAGGGAGATAAAATGACTGTTGATTATACCAATGTTACAACTGGAATGCTGTGTTTGACCGTTATTGGTAAACATTTTGTTTTGCGTCCAAAGTTCCAAACTGAGTATTGCCGTATTTGCGAATGGAGCCTTGTTCAAACTTCTAAAACCCTGAGCACAAACATGTCTACGAGGTTATGGCATTCAACACGTCTGATAGATGGTTTTGCTGCAGTTTGAATAGAAAATTTTAAAACATTTGGCTTTGTCAAATAGAGGAACCAACATAGAAATCGAATACTACTGAATAGTTGTCTAAATCTACATCGAAGTCGTTGTAGTATAGTGGTGAGTATTCCCGCCTGTCACGCGGGTGACCCGGGTTCGATCCCCGGCAACGGCGTTTTTTTTTTCGTCTGATCTTTTCTTTTAAAATAAATCCGTCGCATATTTTTGCTGCATATGATATGATACTAGTAGATGATAACCACTAATTCCTGTGTCCGAGCTTGCGTGTGGTGTTTCCTGAAATCATGGCCATACTACAATTTATGAGGAGCCGGTACATACATTCCCTTCCCTGTACCAAAACGAAACGACTAGTCGACTACTGTACACAAACCCACCACCCAAAAGGTCATCACGTGCATACTGCAAAACACAGTCATCTGAATCGTATGGATCGATCTTAACAATGTTGATTCCTTGCATTGCCTCCTGTTTGTCGAAATCCGCATCGCCAACGGAGAAGTACTGTAGATGACTTGGGTAGAGCCAGCGACCGTATCTCATTCTTCGTCAAAATTTCGTTTTCCTCTCCTGATCTCGTTTATTGTTGCTTTGCAGCTCCACCTCCTTGAAACACCTTTTCTGGTTCGAGATTTCTGTAATGAAATTAATTGGATTTATTTTTGGAGATGAGGAAACAAGAACAGTACTTTGATCTTGACAACTTTTTTATTTTTTATTTTGGTGTGGAAGGAACAGGAAGAGACTTGGCCCTTACTGAAAAAGGAAAACCAAGGTACAGAATGATCAGAGTGTAACTCCATCAACAGACAGGAGAAGAAACCTGTTGCCGTTTGACCACATTGCACAAGTAAATATCATACGTCTCAAAATAGTTTCTGTAACTTGTAAACTTTCAGTGTTTGTAATGTAGATTTTCAAAGTTTTATAATGTGAATTTTCAAAGTTTATTATTATGGATACAGACGCCCCGCGCCAATATCTGCCTGTGTACAGATAGATCTGCATTCAGTCCTGTAATTCAATTGTGTGTCCTCTGCATCGTCAGTTTTCAGCATGTTGGGCAGGCTACCTTTCCAGTTACACTAATGTATGCCTGCATGGACTTGAGAACAGAGTATAGCCTTCATTAGGATTTATGATTTGCATGTGTTGCAAAGATGATATATAACTCCAGCATATGGATGTTGCAACAAAGCGCATCATCAACAGCCATCCATGCATGCTCCCTTTCATGTTCAACTTATCATGCACATTCTCTGAAGAGCAACAATACGATCCACGTCAACCACGTGTACGCAAGACAAAGAAATTGGCAAGATCTTGTACATCAAAATACACCTTTAATTTTTTTTGTATTATTTCATTAACACCCCCATTTCATTCAAACATATACGCTGTCTTACATAGTTATAGAAAAATATGGTATATGGTTTTGTCTAAATTACAACAATATTGCATCTCATTTTGTATCCAGATATAGCATTTCCTTGACCTGTGTGCTTTATCTCCTCACACTGATGACTACTGGCTTAGAACAAATTAGATAAGAAGCAAATCCTCTTCTCAAAATTTTCCTCGTCTGCCCGACAAAATAAATATATAAATAGAAAATTAATTTTTTTTTGGCCAAATCCCAACAAAATGAAATATACAAAAAAGTGTTGCTCTAATTTCCTATGTTTTGCCAAATTAATTGCGTAATGCACAGATCGAACTAAGAAACCAGAACACTCACACCATCCGACATGTGTTCTCTACATACAGATGCATCCAGAAAACATGAGTGGGCTAAAAAAAAAAGACTGGTGATCTGTAATCAAATCGATGAATAATGCAAAGAATCCTTCCAGCCTGACATTTGCTCCTTGTAAAAAACCATCACTAGATTTAGATTTTCATCACCATTAGTCCTCTATGAGTAGGCATTGCCTGATATGACAATGGATGGAAAAGAAACGGAGGCCAGTATATATCAAGTTAAGGAAGCAAGCACAGTAGAAAAACTGAGCTACTAAAATAATATCGCGCTGGTTTCTGCGGAAAATCAAAATAAATCTCAAAGAGATAAATAAGGATAGTTCGACCCCTCTGCTGCCCACCTCCGTTTCTTTCACCTCCATTGTCATATCAAGTGAAAAGTGATGGTCTTTTACAAGGAGGAAACGTCAGGATAGAAGCAGTCTTTGCATTATTCATTGATTTGATTATAGATTGCCGGTCTTTTTTTTTAGCTCACTTATGTTTTTTGGATGCATCTGTAGAGAACACATGTCGGATGGTGTGATGAGTACTTGCATTTTGTCTCAACACAAGAAATCAGAGAAGTATTTTTTTCTGTATCTAATTTTGTCTCAACACAAAAAATCAGCCAAGGATCTAGGCAATCAAAATCTAATTTTTAAGTTTCTTTTTAAATTTCTACTGTGGTTGAAAAATATGGAATGTTCTTGGAAAGATCGAATGCTGTAAAAAAACTAAAAACAGGAGATTCCGATGGAGAAGTACTAAATATGTAGAGACAATACATATATAAGAACTCTTTTTGTTTGGTAATGAAATTCGGTTTCGACCATTGTGGAAAATAAGAACTCTTTTTGCTGATATTTTTGTTTTTTTTAAAAAAATAGGCTAACTAGGTAATTTCACGAGGAAAATTTCTAATACATTTAAATATTTTTGTATCATTATGTGACTTATATTACCCCCTACATTCGAAATTGTATTCAAGAATTTTAGAGAGTTGAAACACCCAAAGTTTGACCAAAATCATATAGAGAAACACATAGGTTCATGACATCAAATAGGTATAATATGAAAATATAGATAATAAATAATCTAATAATACTTAGTTGATATCATACAACATCAACATCAACAAAGACTGTAGTCCCAAGCAAGTTAGGGTAGGCTAGAGTTGAAACCCACAAGATACCCAAGTCATGGTTCCGACACTTCAATAGCTGCTTTCCAGGCAATCCTATCCAAACATAGATCTCTAGATATATCCCAAGCTTTTAAATCCCTATTCATCGCCTCCGCCCATGTCAACTTCGGTCTTCCTCTACCTCTTCTTATATTATTAGCTTGGCTTGGGACTCCACAGCGCACTGGTGCATCTGGCGGTCTCCTCTGGACATGGCCAAACCATCTCAACCGATGTTGGACAAGCTTTTCTTCAATTGGTGCCACCCCTAGGCGATCAAATATCATCATTCCGAACTCGGTCCATTCTTGTGTGACCACAGATCCAACGCAACATGCGCATTTTTGCAACACTCATTTGTTGAACATGTCGAGCCTTTGTGGGCCAACATTCGGCTCCATACAACATTGCAGGTCTAATTGCTGTCCTATAGAACTTGCCTTTTAGCTTTTGGGGTACCATCTTGTCACATAGAATGCCAGAAGCTTGACGCCACTTGATCCACCCTGCTTTGATTCTATGGCTAACGCTGCATCAATATCTCCATCCCTTTGTAGCATCGATCCCAGATATCGGAAGGTGTCCTTTTTAGGCACGACTTGACCTTCCAAACTCACATCTCCCTCATCCTGAGCCGTTGTGCCAAAGTCGCATTTCATATACTCGGTTTTAGTTCGACTTAGTCTAAAACCTTTAGACTCAAGGGTCTGCCGCCACAGCTCAAGTTTTCTATTTACTCCCGCCAAGCTTTCATCAACTAACACTACATCATCGGCGAAGAGCATGCACCAAGGGATGTCCCCTTGAATGTCCCTTGTAATCTCGTCCATTACCAAGGCAAAGAGATACGGGCTCAAGGCTGACCCTTGATGAAGCTCAATTCTAATCGGGAAGTAATCAGTATTATCATCATTGGTTCGAACGCTAGTCACAACATTGTTGTACATGTCCTTGATGAGGGTCACGTACTTTGTTGGGACTTTATGTCTATCCAAAGCCCACCACATAACATTTCTTGGTATCTTGTCATAAGCCTTCTCCAAGTCAATGAAAACCATATGTAGGTCCTTCTTCTGCTCTCTAAATCGCTCCATAACTTGTCTTAACAAGAAGATTGCTTCCGTGGTTGACCTTCCAGGCATGAAACCAAATTGGTTGGTAGATACTCGTGTCCTTCTTCGCAGGCGGTGCTCGATGACTCTCTCCCATAGCTTCATAGTGTGGCTCATCAACTTAATCCCACGATAGTTATTACAACTTTGGATGTCACCCTTGTTCTTGTAGATTGGTACCAAAGTGCTTCTTCTCCACTCCTCAGGCATCTTGTTCGATCGGAAGATATTATTGAACATCTTGGTTAGCCATACTATAGCTATATCCCCAAGGCATCTCCACACCTTGATTGGGATACCATCCGGGCCCATCGCTTTGCTCCCTTTCATCCTTTTCAACGCTTCTCTGACCTCCGATTCTTGAATCCTCCGCTCAAAGCGCCTATTGTTGTCATCAAATGAGTCGTCCAACTGAACAGGGGAGTTCTCGTTCTCCCCATTGAACAATTTGTCAAAATACTCTTGCCATCTTTGTCTGATCTCATTCTCTTTCACCAAGAGTTGCTCCCTCTCATCCTTAATGCACTTGACTTGAGTAAAGTCCCTCGTCTTCCTTTCACGAGTCCTAGCCATCCTATAGATGTCCTTTTCTCCTTCCTTCGTATCAAGACGTTTGTACAAATCTTCATAAGCCCGTCCCTTTGCCTCCGCCACTACCCGTTTTGCAGCCATCTTTGCCACCTTATACTTCTCTATGTTATCTGCACTCCGGTCCTGGAACAAGCTCTTATAGCCTTCCTTCTTCTCCTTAATTGCCTTTTGAACATCCTCATTCCACCACCAAGTGTCTTTCATAGCGCATCCACTTCCTTTGGTCACACCTAGCACCTCTGCAGCAACCTTTCGAACGTATGTCGCCATCTTCTCCCACATATTGTTGGCGTCACCTTCGTCCTTCCACGGGCCCTCTTCAATAACTCTTGCCTTGAAGATCTTTGATGTCTCCCCTTCTAAATTCCACCACTTTGTTCTTGCAATATTGGCTTGTTTATCCCTACAAGTTTGCATCAGAAAGCGGAAGTCAGCCACCACTAGCTTGTGCTGAGACACCACACATTCCCCAGGTATCACCTTACAATCCACGCAAGCACGTTTATCTCCCCTTCTTGCAAGGACGAAGTCAATCTGACTGCAGGACAAGCCACTACTAAAGGTCACTAAGTGGGACTCTCGCTTTTAGAAGAAAGTGTTTGCTACCATCATATCAAAAGCTGTAGCAAAGTCTAGGATATCCTCTCCCTCCTGGTTCCTTCTTCCGGAACCAAAACCTCCATGTGCTGCCTCGTAACCTGTACTAGATGCTCCTACATGGCCATTAAGGTCCCCTCCAATGAAGAGCTTCTCGCTACTTGGTACAGCCCTGACTATGCCATCCAAATCCTCCAAAATTGTCTCTTGCACACTCATCAAGGCCTACTTGGGGAGCATACGCACTAATAACGTTTAAGACTAAATCACTAATGACAAGTTTAACTAAGATAATCCTATCTCCTTGCCTTTTCACCTCCACCACACCACCTTGGAGGCTCTTATCGATCAAAACTCCGACTCCATTTCTACTCGAAGTTGTCCCTGTGTACCATAGCTTGAAGCCTGTATTGTCCACCTCCTTCGCCTTTTGACCCTTCCATTTGATCTCTTGAACGCACAAGATATTTACACGCCTCCTAACCATAGTGTCAACTAGCTCTCTTAACCTACCCGTGAGGGACCCAACATTCCAGCTACCTAAACGGATCTTGGTTGGTTCGACTAGCTTCCTTACCCTTCGCACCCGCCGAGGGAGGTGTGAAGACCCTTGCTCATTTTGCACCACATCCGGGCGCCGATGTGGCGCGCCACTAAGGATGCGACGACCTGATCCTTGCTCACTTGACACCGTGCCCAGATCAAGACACGGCGCGCCACGGGGGTGACGACCCGACCCTTGCTCATTTAACACCATACCCGGGTTCCGGCATGATGCGTCGCTAAGAGGGTTACGCCCCAACGGGAATCTTTTGGGTCTCATTTCCATGAAAGTGGCTAAGTTTTGATGTTGGCTCGCTAAGCCTATCACACCCTCCTCCTTTACCAGAGCTTGGGACCTGCTATGCTGGAACACCAAAGACACTCCAACCTAAGCGGAGTTTTAGTTGATATCATAAATATTATTATTTTACCATATAAATTTAGCTAAACTTAAGATGATGACTTACTCATTTGTACTCTCACCACACAATTTTTGCTTCGCGCGAGGTAAGCAATTAATTGCGGGGTGAAGCCCGAGGAGCCGTGTGGGGTGCGCTCGCGATGGGGCAGGGGCACTGGTGTCCATTTTCTACTCCGCAGATATAGGGTGTCAGTCTTTGTGAAATTCAGCTAGGTGAGAACGTCAACCAAAACAATTTGGAGGGAGATATTCTTAGGACGGAGGTAATTGGCCGGAGATGAAGGGCATGTTTAGTACAATGAAACTATTGTGAGCTTTTTTTTTGTTAAACATCTTTTTTCAAAACAGTTTTACCTATGAAGCTGTTTTTCTTCCACTCTTACAAATATATGAAGTGAGATAAAGCTAAAAATTATAGTTTATCATAGCTCTTTCCCGCCTTTCTCTCTCATATCCATACATAAAGTTGTTGATCAAGCTGTTTTGTTAAACATTTTTTTCTAAAATAGGTTAGTTTCGTCTAGAGAGTTTTCTAAAAAAAACAACTTCATTAGTGAAGAGTTGTAGCAAACGGATCCGAAATCGATATAGGCTCAACGAGTAACCATCTGCCATCACCCGCCGCCTGCCAAGCTGTCCATGCACGCCAACAACGAGCATCAACTGCATGGCTCTGTCGCATGATACAGGCTCAAGTTGCATTGCATTGCAGAAGCCACTCGCGCTCCTCAACGACGGACGGCGCGGGCCGCTCATGCCGTTTTACCACACATTGGGTTGGGCTCCCGGAAGTCCGGAACAAAACAATTATGTATCGTTACGTACGCGCTCGCCGGAATAAAATCATACACGAGGCCATCCAGTTATACAAAATAAATATTGCATAACATATTGATCTCTATATATATTCTATCATCTATATTTACTTAAATTATTGAATAATAATGTAACGTAAACGTGAATGGAAAAAACGTTGAAATGCCATGCACCGGTGAATACTATAGCATTAGAATATTTTTACGACCTTTTCTATGAAGTCGCAGAAGGCTAGGAAAAAGATATTTTCGAACAGTTATGCCCCGTATACGTAAATGAAAGTTTATCCCCATCTACCCATATGAAGACTCTGAAAGTAGTTTTAACTGTGCTCATCTATATTTTGTTCATCTTCGAACTACATGTCTGCACTACTATAATAAAAAACTATGTGGAGACGGGTAGGAAGTCTCTATAGAGAGTTAGAGACGACCCCTCTATTTGCCTGCTGGAACATGAGCTGTGTCTCTATAAACTGTTTTTTAAGATAGAATCATAATATGTACTTCCAATAGCATTTTTTAATTCGAGGAGACCCCACTAGTTTAAATCGTTGTCCATAATTACAAATCTAGACCCCCAAATAACATTTTTTTTAAAAAAAAAACGTGAAGACCCCACTAGGTGCTGTTTGGATCGGTCACCTGAGCGGTAAAGGTAACGGAAAGGATTGCCCCTGTTATCTGGTACAAGGTAATAATTAGCGCTACGTGTTTGGTTGTGTGCAGACACTCAAGGCGGTGGAGTGGAATTGGCTAACGGCCGGAGGGGAGTGGTAATGAACTTGCACTAGCCTGGATCGGATCCCACCGTGATCGATTACAGTTTAGCTCAACCAAACATAAAACAACGGTAACGAATCACCCCGTACTTGAACTGATTACGGGACCAACACACCTAACCAAACATCACCTAGGGAGCTACACACTCATGCTGTCACAAGTCACATGATTTTCTATGACCCTTAGGCTTCATGTATCTTCTTGAACCATTTCATCCATCAATTATTTGTGTCCATATGAGATATTGTTTCTCCTCTCTTTTTACCTCCTCTTGATTTTAAAATGAATATTTGAGACCTTAAATGATCGAATTCAAATAAAAATAATGTTAATTACAAAGTTGTACAGCTTTTCAACATCTATAACTTTGGTTTTGGCCGTTTTTCCCTCTAAGGTCATTTAAAAATTTAAATTTTACTATGTAACTCCTATTTTTAGTGGTGGCTGAGCCATCTCTAGAAATCAAATTTTGAACGTGGCAAAAAATAGAGCCCCCTGAGAACATCTGTCTCTACAAATGTATTTTAGAGGTGGTTGGGATCTGACCACCGTAAAAGAAGCTCCTTTTGCTAAAAATAATTTCTGTAGTAGTGTTATCTTCAATAAGATCGATAACGAGTCTTGTTTAATAATTGTTAAAACAAAGTAATAGTAGTTTCGCATATTTTTTTTTTAAAAAAATCTTTGTTCACCACCGCGATATATAAGCCAATATAATGCTGTTACAGTTTGTTATCGCCAATGATTACAGACGACGACGACACAGGGCGCACCCAATACGCCATTGGACGGCCCTGCCAGAAACCGCAAGTTCATCTCTTGCTACCCCGAGCCAATGATATCCATGTTCCGCAATAAAGGAAACGATGGCGTGGCAAGCAAATTTTGCATGAGCAAGCCAAAGATGCTTCACATGCATGGGGATGGAGTGAGATCAAGCTTGCCCAACAACACCCAGGCCGGGATTGATGCATGCATCATGGGGGAGTGAGCAGTGTGTGGACGTAGTAATAAATAATCTGGCAACCATGCATCTTTTTAGTTTCTTACATTCACAACAGCAGCTAAATTAATTAACCTGAATATGTAAAACTTGTAGCGTGAATGAGTATTAGAACGACCCATTTTACGTTTGGCCTAACTTGCGTAGGTAGATGGGTGCAAGCTAGTGTGTATGCATGTGCCTAGTTAGTAACTGCTTGAGATCGATCGAGGGTCAGCTGTTCATATATCATATCATCAGCTAGTAGGAGTAGATGCATGCAGCAGACTAATGCATGGTCCGGTCCACAAGAGCTACATAAACTCATTCCACAAGAACTACGATCTTGATCTCGTTGGCATCATCTCTCTGCTTCATCACTCTATAAATACGCTGCCGGCTAGCCATATGGCAATTCGCATCACGATCATCATCGAGTCGAAGAATTCAGAGAGATCGAGTACACACACACAACGACGACGTACAGTTTGGTAGCTGTAGGAAGGATCGAGCTAGGAGCTAGCATGGCTGTGGTGAAGCTGTGGGTGGTGTTCATCATCGTGGCACTGATGCTGTGCATCGGTGTAGTAGTAGGGCTTGGAGCTGACGACGACGGCAGCAGTAGTAGGGATGATGATGATGATGATGATGGCGGCATCCTTATTAGCCGCTGTCGTCTGAGCTCGCCCGACTACCATGGCGCTCTGGCGAAGGCCATCCGGTTCTTCGAGGGGCAGCGGTCGGGGCGGCTGCCAACGAACCAGCAGAGGGTCAAGTGGCGCGGGGACTCGGCACTCACCGACGGCCAACCAGAAAACGTGTTAAATTACTCTTTCTTTTTTAGCATTAGCATCCCATTTCTGAACTGTAATTTGCACACGGTGGACGCATGATCCACGCTCTGACGACGATGAACGAAACGAACGACCTTTTAGCATTATATTTACCATAAGAATGAATGAATTGAAGCTGCTCATACATATGCTCCTAGGTGAACTTGACGGGCGGGTACTACGACGCCGGAGACAACGTGAAGTTCGGTTTCCCGATGGCGTTCAGCGTCACCCTCCTGAGCTGGAGCGCCATCGAGTACCGCGACGAGGTGACGGCGGCGGGCCAGCTCCGCTACCTCCGGTCAGCCATCCACTGGGGCGCCGACTTCCTCCTCCGAGCACACACCTCGCCGACCACCCTCTACACTCAGGTTGGCGACGGCAACGCCGACCACCAGTGCTGGGAGCGGCCCGAGGACATGGACACGCCGAGGACGCTGTACAAGATCACCCAGAGCTCGCCCGGGTCCGAGGCTGCCGGTGAGGCCGCCGCCGCGCTCGCCGCCGCCTACCTGGTGTTCAGGGACGACAGGGACAAGACCATCGCCACGCAGCTCCTGGCAGCCTCCAGATCCGTACGTCCGTCGTCACGCTACTACGCCTCATCGATCTTTTTCTTCTTTTTTTTCTTTTCTTTTCTTCATCATGCATGCACGCACGACGGCACGAACGCACACGCACCCACCTATCCGGCCGTCGGAGCATCTGGATTTTCGTTGCATGATTTCTTGTTCCGTCTGATTCTGATACTAACATCGCCAGACACCACCTGACCTGACCAAAGTGAACTAACAATGCTAGCTTTCCACGACCACGAGCGAGCAGCAGCGTATTGCGTGCGTGAATTGATAATGTAAATGACCCACAAGAATCTTGAGCATATTACTCTGCTCAACTTGGTTTGGTTTGTTTTGTTTTGAAAGATCTAAAACTTTCATCTGCTTTCAAAACAAAATCTAAAACTTTCATAGCATTTTCATTTTTCAAGTCCATCTGATCGACAAGGACTCACAGACCATACTAATATAAGAACAAAACCAAATTTCTTTGAATTGAATATATGCATGCACTGTTTTTTGAATATATAGTAGTAACTGTTTTTTACTCCATGTATGGTGATGGTGACCAACATATACATATGTCAGCTCTTCGACTTCGCCAACAACTACAGGGATCCTACCAGTTGTCCTGCCCATTCTACTGCTCCTACTCAGGCTACCAGGTGGATTATATATACTATTATTAACCGTAAAAATGATCTAATCACAATTCATGCCTCATCTTGAGTGTATATATAGTCTGTGAAGTGTGAACACACACATACTAGCTTGATCTGCAACAAGAAGACACTTGATCTACCTGCAGGACGAGCTCCAGTGGGCGTCGGCATGGCTGTACCGGGCAACCAAGGACAGAAAATACCTCGACTTCCTGCAGAACAACCAGGGCGGCAGCGCCACCGAGTTCAGCTGGGACAACAAGTATCCCGGAGCTCAGCTGCTTGCAACACAGGTTCTACTACGTTACGTTACCCAGTGTCCCAGCCAATCATCTTGCATGCACATCCCATGTCCCAACTGTTCTTCATTTTGATGAACCTGAATATGTCTCCTCCCTCACAGGAGTACTTGGGTGGAAGGACAGAGCTGGAAAGCTACAAGAGGGGCCTGGACTCTTTCATCTGCGCTGTCATGCCCAACAGCGGCAACACGCAGATCCGCACCACCCCTGGTCTGTCTGTATTCTGATCATTATGAAATCAACTTCAGATCATCTCTGCTGCTACGCTGGAACTTGATTTCTTCTAATCTGTTTCTCTCACACTGCAGGAGGGCTTCTCTTTACCCGCGACTCTGTCAATCTGCAGTACACAACCACCGCCACCCTGCTGCTGTCAATCTACGCAAAGACCCTGACTTCTGCACGCGGCCAAGGTGTCCAGTGCAGCGCCGCAAGTTTCTCTCCAGATCAGATCAGTTCATTTGCATCGTCACAGGTAATAATAAGGAACACCCATACTACTGGGAGACAATCCGGTTTTTGCCGGATTGCACTGTACAATATCCGACATCCTTGGGGTTGGGGGGT
The DNA here is from genome assembly GCA_022036555.1 of Microstegium vimineum. Lineage (NCBI taxonomy): Eukaryota > Viridiplantae > Streptophyta > Magnoliopsida > Poales > Poaceae > Microstegium > Microstegium vimineum. The sequence goes on from CM039135.1 coordinate 28,969,161, forward strand.
TTTCAGGTGGATTACATCCTGGGAGACAACCCGAAGGGCATGTCGTACATGGTCGGTTTCAGCTCCAAGTTCCCAAGGCGCATTCACCACCGCGGCTCCTCCATCCCATCCATCAAGGCTCACCCTAGGAAGGTCACCTGCAACGAGGGCTTCTCGTCATGGTTCCCGACCAGCAACCCCAACCCCAACACCCATGTCGGCGCCATTGTCGGCGGGCCTGACGGCAACGACCAGTTCAGTGACAACAGGCAGGACTCCACGCACTCCGAGCCAGCAACGTACATCAACGCAGCATTTGTGGGTGTCTGCGCTGCTGCCCTGGGGCAGGGGCAGAACCAACTCAATGAGCCTGTGGAGGACGACATAGCCTCAGTCCTCAGTGATATCACCAAACTAGACCAGAATATTTAAAGTACAGGGTCTGCCAAAGTCCCAAGCATGATATCGCCTTGTAGCATCAAGGCTACTTATTATATCTACCCCCTACCCTTGATCATCCTGTATGACATGATAAGGAGAAATAAATAAATAAATAAATATAATGGCAAGTTTGTATGAATAGACTATATCTTCCAAGCCAAACATCATTCAGCAGAACCCAATCAGAAGACTAGAGAAAGCATATCACCTTTACCACCAATCTCATTTCAATTTGATGGGACTTGTGTTTTATCTACAATGGTTTGTTGCAGTACTCCAGCAATAGCTGGACAAATCAAAACTAAAGTGGATTATTCTATTTTCTTTATACTGCCATTTGTATAGTAGTGTGCCGCTAGGTTTCTATCTGTCTCCCTTCATGGTTGCTGGTCAAAATGAACCGCCGAGCTGACCAAACCAGGAACCAGCTAGAGATGCACAACTCACTGCGGTACCAAAGAAGAGTTCCCAGAACCAAAGATCCACCGCAAGAACTGAAGAGAAGATGAGCAGAGCCAGCGTCTCATATCTATTCAAAGGCCAGCCTAAAGCCTCAGCCAATGTCTTCAAGAAGGGAAGAGGTTTGCTGTCTATCTCCCGGCTTCTTATTGACCATGCGGTGACCCACTGCACGTCAGCTGGGACCATATTGAGCTCTTCTCGAAGACGTCTTCCCAGGTCTGGCATGTGTCCGCCGCCATAGATGACTGCTATTCTCTTGTACCCACGGTTTATTGCTTCCTTGATCTTCTCAGTAGCAACTCTGTTCCTCTCCCCAATGATAACTGATTTCTCCTCAACAGGTGTAGGCACAGCTGTGAATCTTTAACAAAACAAAAAAGGGAAATAAAATCAGCAAATACTTTACTTAAAAACTTATTTGCATGATTAGTTTCAGATTACTCACTCAGATGTCAGTTGCTTTGCCAAGAAAATCTTCAGTGCAGCTCCAAAATCTAGCCTAGACAACGCCTCCAGCTCAGGAAATCCATCTTGGTTTTCCACTGGCAGACACAGCCCAGTGATGACCAGTAGCCCAACAAGCGGCATTGGTAGCACACGTGAGGCCCATAGTAACTTCGATCTCCAAAAGTCAAGACCATCTGGCATGTTGCTTGGCTGCAACAAGGCTTTGGTTGATTTCAGTGTCATGTCTATGGCAAACGTGAAAATACTTTCACCTCTTTCATTCTGGATGAAAAAAAGTACTCCAGTTAAAATATACTCTAATAAAAATGGCCAGGGTAATACAATCAGGGAACATGAACGCTAATTGGTTCATACTCCATATACCTAGTATGACAAGCAAAACAGCTGTTACCATGTGACACTAGTTTTGTAACTAATGTGGTGACCAAACATTTTTTTTAAAAAGCAAGAGACTAATGACATGACTAAATAAAATTATTACCTGAAGCTGCTTGAATGTTTCATAGTCAAGGTCAGCATGCTGCCATTTCTCATTGCCATAATCAAGACAGTCTAACTGATAATCCAGTGAAAGGATCCGAGCCATTTGCTTCTGTATGAAACCAAGAATACTAAATCCTCTACGTGAAGACTTCATCTTCTTAGCAGCCATTGGACCTTTCGGATTGTTCAGATTCTCCTGACTTGTAACCATTTCATACAGGACACAATCATAATCTTCAAGCTCTTGCTGCAGTCTATCAAAGTATCTGAAGGAAAATTGGAGATGTCAGCTTATTCACTATGGTAATAGTAGCTATAAACATTCATGAATGGCGGGATACTTGAACAAGCGAATGATGAATTGATGATAATGCACAGGGAATGCACATCAACATGACAGCAGAACTTAATGTGAGAAAATAATACTTGAACATGAAGCAGAGGAAAAGGCACATACTCTTTGTCAGCAATGTGGACTGTCGAAACCAAATCAACCTGCAGCATAACAGGAGTTAACAATTGATTAGAAACAAGAGAGAGTTCATAAAAAAAGTTCTAGGGCAGGGCAATGACTCAAATCAACACTGTTTTGTGCAATTGGATTCTTCGGTCAGCTAAGTGGCAATCGACAAACTTATGGAAATGCTATACAGATGATGCACACTTTGATTGCATAACACTGCAATTCAACAGAGCAGAGTGAATTAAAAAGGTAGTCGGTTGTAGTTAAATGGGGAAGCAAAGTTAACGTAAATGCAAGCCAAGCCAAGTCTTGACACAACAAAATTACAGCAAGCTGAAACTTCCGATGTGTCCATCAGAGTGTTGCTGATGCAAGCCCACAAAATAGAGGCACTGAAGTGGTAACAAGTTAACAACATTTAAGCTAATCTTGCTATTTATACTATTGTTAAAAAAAATAACTACTACTCATTCCGCAGAGAAGTTCACAGGCGATCAGCAAGTTGAAGCAATTATTGTTGGAAATGTTGTGACATTCATTTCGTGCATTTGTTTTTCTTTTCTTTGGATAACAACATTATTGTGCAATTCACGCTAGCACATCGAATTTGCGTGTGGACGGAAGCAGGCGAGCGACACACGCAGAAAGAGCCGGCGGACTCACGTGGAGGAAAGGGTGGAGGAGCGACCACGGGAAGCGCTTCTTGAAGCGCACCACCGCCGTCTGCAGTTCCCCGCCTGGCAACCCGCCTCCGCCTCCGCCTCCACCGGCACCGCCAAGCTCCGGGCGGTGGTAGCGGAGGTAGTCGGTGATGGAGCTGCTGGTGGCGAACCGCTCCGCCCCTCCGTCCCCCGCCCCAGACGTGGCGGCGGAGGCGACGGGGCGCAGCCAGCGCCGGCGGCGGACGCTGACGGAGCGGAAAGCGCCAGCGAGCGAGGTGGAGGGCGCCGAAGCCGTCGAGAGCATCGCCGTCAGCAGGGGGTTAGGGTTTGGAGGCGAGAGAGTGTGAGAGAGAATTGAAGTGGCGGTGAGGCGAGTGACGAGCTTCCTCTCTCCGTCCGGGAAGATCAAGCAAGATGGGGTTCGTTGTGTTCACCACTGGCAACGCCCCCGCGGCAGGCGCGTGCTTGTGCGGTCACTGAGATGTGGGCCAGGATCAGACGGTTGCGCGGTTGGCTGGCGCGAGGCCACGACCTCTCTTGAACGAACACGTAAAAGGAAAGGCCGGTTCGGGTCCGGCAGCGTGGCAGTGTATAAATCAGTCATGGTCCCGATTTTTACCGTGCATTATATATATAGGGACGCATTATATATAGGGACCCCACTCATCCCAAGACTCATTGGAGAGTTTTATTACACTGTTCTCAATACTATCATGTCATATAGAATGAAATTAAATTTGAATGAAACTCTCACTCGTCCACAATGGTAATAGCTAGTAGTAGCTACATAGTCAGGTGATGTGGAGGTAAGACAATAAAAGAGACTAATATATAGGGGGTGTTTGGATCCCTTTGACAAATTGACAAAAGAACAAAATAATTGCTACTTTTTGGCAAATTGATCCAAACATGCAAGGCAAAAAATGACAAAAGAGTAAAAATTTATCATTTGTCATTTGCCATTGTCAATTTGTCAAGGAGATCCAAACACCCCCATAGTACTGGACTCACATACTCCTCTCACATAGTCTTAGGCTACGTGAAATAGATAGACTATTTGTTAGTAGCTAGTGACTACTCTCTCTCCTATTTTTTTCTTGCCACGTCACATCTAGCTAGTTAAATAGCTAATCATTATGGACGCCCTCAATGCAAAGTTTTATTCCAGAGTTTCATAACATTTAATTCTATGACTCATAGAGTGTTGGTAATTGTGTTAAGAGAGTTTCATTCTCATGACACTCATTTTCCCTCTCTCTCTTCATTAAAACGTTACCACATCAGCTGACAGGTTATTAAATGCAAATAAAACTCCAATAAAACTTCCATTGAAACTGACCTAAAGTCCTGTTTGATCATGGCTAACAATTATCAGCGACGAAGCTTGATAAAATCAAAGAGGTGTAACTGTCTCGTAGATGCGTAGATTTGAGACATAACTATAGTAGGAATTTAACCCTATCTATTGATGTGTAAAATTTTCAGTCAGCAATAATAATATGATTAATAGGTGAGCCACTTTTATCTAAACCTTCCGTTAGTTGATCAAACTCAGCAACCAATACAGATAAAGAAACAATTAGAAAAAAAAAACTCCTACCTATCCTGTCTTCGATTTTCTATATTTTAAAAACCACACAATTTTAGCTTTGAGTCCCTATTCTCAACAAGGACCATTTGACAGGGGAGCACATGCCACTCATGCAACTCCTTTAAATCCTCCATCTATCCACTCTAGGATTTTGTTGAATATAAGAAACAAATATAACACAAGTTTATACAAAGTTAAAAAGGCTTGATACGGCTATGTTGCAGTAATGACTTTTAGTGGATCATATTATATTTAGGATTAAGTCTATTTTTTATCCCTCAACTATCATGTTGGTCTAATTTTGACCCCATCCCCTCCCCCACCCATCCAACTACAAAAGCATATGGTCCAGCCATCCCAACATTTAAACCGTTCACTTACTTTTAGCATATGGATACTGAGGTTGTTTACACCGATATATACCTGGTTTTGACATGCTCGTTGGCGTTGACCACCACGTAGGACGATGGCGCGGGTGAAAGCCGAGGCCGGCTCTCTCTCTCTCTCTCTCTCTCTCTCTAACATGACAACTTATTTGATGGACTCTAACCGCCAGCCCATCACCAACTCTTTCCCTTAAACTTATTTGACAACTAATAATTTGAATTTCTAAACTTTACCACTACTTGTTTTAGAAAAAAGAAAGGATGGGGAAAAAAGTTGATGGCAGCCTAACTTTGTGGAAGGACTAAGTTAAATACAAGTACATTTCAATCAAAGACCAAATTTTCAGTTTATTTTCAATTATTTGAACAAGGCAGCCAAGTGAAGTATCCCACGTATACAAATCTGTCATGCTTTCCTCTGTATAGTCAATGGCAATCATAATAGCCATGTAAATAAACATTTTCATATATTGAGGTACTTTACATTCTGTTGTATGGCTCCTCTTCACAGATGAGCATATCACAAGCACACAGATGCCAGGGCCAGCAGAGCTCATTAATAATCGAATGAAGATGTAAAACCCACAGAGCCAAATCTCCTGTTTCCAACTTTCCATCCATGAAATCTGCCGCATTCAGACTTCTAGTTCTCTACTTGCATGTTCATGCTGTGTTATCCTTCACAAGTAGGCAGTACAATCCAATTTACCAGTTACCATATATTTTGGAAGCTGCAAAAATACACAATAGTCTGCAAGATATTTTTTTTGCAGAAATCAAAGTGTCTTTGGCAGATCATATGTTTTCTTGAGGAACTTTGTAGCTGTCTCGTCGTTTCGATAGCATAATACACGCAATATTGTGTTGGGGTTATCCGGACTCCAACGTGCAGGTACAGGAGGCATCGGGAACCTAGATGTGGTTGTAGGTTCATAAGATTCAGAAATTAACTTCTTGAACCGTTCAATGAGGGTTTCGGTGTCTGTCCGTAGGAGTGGCAGAATGTTCTTCACCTCTGAGGAAGCCTTGCCAACTAATTCCTCAGGTAACCCACCAAAATACGATAAATATAAGCCTCTTAGGGCTCGGAAATCGTCCTCTATTACCTGATAGTCCTGACAGCTGAAAGCACGCGTCGGTCCACCAGCAAGAAGCACCAACAAAAAGCCATCAAAAGAGGCTTTCATCAATGCAGTTATGAGACGATTTTGCACTTTATTGTGCACTGTGGCAGATATAATCCTAAGGATAGGACCAAGCTCCTTTAACAAAGGCAGTATCCTGTTTGATGCAGGGCCGCCAACATAGAGAGTATCCAGGAGAACGTGACTCAGATCATTGAACATCACCATATATGCAGTTGTCTCACACAGCTGTCGAATTCCTTCTTGGCAAGCTGCCTGGGATAGCCCAAAGTTTATGTTCAGATCATCAGCAATATCAGGTTGAGCCAACTCAGCATTCTGCAAGCATTCTTTCATCTTCATATGCAGGTTTTCTAGCTCGGTTTGGATATAGCAAATAGTATTTATTCGTAAACATAGTCCACGAAGGCTTGAGGCTTCATTCCCAGTTGTTGATTCTACTTGTGATCCTCGCTTCATAAGAAACTGTGGTTTCTCGTTTTTCTTGAATAACTTGGATCCAGCGTCACACCTTGTCAGATGAGGTAGCTGAGGAAAAAGAGTGCTCCCAGTTCCTGTAAATTAATACAAAATGAACTCACCAGGATTATTTTGCGCAAGAACTGTCTTTGCAATATACTTACCACAACCCAATTTCACTTTAGAGACATAATAATGTATACATTTATCGAGTCCAGCTGTCAGATCAATAAGCGGCTAGAGTGGATTGGTATAGACAAACGGAAAAACGCATCCAAAGTTTCCTCAATTATGTGCAGCATCTCCACAGAAGAGGGAGCAAAACTGTCCCTGTTATTATCATTTGGGCTCCATGTCTGCATAGCAATTCAAAATTAGTGCCTCTTTATATCAATTCATTGCATCCTATAATGTTGCATAAATATTACCCCCCTACATTCCAAAATATAAGTACTTTTGAGCCAGGGGCGTAGGGAGGGGGGGGGGGGTGAGGGGGCCTGGCGTCCCCCAACAGCCTGCTAATTCCCTATTAAGTACTTAAATACATGAACACTGTTAGTACTAACAGGTTCTGCCCCCCCCCCCCCCCCCCCCCCCCTATATTGGATTCCTGGCTCCGCCCTTGCTTTTGAGTTTGTCCTAAGTCAAACTATTTTAGGTTGGACCAATTTGTAGAGAAAGGTTCTTTTTCCCAAACCTTATATTGTAGGTCAGAATAAAAAGAAAACGAGATCACCTCCTGTTGTAGCTTCTGGTGAACCCAAACCTTAAGCTTGTCTAGCTGTTCTTTTGCCCATGCTTTTACCAGATTAGCCATTACAGTTCCAGCTTCATAGGGCGGCATTTGTCTTACCAATGACTTGTCTCTATCATGATTGTCCATAGAATCTTCAATAGCAATATGAACTAGATTCTTTTCTAACTTGTCAGCCGCCTTAAGCACTTGAGCTGTATCTGGTGTGAGCTCTGTAAGCCCAACTATAAATTTTTTCAGCTCATTTCCATAGCAACCATGAAGGACTACAACAGCAACACCTGCAGCAAAGGGGTGCCATTTCTTCAGTATTGGACTGTATAAATTTTTCTCCTTAATAGCAAGCTCAGTTGTTTCCTTTGCAAGAATTGACAGAACAGGTGCACAGTTTCTGGATGACTGATTTGAATCTGCCTCTTCCATTTTCTGCATGAATCAACACTACACAAAAAATAAGCACTGGTACAGGTGTTGAAACTTTAACCTCTTAGATTAAGAGGTGCATGATTTTCATCAGCAGTATTCAATGTCTAAGGTTTCAGCCATGCTTTACAGAATCTGGCACGTCTAGTGACAATATGATATATAATCATTAAAATCTAAAAAGAAAAGAAAAATAAACTTTGAATTACTCATTCATAAATAGTGAAAGAACTGAGCAAAAAAAAAAAAATCATCCTGTTTGGAACTTACTTGAGCAAAAGCAGTACGGAGTGATGATGCTATATAGGTTTCAATCCTTCTGCGCACAACATCAATATCTCTGTCCGTTCCACTATGGTATTCATAAGATACATCTTCAACAGGAATCTTTGCGGCTGATATTCCTATTGAAATAATATATTGCATGGAATAAATATTACTAGTATTGAAAGTTTCATGGTATGCAAGCAGCCTTTTCTCTTCCCAACCCATTATTGAGCTTAAAGTGGAGCTCAATACATCACAATAATCTGGATCTTTTGTTATTTTAGCATCTTCTGCAACTTCAACTAATAGATTCTCCATAGCAGAAAGCAATCCATTATCTGCTTGACCCAACATGACAAAATGGTTGAACAGTGCCCAGGTAAAGTAAATGTTATGAAGCATTTGAGTGACTCCAAAAACAGGCCAAGTCTTCTTCAACAGCTCCATAATTTCATCAATCTCATCTACTACAGTGCCTTCCTCAACATCAAAGCAAGCTTCTACTAACATTTTGTAGATATGGAGATTAAAGGGAAAACCATCTGCCCAATGACACTCATCGGAAGTTTCACAAAGGGATCTACATGCAAGGGACATGACAGTGCTGTGCAGTCTTTGCATGGACTCTGAATTCCTCCCAGTTTCAACTCGCCCATCATATGCTTCATGTATCATTCGTTTCATTCTCTTGGCAGAAATGTTGATTTCTTTAAAGGAATAAGGGGTGGACCAGCACACCAGCCTCGAGAAGCTTGAAATTTCTAATCTGCCAAGCCTCGTACTCTAGAGGGTCAGGGAAATCTGATGGTTTACACTTCTGCAGGAACTCTAAGGGCAAAACCATAGATTCTGCAGGTCTGCCAAGCTGTTCCAAGAGAGAAAATAGATTTAAGTTGTAAATAGGCAGCAGAAATGGTTTTGTAAAATTGTAGGTAGATAAGTGCAGGACTATGAAATCAACAGTGACTGAACAACCCCTGTCAATAGTACTCAAGGAATTTACTTTCTAAATAGAATGCTTGCTGAAGCTTGGTGATTTCTAGGAACTTTAATCATCTAAAATGAGAATAGGAAAAATGAAGCATACAGTTCAAATTGGGCATGTCCAAACGGAAAACCATAGTTCACATTTGTCACGTATAGTGCTAAAAATCCACAACCAAAAAGGAAACTCAGGTTAGTGAACAAATCTCAGAGAACCTAAATGGAGTAGAGCTCAGGGCTTTTAGGACGTCAGCCACCTAGTGCACACTGCACACACATATTAACCAAAAAGCATCATCTAACATTGCCTAACAATCCAAGAAGCGCATAGCAAGCAACAGCTATTGTAAGAATGTCTCGTAATACAAGCCAAGAAGATCATTTAAATGACTACTTGGGAACAATAACACAAAATAGTTGGACATCTTACTTACAAGTAAACTAATAATCGAATTTACATATCGAACTTCAATTGATCACCCAGAGAAAGGATTAAAGGAATGTATGATTATTTCGAGTATTTGTAAGATGAATGGAATCCATGGCTGCAATTGGTTGCCAACCTAGTTCTTCAGTACTCAATCACACACGTGAAACACCGTGATGTGGAAGGACAGAAACATACACTATCGTCATTTATTACTGAATCAGATACGGTCAAGTACAGAAAGTACAGAACATGGCAACAAACCATTTGTTTTTTGTGTGTGTGCCTCAGTTGAGCTTGCAACCTCAATCACAAACAAAACAATCAATTAAAGAATCAAAGCAAAGAACTCATTACTGACGTACTACCAGACCAGACGCACGGAACTAACCCGAACCAGCCGACAACGCAACAACCCCAAGAAAAAAAAAGGCAACCTCTGATGAAGAAAGAAATTAAGCTGCATTGTCCCTTTCATTCAAGAAAAGCTGGGGGGATCCTAACTGCCCGGCGGCGATGCGGAGCAGCACCGCGCGGATCCTGGCGTCGGCCTGCACCGTGACCCCCATCCGCACCCGCACCAGCTCCAGCACCGCCGCCCTCCCGACCTTGGACGGCGGTGAGGACGCGAGGCCAAAGGCGCCCTTGAGCTTGCCAGCCGCCGTCGTGGCGGGCTGTGGAATGTAGGTGAGGGGCCTGGCGCCGGTGGCCCGGGAGGCGGCCACGAGCAGCTCGTAGGCGGTGGCGCAGAGGTCGGCGGCGGACAGGGCCACGCCGAGGTCGGGGAGTGGGGGCGGCAGTGGCGGCGAGGGTGGTGGCGGCAGCGGGGTCACTGGAGATGGAGGTTGTCGCGGAAGTGGCGCGCCATTGCCGCTATTTTCTTTTCTCTGCGTCTGCGATGCTCCCCGTCTCGTTTTCTAGGAAGTAGTAGTAGATCGGTGATGAAGAAAAGTTTAGCGCGTGTTTGCTTTGCTTTGGTTGGGTGCAAAAAATGCTATGTTTTTTGCCAACTTAACCGACAAAAGCTACGCCAGCTCACCTAACAAATTATCTTCCTATATATTCTTTTTTTTTCATGGATGGTTTACGTTATCTTAAGTTAGCAACTCCAATAGTTTGACAATTTTAGTTTGGTAAAATATGGAATTTGCCAACTCTAAAATAGATTATGTCAAAGCAAAAAATTATGTAATCTCCAACAGTTCTCCATAATGACTTGACAAAAACGGGAAAAAGGAAGAAAAAAAAAAGCCGCCGCCTTCCACCATGAAAAAAAAGGAAGAAAAAAAGGGCGCGCCCTAGTGTTAAGCGTGAAAAAAAAAAAAAAAATTGCCTCCCCCTTTTCAAGGTCTCCAAATTGCCAAATGTGAATTCTTATTTGCAAACTTTGGCAAAAAATATCAAGCCAAAATGCTAAACTGTTGGCTACTAGTTTTTTTAGTTTTTTTTGACAAAATTAGATATGCCAAGTCTAAATGTCAAACTATTGAAGATGCTATTATTTTGGTTTTCGCGTTTTACAACGATACGTGATACTAACACACCAATTTCTTGTGAAAAAATTGATGGTTCGTTTGAAAGTGTTCAGTTTCTATTAAAGTAATTAATGTTGTTCGAATCTTAATTCCTTGCAGCCTTGTAGGTAATAGTTTGCAACTTCTGTAGCAGTTAAATTTCATATTAAATTCGGCGACATGCAGGCTCATTTTGGTACGGTTTCGAAAGGGAAATGTGAAATGTTGGGTAGGACTAAAATACAGTTTGGCCCAAATATTATAAGGATAAGGGAGAGGAAAACGCGGGAAGGTGGTTGCCGACGTTTTGATTCTTTGATGGACCAACTCCACTCATGTCCTCAGGCACAACACATTGATGCATATGCAACATCTATCACTTCTCAACTTCATGCAAGCCATACAAGCATCGAGGGTTTTTATTTTATTAATTAGAGGCCGGGGACAGAAATTTCAAGGTGGAAGGTGAATGGCATACCTCACATTTCAGATCTGAGCTCCTCATGTTTATCTGAAAAACTTTAGGTTTTAATGAACTATGTTGGCACCACGTTTCTGTGAGAAGCCCAATGTCTACATCGTCGATGCATTCCTTCTTGTGGATCAGGGTTTTGTTTGGATGTTCTACATAGATTTACATAGTGACATTAACAAATCTAGTTTTGGATAGAAAAAAACAAGGTATGTTTGCATATTTAGTCATAGCAAGAGATCAAATATAAGTGACTAGAGGTGTTTTGCACATATTATATATCTTCAAAGACTAGGATGGAAGTGGATAGCTAGTATTCTCAAATTCAATGGTTTAATTATAAAAAATCTTCCTCCAAGAATTATGTGTTTGGATCTTATTTCATTCTTACACCATATTCTTATGTTTTTATAGGTATGATTCATAGCAAGTACAGATGCCCATGCAAATAGCATGGGTAAGCTAAGCTATTTTTTCTAGTCTTAGATTTAGGTTTTCTTATCTAGAAATATTTTTTAAAAAAAAATGATTGTGTTTCTTTGTTTTTTTTATCAGTTCTCTCACCATGGTCTCAATTGCATTACATATAGACATGAACTTCATATAGCTTCATACATTAAATTCTTGCTTAAAGATTTTTTTTGTATCTCATCTTCCTTTTTTTCCAACTACTGCCCCATAGCTATGCAAATTTCTATTGATGCCAAATAAAGATAGCTTTTAGTTTCTTTAGTTCCACTCTTCAGTAAAAATTACCAAGTAATTTTAAGTTACAACCCATGCACTCTACCACACTATGTTAGATGATGTGATCACATTTGTTTCTGCTTGTGAGAGCAAACAAAAATGTATCATAAAGTAGTCCATTTATCTGTAACATATACTTGAACTATTATGGTACCAATACATAGCAAAAGGTACCCAACTCCATATATGCATACTCCCTCGTCTAAAATAATGTCGTTTTTTGTTTTCGTGTCAAAAGTTTGACTTGATTTATATCATCAAATAAATTTGTTAAAAAAACTAGACAAAAAAATTATTTTCAATGATACTAATTATTAACATAAAATATTTATATATTTTAATAATAATTGTCGATATTTGTTTCTCGGGAAGCGAGAAAGACAATTATTTTGGGACAGAGGAAGTATATAGTAAGGACTAATAATTACTATTTTTCTCACTCAGTTCTACCGCCAACGCGTTTGTTGCTCCTAGCACCAGCAATTGCGTTGCTGCCTGTGCCTAGCACGATATTCATCACTCGAGGTGGGGCCGCACGCAGGGAAGTGAGGAGCAAGCATGATCTTGAGATTTTTGACCTCCTTACAGATGGAGAAGATAGGAACAAAAATTTGGACAAGGTCAGAGAAGAGATGGTCAGAGCAAAGCCACGGTGATCTAGACACCTTAGATGACAAAAGGGTTCGATGGACGATGCAGGTTGAAGACGAAGGAAGCACAATAAAAAAGAGGGAAATAAGGGGAAACGAAGGCCAAAGGGGAGAATTGGACAATGTTGTTTTTTTTATAGGGCACAACTTTATTGGCTCATATAGGATTTAGCATAGTGGAAGTTAAACAAGTAACTACACCCTTATATATGTCAGGAGGGTACCATCTATATGGATAACTTGGTCTGTATAAAACTGCACAATGCTCTATCAGCTTCTTTGTTATTATGAAGAAAAGACAAATGTATGGGTGGAAATTAAATATATGTTTGATAAAAGATTATTAAAGGTGAAGGAGAGGACCGCTAATAAGGGAAAAGTGGTTGCCGACGGTTAGATGGATCACAAGTCGACCTTATCATCCAAATTACACATGATGAATATACGCAGTAGCATCATCTATATATCATCTCCTGTCGCATTCCAGGTGCAAGGGCGATGGAGTGGCGGCATCACATTTCCAGCGAGAAGGCATGTGAATGACGTCGATGCTTTCCTGCCCGCGACTGTGTCATCAAATTCTCTAAGAAGAATTAATTAACAGGAATATATAACGGCATCCTTAATCCCTAGCAACAGCATGCTAGGTATACCAATTCTGTAAAAAAAAGAGATAAGTATTTACCATAATTTTAATCCGCAACACGACTTTTGGAAAGATTCAACTGCCCAGTGTTAAAAAACAAACGAAACTCCCTCCACGCCAAACTAAAATATCATTTTAGATTTTTTTTATTTGATCATTTGTTTTATTCAATAAAGCAAATAATAAATAAATAAATTATTATTAAAGTATCCTAATGATAAAATAAATCATAATAAAATAAATAATAATTATAAAAAAATTGAATAAGGACATGGATGGAGGGAGGACATTACAATTCCTCAATTACGGAGTTACAATACCATTTTATAATTGTGTAATAGCAGATAACCGACAATCATATCAAAGCAGTGTTAAATGTGTCATATCATAGCTGTGGTTTCAGATAAAATTACAGCATCAGTGGACTAGGTGCAGACTGATGAGCCAACCAACAATCTGTTTCGGCTGTGCCTTGTGCATGTATGAAAAGGTTGAAAAAAGACTGAGGACACCGAGACAAGCCAAGGCAGGAATTAATTGAATCAACTTAAATAAAAAAACGGACGGGGCAATATAATGCAAAAAAAGCTGAGGCATGTTGTACATACATGTGTATATATAGAAATGGAGATGCAGCATGGATGGAGTTGACCCGCCGCTGACTATGGACCAAGTCATGCAATGTCAGCAATCAGCGTAGTTGTCTATTGGTTTCAGTCTCTCGTAGGATCCTGACATTACTACTTATCAGGATAGCCGCTACCGCTATTGTAGTTGTTCCTGACACATTATCCTTGAATGTCACAGCGGCCAAAGCGTTTTGAGCCTGATTTCCTTGAGGTTTGGTGAGATAGGTTAGCCCTGACAATTCCCGTAGTTGATACCAGCAGGGCGTATCTACGATTTGGAAGACCCTGACGGAATACCAAGATGTCCCCCAAATTTATAAGGAAATAATTGACAAAATCATAATTTTACCTCATTATAAAGTTTTAAATATATGTTGTTTTTACGGTACTTATTAACATATCAAATCTTGATGTCAAACACTAAAAAAAAACTTAAGCAACAAGTTAAACTTATGTTCTACTCCCCCCTCCCAAATTATAAGACGTTCCAAGAATTTTGGAGAGTCAAAGCATCTCAAGTTTGACAATAATTATAGAAAAAAACTATAATTAATAATGAATCTAATAAAACTTAGTTGACGTCATAATGTTATTATATTGGCATATAACTTTAGTCAAAGTTTGATATGTTTGACTCTCCAAGATTCTTGAAAGTCTTATAATTTGGAACGGAGGGAGTACTTAAAAGCATATTCTCTTATGTCCTACTTAAAAGCACTATTTCTTAGGGGGTGAGGCTTATATAGGTCTCATTATACGTATGGACTTATGAGGAGTTGGTGGTTCTTTCCATGGGTGAGGGCCAAGAGTTGCCGGTTTGTACTGAGTATAATTAATTGCTGTTGTTATTATGTAAATTTAGAGGCCTAAAAAATGGAGGCCCCCAGAACATAGCCCACCTTCCCAAAATGTGATGAAGGGGGTGGGTTCAACTAGGGAATTGAGGGTTTGTACCAACCGGGTCATTTGAGAAGCTCAAGTTTGGGTGGTTCCATATTCAAAACTTGCAAAGCAGTTTCGTTCAATCGAATCAGGTCAAGTAGCACGAGGACGGGAAAGTCCAAACTGTTTGAATACGAGTCTTTCCCCTTGAAACGAATTAGGCCTCATTACAAGATTGCCAAGATTTGGTAGCTCCCCAACGGCCCTCTGGTTTTTTGTTGAATTTGTACAGTATAGTGTGCCTGATAGTTTTGAAGTGATGGATCCACTTGTTAATTGGATACCGGTTACTGCTTGAGGCTTTCAATGTTTCTTGGAGACAAATCGGTGCTCTTGTTTACCGATGTTTATGATATCTTTTTTGAGTACCTAAGGGGTATCAAAAAAATTGGTGTTCCTAATTTGTTTTTACTGGCAAAATGCCAACATAAGCGAAAAATACATGTTGTTAAAGTGGGATGTTATTGTCGCTAAGGACTAAGGTGGTTTGGGACCCAAAAAATTTAGAGGTTCAGAATAAATGTTTGGAGTAATGGCTTTTCAAGTTACCAATGAGGAGGGCTTGTGGCAAGAATTATTAAGAAATAAGTACATTAAAAAATAAGACGTTGGAAGTTGTAAAAAAACCAACAGCTCGATTTTTGGAAGGTTGTAAATGTTAAGGTATTTTTTCAAGTTGGACACTTTAAGTCCAAAGATGGGTCACAAAAGTTTTTTTCGGGCTGTTTTACTTGGTGGCAACAATTCTTTAAAGTGGTTTCCTGGGTTGTTTAAAAGGTGAAGAAAAACAAGATATAATTGCCACAATTTGAGTTCCCCTTATAAAACTCTTTTGGAGAAAATAGTGGGTGAAACTTGATAAACTGGCCTGTTTTGTTGTTCTTACAAAAAGTTGCTTACTACGGAAAGAGATGCGTTTGTTGGGGTAAAAACATTGGAGTTTTCACGTCAAGTCTATGTATTGCTCATTAATTAACAGTGGGGATGGTGTGCAATATTTGGCAAACGAAGTACCAATGAAATAAAAAATTCCCGTGTTTTGAAAAAGAAGAGTTATTCTAACAAAATAATTTGGTAGGAGAAAATTGGAATGGAGATAAGCAGTGTTGGTTTTGTAATTTTCAGAAACAATTCATCACTCTTCTTTAATTGTTCTTGCTGAATTTTTGTGGGTTCTATAATATACTTTTTGGGTTATCACCTCCCTTTTAAAAATTTTATTGATTTGTTTCATAATTGGTTTAGTTGGGGACAAAAAATATAATACACTGTTATTAATAAGTTGTGCTCTTCTTGGGCTTTAGTAACAAGAATGAGGTAGTTTTTGACAAATGCAAACAAAATCTTTTATGCAGGTATTTGAGGAACCATTGCTTTGTCAAGGCAATGTTACGGTGTGAAGAACTTCAGGATCCTTTGACCTCCCTGGCGAAAACTAGAAAATCGAATTAGTTTTCTTCGGTTCAAATGGTTGGCTATGAGCGACATGGGTTTTGTTTTAGTCAAAAAATTTACTATTCCGTTTCGTTGAGTGCGGTTGTAAGTTTTGTATTTCAGCCGAACTTTGTGTCGTTTGTGGAGTTTGTATTGTGTGGACTGTTTACCTTGGATAGATGAAGGGATTTTATATCCTTTATTTAAAAAAACAGGACTTCCCCAAGATGAATCCAATTCAAGGAAAGTGAAGGAGTGAATTCCCCGTTGACCGACAAAGATAGAAGATGATTTAGGTGCTATGCAGACCAGAATTTTGATGTTTGTTCCATTTGTTTTACATTTAATCATGCAGCTGATAAAGCTGGATTTTCCTTTTTGGGCGTCCTCCTGTTTAATGCTTAAATAGGCCAATGGACAGTGTTGGAGTTGTTCCAAATTCATCAGGATTAGCCGGGTTTGAAGAGGGAGCGGGGGGCCGTCGGGAGGCTTGGGGGAGCGTTTTTGGGAGTTGAAGCCGGCCCATAGGTTCGCCTTTTGAAGGGGATTGGGGGGGGGGGGAGCCCCGCGGTATGGTACGGTTATATACCTTGCTAGGGTTCATGGAGGATTGATTCTCTTGTAGCCGCCAAGGCGTGTAACCCAAACCTTGAGTGTGAGATTGTTGGGGGTGCTGGGTTTTTCCCCCTTCAATGAAGGGGTTTTCCCGTTAAATCGTGTGTTCCTCTGTGATTGATTCTTTACTTAATTCCATCGTGTCCATAACACACAGGGCCTTCAATTTTCCAATCCTCCGGAAAAAATGGCACCATTATGTTTTTCAATGCAAATTTGGCTTTTGGAGGTTGGTGATACAAGGCGGTTTGACTCCTTTGTACCTCTGAATCCATGTTCGTAGGTTCCTTAAATCCCCCAAAGAGGTCAGGCAGGGTACCTAATTCCCGCCGCATCCTCGCGGGAAATTATTTGGTGAATGAGCTCCCCAATTTGATGAAGATGATGGTCCATAATTCCAGTGCACTCGAAGGAACCCAACTTTTTAGAAATGAAAAAAGGATATCCATTTTCAAACACAGTACGACCGCACATGGACAAGTCTAGTATTCTGCAAACATCAATGATTTTGACTCAACCTATCTATTTTTTTTTCGCTTGGTTTTTAGTGGCTTAAATCACCAGCCAGGTGCATAATGCCAAACGAACGCCATTGTTGTCAGTGCTGTTATCAGCTTATGGCAAGGTGACGTATGCACCCTGGCTACTATAGGGAAACCGCACTCTCCCTCCATTGTGAAACAAAAGGTTTTTCCCTTGTTTTTTGATTGCATATTTGAGATGATATCATGAAGTGAAAGAGCCCGATTTTGCCCTATAAATATTCCTTCTTCAGCTGGCAGGCATGTCCTGTCCAAAAGGTCCTAAAGATTGTACCAAAATCCTCTCAGTCGCAGTGCCGGGCATCTCCTTGCATTCCCTCCGAACCCACCCGCCTGATAGCGCTTGGCTAATCCTGTGGTCCTTGGAAATATGGACAGGTTTAGGAAACATGCCTTGAGATGATGGGGAAGGGCCATGTGTCCTCATGGACTGTTTTTTTTTGTTCTAAGCTTGGATGATTCCAATTGCATGATGCGTCATTTTTTCCTCCATTGGTTTTGGCATTTTAGGCTGGTGGCTGAAACCCGCCTTTGTTGATATTGCCAGAGGGAAGCCATCACACTTCTTTCAATTTTTCTTGCTTGTTCCTCATGTTGGATTAATTCAATTTCCTCAGCGTGGTCCTTTAGACTTTTTGTGAATGGAAGAAATCAGAAAGCCTTATTTGTTAGTACCAAATAGTATTGCGGGTTGAAATAATGCATGCTAACAAAAATCAACTTGCCAAGTCATATCAAATTATTTTGGAATAGGAATCGCAAAATTACCATGAACGTGGTAATTAAATGTTTATTAAGGGAAAGGGGGCTTGTCACATTTTGTAAAAAATCGCAACCATCATTTTCAAATTACCGCATGGCCTCGGTCTCAGTGACCGGTGAATATATCAATGGAGACAAAATTGGTGCTTCTTTACTTATCCACGCTTCCTACATATATTAAAATGATCATGGCAAAACAAACAACACAGTGACTATTGGAAAAAACTGAAGGTGCCAAATTTTCAGTTGGACAATCAAAATGAAGTGTTCCTTGTCACTAAAAAAATAAAAATCTACCTTGAATAAACAATATCTTTATGTAAATTCCCCTTGTTACCTTACATTTAATAGGTCCAAGAAGTTTCCCGTTATTTTTTCGATATGTGTAGAAAAAGCATAAATCATAGAAAATTGCTGAATATCAGAAACATCAATCTAGCCATATTTATGCTTTGTGATACAAAAATGAACAAGAGAAAAAACTACAATTTAATAAAATTGATTTGTTTTTGTCAGATATATTGATTATGTTCCTAAAGCTAGGTGTTAAGAGCATGGATTGATGGATAGTTTTATCGTAACCATTTGAAGAAATTATGTTTTTATGTAGTTTGTTATTAGAAATGAATATTGGTCTTAATTAGTACCTTCTTTTTGAGAGTTCAAGTGTGATTTTCTTTCGACCACTAAGGTTGCCATGTTTTTTCTTTTGAACAATGTTTGGCGATATTTTTTTCCCTCGTTAGTAATATGACAGTCCAAATCTTCTAAGCAACTTTTGGACCAAGTCCCATTTGTGATGGATGATATATCCTCAAGAACAATAAGGCACTTGCTTTTTAGAACTGATTGCTTTTGGGTCAACTTTTTGTTCCATCTGAGATGTTTCTTTATCAATCCAAGAAGGTCATTGTAACCGTTAATAAGCATGTTAGGTTGAAAGGGGTAGTGCAATAGCCCAAGCCGGTTCAGCCACCAAGCTTGGGCTTCGTGACGTTTGGACAAGAGTGGTTTTTCGTACCCCCCCCCAATGAAATCCCTGCTTTCCCGGTTGTCTAATAATTCAATCGCTTAGATTTCTCGTTTTTTCCCAGGATACTTCATCAATAGGTGTGTCTTGCTACGCTCAAATTTGTTTCCGCACTTAAGTCAAAGCTTTGTCTTACCTCATCTTTAGGTTCTGTTTTCCTCCTCTTGTATTTCCTGTTGGACTTGTGTGATTTCTCAAATTCAATAGTGGGATGTATTGAGTCAGAGGTGCGCACAACCTGAATAGAAAGGAGATTTTAGTGATTACATATTTTTTGAAACAAATTCCATTTTTTAGCAGAGTTGAGATATATGTGATTTCCAAAATACAGTAACGATATGTTTTCTTTAAGACTACTAAAGTACCAACGTAATCAAAATCCTTATCTTGCGTTGTGCTTCTCTCTCTTCTTCACTTTTAACACAATACCCATATAAATACTTTTGATATCTATTTTTTTTGGTGAAATCCTAGTTAGGAAAAGTCGAGCACTGTGTCAATCGATACTTATCCAGAAGTGGACAGGTTCCCACCACAAAAACCCAAACCAGCTAAGTTATGTCGTTTTCACTTGTGATTTTCTATTCAGTTATGATAGATTTACCAATCAATCTTATATTTTATCCATTTTCTAGTTTTCCCTTTGTATTGTTATGGACGTTATGTGGTGATGGGTTGAGGGGAGAGATTTGAGGGGAGCAAGATGTGGAGGCTTGGGGGGTAGTGGGGGTTTGTGAGGGTAAGGGAGGTCGGTCAAGGTTTTTGCCCGGTGGGCAAGGTGAAGGGGTTTCCTTCTTGTTTTGTTTGATTAGTTGATACATCTCTCTTCTTTATAGATAGTTTACTTGAAAGGTTCCTTGCCCTTTTAATAAACGATCCTTTCTTAATTAACTTAAAAAAAAGGGGGCCCCATATCGCAGACCTGGCCCAATAAGCCTATGCCTACTTAATAGTATACCTGTATGTATTTAGTATCCTTCAGTTTGGTATCTTAGCTTAAGTCCTATCGTTTTGTATAGACTAAGTTCAGATCATGTCGTCGAAAACCAAATTTTAGTTTTTGCTTTTCTTTCGTTGGTATTTTTTAATCAAATTTAAGTTAAAATTAGTTTTTTTGTGATTTTTTCAGGATTCCTTTGTATTTATTGAAAATATATTATTATAATTCTAGACCAACCTTAGTTAGATATTGAATTTCCTTATTTAAAATTATGTTGTGCTTTTTGTATTTTTTTTTTAAAAAAAGGGAGTACTCAATTTAACAAAAATTTGATATGTAATGTTTCAATCAAAAATGTGCAAATTTATATAAAGTGAAATTATATAGGTAGTTTAATATAATTTAAAATAAATTAAAGTGTTCGTTATTTGGTAATAAAACAAAGTTTTTAGGGGATATTAAACCTATAGATAGATAAACTTGGTTTGTTGGTGGAATGATTCATGGCATCATTTTTCTAATTTGTTGTGTGAAGTTGATATTTAGAGATTTTTACGGTATTTAGGGTTATTTATCTTTTTCGTTTGTATATTTTTGGAATTTCAAAGTAAATTTAAGGAGATATTTAAGTTTATCTTTAACAATGGTGGGGTGGGAATTTATCAATTTTAGGTCTAATTTTTACTTAGGTGGGGTTTAGTGAAATTAGGGGTTCTTTAGATTATTTACAATTTAAAGGTGGGTCATTAGTACGATTTAAAGTTATTTAATTGCTTTTAAAATGAAAAACTGTGGATAATTATTTTAGAAAATTGAATTGTGAGAAAAAAAAAAGAAAATTGAATTTGATTAAGGCTATTTATTTATAATTGAGGTTACAAAAAAAGTTTCAGTTAATTCTTGAAGTGTGGGAAAAAAAAAAGATAAATCATAAAAATTATACAAAAGTCAAATTAGAATAGCCCCAATTTGGTAAGTTCTAATCCCTTGACAATAAAAGCGTTGGATCTATTAAGTTTTCTAAAAATTATGTTTATTGCCGTTTTAAAAAAAAAAAAGTAAACCCCTAAATTTGCATCTAAATAAAACCTTGCTATTTCAAAAAAAAATCTAAATAACCCTTGATTTATATCGACCACCTGTTATCACCTCAAATTTGCATCCAAATCATTGTGTATTATAAAAATGTTACATAACCAAATAAAGATTTGTTTCTAAAGACCCATTCATACATACGGGTATTTAAAAACAAGTTACATTAAACATAATTGTTGCCTTTGCATTCAAATTTCAAGTAACTTCTAATGAGCAATAAATATATATTTCAAGAATTTAATTGTTCCTTTAGCTCTATTCCCATCATCCATTTAAAATTTATTAAAATCCATTAACAGTAATTTGGTAAGTATGCTAGAAAAACTTATAATTTTTATTTCACATTTTGTATAGTTTTAGTATGAATTAGTTTTGTTGCACTTGTTCTTTGTTGACAGAATACTTGTGGCCAAATTTGCTTTTAAAGACTTCTCAAATAGTTAAATTCCAACAAGCTAATAAAGTGGGATGGATAGTTATTTTCCGTTTTTTACAAAGGTCTGTAAGTAAAAATACATCAATTTACAAAAATAATAAGTCCACTAAACATGGTTTTAAAAAGGAGCATTATTTCGGAGGGAAATTTCAGGACTTTGGGATGATTTTTCATGGAGTTGCGTATAAAACAAAATGAGACCTTTTAAAAATCAAACATTTATAAATAAAAATGTTACTGTGATGAAGGTTCCTTTTTGTGGAAAGGTAAATAGTTGGATGAGATGGGGTTGTTGAGTCGGGATTGGTATGGTTTTCAGCACACTTGTTGCATTTTGAATTGCCGTGTGGAAACTATAATTCTGTTCCCCTTTTTGTTGTTGGGGAAATACTTATTGAGCAATTCCCATCCTTGTCATGGAAGATCATCAATAACAATCAGGTAGCTATTTTCACTGACTTGTGTGTAAATACATCAGTAATCTGCTCTGGGTCTTCTTGCCTTTATGTAAACACTAGCACCTTTTTTTTTTTTGTGTGGTCCATCAAGTTTCCGGAAAATTCTCTGAATGCCTACAAGGCTCCGGATGAGCTTGTGGGTCAAAAGGGGTTTCATGATTGTAACCTGCCCTGAATCCAAAGTTGCATTGACGTTGAGTATCATGCATATACTTCTGTTTGAGATATCATCCAGTATTCTTGCTTTCTCCCCAATTGCGATCAACTAGATCTTATCACCTCGTTGTCAAGTGGACAGGTCCCAATGGGTTTTTTTTGCTCGGCAGTGCGTTGCTTCGTTAATGCCGGAATTGCTGCATGGCGATTAGCTTGTTCCTCTGGGGTAGTGGTTGCCCTGGGCGAGCCCTTTGAGGCGGGGGGTTTTTAGGAGGTTCCTGTGCTCACCTCCTCCACTCTGGTCCTGAGCTCCTTACTCCTTGGCGATTCGGCCGCTCCCACAGGGCAGGGGGGGGGGATGCACCACCGCTTGTCGGCTCCTGTCGGAGTGGCGGAGAAGTCCTGGGCTGTCCTCCACTTGTAGGGGCTCCGGACCTGCTTACCAGGTGACAGCACCTTTTGTTATTGTTTGCTCTTCATCGGGCCATCAGGAAGGCCTGGATCATCTCCAGTCATCCGTGATGAAGGAAATCTGCTCAACGCCGAGCTAAAGGGCGATCCCCTCAAGCTAGTATTCTTTGCTTGGATCCCAACGCCGAAGATGCTCCTTTCTTGTTTTTAGAAGAAAGCAACAACTAACATTTGGTTGATTCTGCATTGGCTGATGCAAGCCATCGCAGCACCACTTATGGAACTACTACTTGCCTTGCCCATGGTGTCTGTGAATGCTTTTTCTCCCCATCTCTCACTTTTCTCTTGGTGCACTGAGGATATTTGTGATCCTGGGAGCTGGCATATAGCTCATGATCGAAGAGAAACAAAAGAAGAATTATGGTCTATTTGGATCACTTGGATTATCAACTAGTCTATAAAAATAGCTCTAGTAAAGCAGTACATTAGGGGGGAAAAACCCCAAGTAACGGGATTAACAATTTACAAGTGGCCATAGCCCATGGAACTTTTAAATTTAGTTGACTATTTTTTTTTAGTATAACTTTAAACTAAAACTAGTCTTAGGTAATCCAAACAAGTGGATAACAATATGAATGTGGAGTATGCACGGGAACAAATTATATATATGCTTGTCAGAAATGTTGATCATGTTCTGAATTTCAACAAGAGAATGCTCTAGTACTTCTCTCTAAAACTTGCACACATCTCGAAGCAGCTCTTTGCAAGCAATTAAACATTTCCTTAAATACATTATCTATCTAGGTCCTGTATGGCCCAGCCCTTCCAAGCCAGAAGTCCTACCCCAAATCCAATCCATTTGTTTTGGTCCCCCAGATTCCTTTTATTTCCATTTTTTTTAATAAAAAAAAAAGTTTCATCAGTTTACAAAGGAGATGCAAATTCAGCTTGGTTTTATACATAGCGGAGACAAAAGAAGGTTGAGGCGTACGTGATGTCGATGCCCGCGCGACAGCCCCTCATAGGGTGCCGTCTTTCGTGGACTCTCCAGGCCACCCGCCTTGCCCACTCCCCCAATGGCGCTATAATGGCGCCGGGGTATGCGACGGTGGCCATTGGCTGCTGCTGCATCAGTAGTGGCTCCCGCGGCGGCGTCCACTACGCAGCCGCCGTTGTGTTCCTGCTTGCCGACCTCCTCCACGAAAGCAGCCGCCAGCCGGGGACGGATGCCATCTCACACACAAACGGGCGGGCACCCAACCAAAACGGGGGAGATGGATTCGGGGGTGTTTGGATCCTTGACAAATTAGTAATTGGCAAAAGAGTAAAAAAAAATACTATTTTTTTTGCAAATGAATCCAAATATGCAGATAAAAAATGACAAAAGAGTAAAAATTGTCATTTGTCATTTGCCATTTGTCACTTTGGAGTGGAAAATAAAAGGGAAAAAGAAATCCTTCCACTCATACCCCTCCCTCCTATGTTTGATATGTGAATGAGAGTTAATTATTAGGGGCATAATTGTCTTTATATGTGTCATTTGTCATTTGTCATTTGCTAAGGGATCCAAACATAGGAATTGGCAAAAGATTTGCTAACTTTATTTGTCATTTGCCAAGGGGTCCAAACATGCCCGAAATCAACTTGGGGGGAGTAGAGGCCGTGGCGGAGCTCTGTCGCCGCCGTCGCTCCCCCGGTCCACTCCGAGGCTGACGCAACTCCGAACAAATGCACAAGATTTGGGTGAGCATGGTCTGGGCTTGGACGGGCTGGGGCCATGTGGAACGGAATCTTTAGGGTTTATTTGGTACCTTACCTGTTTTTTTTCAAACATCTATTTTAAATATATTTTTATGGATTAAATTGTTTTTTATCTTCTTTATAAAAACCAAACTTAAAATGAAGATGAAAAAGTAACTTATCATAACTTTCTCCCTCATTTCTCCTCATTCAGCATGAAGTTGTTGATAATGCTATTTGTCAAAAAAATTTTTTTTTCAAAACAGCTCAACTTCAAATTTAAAAAAATTTTTCATAAAACTATTTTGTAAAAAAAAGTGAAGTTAAGTTAGCCAAAAAATGTTCTTAATTAATTTGATGATGGGATGCTTTGAGGTCCGTGTGAAATTTTTTTTAGATAGTGCGAGATGAGATGAGTTTTTTTATGAGCAATAGTACAGGAGCAGAAATTGCCCTTTGGAAATCCTACGAGGAAATATACTAAGTCTCGTTTGGACAGTGAAGAATCATGACCTAGTTGGTTTCGGTGAAATTTAAAGACAATTAGTGATTATTTGGCTGAGTGTGTTTTTGCAGAGACTATGCGTAGCTTAGCATAGTGATCACACGAATGGGCATTAATGATCATCACTTAGCCCTCAAGATGGATATCGTTTCGGATTTCAAAGAGACATGATGAAGATCCCAGAATGATTGGCTAAGTGTCATAAGGTGATGAAGGGCACTTGAAATAGATGGGCTTTTATTTGATCTTGACCGTAATATTAAGAGGGGTTAAGACTAGTAGTTGATTTAGGAAAGCTTCATGACTTAGGTGTGGTGCACACTTGACTTCCTTAGCTGCAAGCCTATGGTGACCGTTAAAATAGCCTAGAAAAAACTTCCATATTCATCGCAACGAAAAACGAAGTTGAGAGGGCCTGTTTTCTAGGCGACGGACACTCCTGACGAAGGCGTCGGACGCTGTCCGTCGCGTCGGACAAAGACGTCGGACGCTGGGTGGTTGAGTCCACAGCGTCCGTCGGCCTTCCAGTGGCCGTGTTTTCTGGCTAAGTTCTTTAGGGTCCGACGGACGCTATCCGTCGGTCAGGCGTCGGACGCTTGGAGAGCGTCCATCGGCCTTCCAGTGAGGGTGTTTTTCAGCTCAAGCTAGAGTGCAGCGTCGGACGCTGGGATGAGCGTCCGCGTCCCTATGATGGAGCGTCCGTCGCTGGGAAAATGTGTCAGAGATAGGCGTTGGGCAGGGCGTCGGAGCGTCCGTCGCCCAAACTTTGTGCAGAACTAGCCGTTGGGGCATGCGCGGAGCGTCTGTCGCCAACTTTAAATTGCCAGCCCGAGCTAGTTTTCTGAGGGGTATTTATAGCTCTCACACTTCTCTCCCACCTGGTCTTTGCTCATTTGAGTTGCTGAGTTTATTGAGAAGGTTGGGAAGAGAGCAAGAGCCATAGAGTGAGAGAATGATTCGCGAATTCATCCATCCTCTCCTCTAGTTCATCCAAGAGTTCAAGTGTGCATCCTCTAGTTGTGAAGCTTGAGTGAGTCAAGCGAAGATCGAAGCTTGTTACTCTTGGTGATCGACATCACCTAGACGGTCCGGTGGTGCTTGGGGAAGGTGATCGTCGGAGGATTGTCGGCGGCCCTTCTCCATCGACGTTGTGATCGGTTGTAGGCGATTCACCGAGCCGAAGTGGCGAAGAATCAGCCCGTAGAGAGCACTCATCCCTTGCGCGGGATTGAGGGGGAGCTATACCTTGCGAGGTGCTCCAACGAGGACTAGGGGGGGAGTGTCGACTCCTCGATACCTCGGCAAAACATCGCCGTGTCAAGCATCTCTTTTCTAGCTCTTTCTTACCGCATTACTTTCTCGCACTTGTTTTTCAATTCATATAGAATTGTGTAGGAAGTTTTCGCTTTCTATTGACTTGCTACTGCTTTCTAGCTAGGACACACAAGCGGTAGGCACTAGGGGTTAATTGGCTCTTTATAGGTTTAATTCTTATTTAGAAATTAAAAAGAGCCCAAATTTTCACCCCCCCCCTTCTTGGGCATCTTGATCCTTTCAATTGGTTATCAAAGCAAGATTTGCTCTAAATTAGGCTTCACCGCCTAGAGCAAGATGTCCCATGGAGATGGACCACCTCCCATGTTCGATGGAGACGACTTTCCTTATTGGAAAGTTCGTATGGAGGCCTATCTAGAGGCCGTTGACTGTGGGCGTGCTCAAAGTCTCACAAAGGGAGGCACTCTCTTTCGCGGAGGGCCTTAACTTTGATAAGCACAATGTCAAGGCGAAGAACATTCTTTTTCGTGGCATTTGCAAGGATGTCTTCAACCGAGGTGCGTAATGCCAAAGATGCATTTGAGTTGTGGACCACTATTTATGCTCTTCACGAAGGCACAAAGAGTGAGCGTGAGGAACGCTATCACTTGGTCATGGCTAAGCTCAATTCTTTTTCCATGCATGGAAATGAAAATGCAAATGAAATGTACTCACGTCTTAACATTATTGTAGAAGAATTGAATGGGCTCGGTGTCAACCAAATGGAACCGGCCGATGTGGTGCGCAAGATTCTTTGTGTCCTGCCCATTGAGAAGTTATGGTCACATTGTCACGGTTCTTCACCAAGGGGACCTCTCCGCCGCTACACCAACACAAATCTTGGGCAAGATTAATGCCATGAGATGTACATGAAGATTGGTGATGGTGGCTCTTCTTCCTCCTCCAAGAAAAAAGAAAAAGAGAAGGAGGAGAAGAAGGATTTGGCTCTCAAGACATCCTCTTCAGAGAAGTGCAAGAATGCAATATGTGTATGAGAGTGCAAGTGATGAAGAGGATGATGAAGACCTCGCTCTCATGGTGAAGAAGACAACAAAGATGTTGAAGAAGCTAAACAAGAATGGAGTCAGTTTGACTCAAAGAAGAAGAAATTCTTCACAAGATCTTCAAGAAAGCCTCTTTCCAAGATGGATTGCTACAATTGTGGCAAACTTGGACATTTGGCTCATGCTTGCCCGAAGAGAAGAAAGACAAGTACAAGAACAAGAAATTCAACAAGTTCAAGTACAACAAGGGCAACAAAGATGAGTCAAGTGATGAGGAGAAGAAGGATGACAAGCCATTCAAGAAGAAGAACTTCAACTTCCACAAGAAGAAAGAATGGCAAAGCCTACATTGTTGGTGATTGGCTCACCGACATTGAAGACACAAGTGACTCATCCGGAGATGAGAGTGAAGATGAGAAGGTGGCCGCTTGGTGATTGTGTCATCTACTCCACCGCCACCTACTCCATCATCTCCGGGCTCATCCTCTACACATTTATGGCCTCATGGCTAAAGGTGACAAGAAGGTACAAAAGAGGATAATGATGATGAAGCTAGCTCTAGTGATGATAGTGATGATGAGTTTGAGGCACCTTCCTATGATGAGCTAATTGTGATTTGCAACAAATACACTAAGCTCATTAGGAAGTATAAAGCTAAAAGTGAAATCACTAGAGAAAGCCAACGATAACTTGCATGCCAAACTTGATGACTTGTCTAGTGTTAATGATGATTTGAAGCTTGAGAACAAATCTCTCTCATCTAGCACTAGGGAGCTCAAAACCTCACTCAAGCAAGTAATGAGAAACATGATAAGCTCGAGAGGTCAACACAAGAGCTCCATACAAGATACAACTTGCTAAAAGATGACTACAACCAAGTTAGAAATGAACATGACACACTTGTGATAGCTAACGAATTGCTTATAAATGATCTTGCTACACATGTTGCTATTACCCAGTTGTTAAGTGTTTATAGCTACTTCTTGTGAGGACTTGCTTGATGAAGTTGCTAGTGAGCAAAATGCTAAGTGCAAGGTAATAAGGTAGTTGAGGCTGAAAAGTATGATGACTATGTGAGGATGAGGCAAGAGAACTCCAAGCTCAAGGAAGAGCTAATCAACCTCAAGGCAAACAAACCATTCACCATCAAGTCGGCCAAGCAAGATGACAAAGATGCAATCGCCTTGATCAACTCGCTCAAAGAAGAGAATGCAAAGCTCAAGGTTGAGAAGATCAAGCTTGCAAGTGGAATGGAGAAGTTCAACCAAGGGCCACAACATCCAAAGTGAGCTCTTGATGAACACTATCATGAAGACCGACAAGTCCGACATTGGGTTCAAGGAGAACCAAATCATGAAGGCCAAGGTCAAGATAGAAGCTAAGAACTACTACAAGAACAAGGCCATGAGGAACAATTATGACACACCTAAGCCCAAGCCAAAAAGTGCTTTAGATGTGGTCAAGAGGGTCATTTTGAGTTTCAATGTAAGATCACTCCCAAGACCTTGCCAAAGCACACAAGACCTTTTGCTCATGATGCACACTTCATCATTAACAAGGACTCAAGGGTAGACCCTAGTTGTGTTTCTCGGTCCTAAGAGAAGAACAAGCCCAAAGTGCTATGGGTTGCTAAGGAGTTGGTGGACAAGGCTATGGGGACCTCCCCAAGTGTGGGTTCCCAAACAACAAGCTTAACTTCAAGTTGCTTGTATGTGGGTGAACTACAAGACCGGTGGAAGTCATTGGGTAATTGATAGTGGATGCACTCAACATATGACCGGTTGACTCCCGGATGTTCACCACACTTGAGGGAGTTGTGAAGGGCAAGACAAGATTACCTTTAGAGACAACTCAAAAGGCAAAGTGCAAGGCCTAGGCAAGTGACAATCTCCAATGATCAATCAATATCAAATGTCTTGCTAGTACAATCTTTGAGCTTCAACTTGCTATCGGTAGGTTTGACAACTATGTGATCTTGGTTTCCAATGTATCTTCACTCCCAAATGAGGTATGTTGTGTCAAGATTGAAGATTCATCATTGATATTCAAAGGGTTTCGGCACAACAATCTCTACCTAGTGGACTTCACCTCAAATGAAGCTAGTTTGCAAACATGTCTATTCTCCAAGAGTTCTTTGGGTTGGCTATGGCATAGAAGATTAGCACATGTGGAAATATCAACTTTGAAGAAGCTTGTCAAGAAGGGATGGTTAGGGTGTGAAGGATGTTGTGTTTGAGAAGGACAAACTTTGTAGTGCATGTCAAGCCGGCAAGCAAGTAGCAAACACTCATCCAACCAAAGCTTTCATGTCAACCTCAAGGGTCCTAGAGCTACTTCACATGGATCTATTTGGACCTACCACCTTATGCTAGCCTTGGTGGCAATCTCTTTTGCTTGGTGGTAGTTGATGACTACTCTAGGTACACTTGGTGTTCTTTCTTCAAGACAGGGAGAGACTTAATCAATATTCAAGAAGTTTGCAACTAGAACCCAAAAATGAGTTTGATGTGAAGATCAAGAAGATAAGAAGTGACAATGGGACCGAGTTTATAAACACCAAGATTGAAGACTATTGTGATGAAGTTGGGATCAAGCATGAAGTGTCCGCCACCTATACCCCTCAACAAAATAGTGTAGTAGAGAGGAAGAATCAGGGCACTTATTACTCTGCAAGATCAAGCTTGATGAATACGACACCCCCGAGAAGTTTTGGGCCGAAAACAATCAACACCGCATGCTATGCGGCCAACCGGCTATTTGTCCAAAGGCTTTCTAGAAGACCTCCTATGAGCTTGTGAATGGGAAGAAAACGGGTTTTATCATTTTTCCAAGTGTTTGGATGCAAAGTGTATATTACAAGAAGCGTTTAACACTTGGGCAAGTTCCAAAGGAGATGTGACATTGGTTTCTTACTTGGTTATTCTCTTAAATCAAGGGGATTTGAGTATTTAACAAAGCCTCCCGGGCCCAGTTGGAAGAAAAATTTGAATTGGAGTTTGATGAAACTTAATGGTCTCAAAAAGAGCATGAAAAACTTGATGATGTAGGTGATGAAAAAAGGGGGAGGTAAAGAAGAATATGCCCCTTGGTGCAATCAACCCACAAGAGGTGGGAAGAAGTTGAAGATGATGCAAATCAAGTACCCTCTCCACCTCCCACGCCTCAAGTTGATGAAGAACAAGTGAGGGAGCACAAGAAGATACCTTATCCCTCAAGATCAAGTCGAGGCTCAAGCTAGTGATGTTGATACACCACAACCTCCTCCCCAAGTGATTGATAGAAGATCTACACCTATGCTTCAAGCTCATCCACAAGACCTTATCATAGGGAGTCCATCAAGGGGGGGTAACAAAATCGATCTAAACTTGTTTCTTATCTTGAACATCACTCCTTTGTTTCCTTTTTTTGAGCCTTCTGTGTCGAGGATGCACTTGGGATCCGGATTGGGTGAATGCCATGCATGAAGAGTTGAACAACTTTTTACCCGGAACGAAGTGTGGACACTAGTTGAAAAGCCCAAAGGAGCAAGAATCATTGGCACCAAGTGGGTGTTTAGAACAAGCAAGATGATCAAGGCGTGGTTGTGAGAAAACAAGGCAATATTGGTGGCAAAGGGGTTTTTCCAAGTTGAAGGCTTGGATTTTGGGGATACCTTTGCACGGTTTGCAAAGGACTAGAAGCCATTCGTATCCTTTTTGGATATTTCTTCCATCTAAAATGAAACTTTTTCAAATGGATTTTGAAGAGTGCCTTTCTAAATGGTTTCATCAAAGAACTTGTTTTTGTCTCACAACCTCCGGGTTTGAAGACCCGGAATTGTCAATCATGTGTATAGGTTGTCCAAGGCACTCTATGGATTGAAGCAAATCTCCAAGAGCTTGGTATGAGGGGGCTAAGGGACTTCCTACTAAAAAAGGGTTTCAAAGATGGGGAAAAAAAAGGGATACCCCTCTTCCCCAAAGGTGTAGATGGAGAGACTTTGTTTCCCAAAATGTATGTCGATGACATTATATTTGGGCAACAAAACCAAGACCCATAGCAAGGAATTTGGTGCATTGATGTCCAAGGGGGTTCGAGTGTCGTTTTATTGGCGAGCTAACCTTTTTTCCTTGGCTTAAAAATTTGAAGCAATTGAGGGAGGGACCTTCAATCTCAAGAGAAGTACACTTATGATGTGCTCAAGAAATTCAAGATGGGGGATTGAAAGCAAATCAAGACCCCAATGGTATTTAATGGGCATTTCGATCTCGATGGGGGAAAGGGAAAAAACCCATTGCCCCAAAATTTTTAAACCCCCTCAATGATTGGTAGTTTACTTTACCTCACCCCATCTAGACTGGATATCATTTTTAGTGTGTTTTATGTGTGCTGGGTTTTTCAAGCAAGCCCTAAGGGTCACATTTTGTGCGGTTTAAAAAAAAATCCTTAGGTACATAAGGCACATCCCCCCCATGGGTCTTTGGTTCCCAAAGGAGCTCCCTTCCCAAATTTTTTTTGGGTATTCCGATTCGGATAATGCCCCGGGGGAAAGGGTTTATAGGGGAAATACCTCCCGGGGGGTGCCACGTAGGAAGGGGGGCTTGTTTCTTGGTTTCCCCAAAGAAGCAAAACAGGGGTGATATTGTCAACCCCCCGAGGCGGGGAAAACATTGCCATGGGGGCAAGTTGTGCACAAAAACTTTATACATGCCCCCAAAAACTCCCTTTATTTTCGGCGTGGTTTTTTAAAAAATGTTCCACTTTTGTGTGATAATGAAAGCGCCATAAAGCTTGCAAACAACCCCGTTCAAAACTCTCGCCCCCAAGCATATAGATATTCGCCCTTTACTTTCTTAGTACAGTGGGTAGGAAAGACATAACACTGTTGGAGTTAAGAGCGAAGATAATTGGCGGATATCTTCACAAAACCACTCGATGAAACAACCTTTTGTAGGCTGAGAAACGAGTTTAATGTGCTTGATCACTCTAACTTCACAAAAGATGATCTTGGGTGAAAATAATTTGCATCATGTGTAAATAATCATGTTAATTTAGTAATGCACATTTGGCTTGGTAACGCGGTTGAGATAAAACCCCCCTCAAAGCGTGTGACAAAGCTTAACCGCGGTTTTTAAATTGCAAAACAACCTAGATTCAAATTCCGTTTGCATAGAATGCATTGGTTTTCTTTGTTGTTTCTTTTCGGTTTTTTAAATTTGGGGCATCCTCTGTGTTCGTCCACTTAGGGGGGGCATTCCAAGCTCAAGACACTTTTTATACCCCTCTCGTGGCCATATGGTGACTCCTTGGCGCTTCCTTCGAATATTTTGAGCTAAAACTAAAATCTAAGCCTATGGAAACTATTTGGGAAAAAGGAGTTTGGGGAGATGGTTCTCATATCAAGTCCAAACAGGTGTTTTTTGGATCTTATTTGGATTGGAACTTGGTTTGGGGAAAAAACGCAAAAAAAAAAATTTAAAAAAAACTATTTAAAAGGCGTCGGACGCTGCCCCACGGACGCTCGGCGTCAAAAAGCCTCAGCGTCCCCTCGCGATCGTCCCAAGACTGAACCCTTTTCCTGGGTTTTCAGGGCGACGGGAAAGCTCCCCCAAACGTCCGTGCGGAAACGTCCGACGCGGGGGCAATGCGTTTGGGCGTTTCAATCCTGTTTGGAAGCCCCCGGGGGCGATGCCGTCCCGGGCGCTGTCCGGGCAGGCGTCCCTTTTTTGCGAACTTAAGGGGCAAATTTTTTTGGAAAATTTCCCCCTCTCTTTTTCTCTCTCTCTCTCGGTCCATTTCAGTTCACTGTACGCCGCCCCCACCCTCATCTACGAACCCTAACCGCCCCCGAGCTCTTTCGCCTCCCCTTAAACCCACGTGATTACCCCGCACCGTCGCGCCAGCACCACTCCCTGCGCCCGGGCCCCCTCTCCCTGCGCCGCCGCGCCAATCACCCAATGCCGCCGTGCCCTTCCCTCC